>OY253744.1:11333560-11843848 GCA_958009045.1 Oxytorus armatus
GATGTTCGTCGGGGTGGAGGTGCGTTAAAGTGGTTTCCTACCTACGGGGCTCGTTGAGAGAGTTCATGCCTCAACGAGCAAACGCGTTATACGCGCGACGTTTCCTAACCGACCGAGCGAGTCTCCAATTTCGATTGCGAACTCCGTATGGCGTGTGCGTACAGAGATAAAGAGAGACTGTACGTATACAAGTATACATATATATAAACCGATCACGATGTTGGCCGCGGAGACTCTCCAGGCGACACGATCTCAGCGCCAAGGTCGTCCAGTGTGCGTGTGTGTGTATGTGTATGAATTCCGTCTCCAGGACGAGTTAGCCATTTTTCTTTTCATCCACCGGTTTTCTCAGAGAGATAATCATAAATCGAGGGAGAATCATGGCAGCGACAACGAGTTCGGAATTTGTTGGTTTTGCGGATTGGTTCACGAGGAGTCGAAATAGCGACCCAGTGAGTTAGGGCGCATAAAGAGAACGCGGAGATGAGAAATCGTTTTGTAAATCAACTTTAAGCGGTAGCAGACTAAACCGGGGCCCGACAATCAAACGGCGAATTTTGCGCAAACTCGCCGGGATATCGTTGTCTACGATCTTGTGTCGGACAATGGATGTTTATCGGTGTTGTCTATACACGCCACGTGTAGACCAATCACTCATGAACGGTTGGCGAGTTAGTCCAGTCATTACGTCGAAAAAAACGGGTTAGAAAGGAAAATGAACCGAAAGTGCTGATTTTTGGATATTGTGTGGGGGAACTTAGACTTAGGACTAGGACTTAGAAAAGCTTAACTTCAAATTGTCGACCAAGATTTCCTATGTGCATTCTCCGCCATCTTGAAAAAAGTGTTGAATGTTGTTTTTTTGCAATAACTTGGCTCTCCGCCGAGATACGAGAATTGCGATGGGACACTTCTTTGTTGCTTTTTTTACGTTCTACAATTTAGGTCATATAGATTTTTCACCTACCCCTCATCGTTGTTGAGATATCGAACGAGAAAGTAAAAATATTTTTTTTCTACAAAAACCACCAAAATATTTTTAAAGATTGTTAAATATAATTTTACAGTTTTTTGTCAAATTTACGTAAGAAAGTATCTAAGAAAAAAGTAAGTTAGTAAAAAAGCAAACATATGAAAATATATATATATATATATATTCATATGTTTTACAGTCGCGGCTCGTTCTTGCCGTCTCCTCTTTGCGCGGTGATTCGCACGTTGTTCATGCTCGCCCGACGATTTATATACATGTGTGTATATAAATGTGTACAGCCGAAAACAAGTTCACTACCTGAATTTTTTACTTTCTCGTTCGATATCTCAACAACGATGAACGGTAGGTGAAAAATGTATATGACCTAAATTGTATAGCGTAAAAGAAGCAACAAAAAAGTATCCTATCGCAATTTTCGTATCTCGACGGAGAGCCGAGTTATTGCAAAAAAAAACAAAATTTGACACTTATTTCAAGATGACGGAGAACGCACGTAGAAAATCTTGGTCGACAATTTGAAGTTAAGCTAAGCCTTTCGAAGCACCCCCCCCACACAATATCCAAAAATCAGCACTTTCGGTTCATTGGCCTTTCCAAATGTAATGACTGGACTAAGTACCGTTAGAATTATGAAAAACTTATGAAAAAAAAGAATTGTGAAAACTATGAAAGATGACGCGACGATTCACGAGGGCCGCGCAGGCTAGGAAGTGCCCAGTGGTTAATATCCGTATAATGATGAAGTTTGGCGAACTAACGGGCGGTCACAAATACTTGGCCGCCACGAAGATTCGCGTACGGTAACGTGTTTTGCTAATTATTTGTGCAAACCTCCGCCGCGAAAGCTTCCGCGACCAAACAAACTATCGTGTACGAATAATAACATTCAGTTTCGATGAACTTTGACGAACTATCCGCCGTGCCGCAAACTGCCTCTGCACGGCAGGCAGCAGGCAAGATAAGCCACGCTTGCACCGTTTCGAGCTTTTCCTTTGTTTTGCCAAACCGTACATTGAAACCTCGGACTGAAAACACGACAGCAACTTTAACAAGGCGATAACAAAGCTCTGTTCAACAGTACCGGCGTAAATAAGTTGAAATTAGTAACGGAGAGATTCGTCGAAAGTTCACACAGAGCGCGCGAATCCATCCCAGGAACGCAATGTACAAGCGGGAAAACAATGTGGTGCTCATCACGAAACACCGCAATTAATACAATTAGTTTTCGAAGCGAGACTCATGCCCATGCATACACGGCCCGCGATGATATTCATAACAGACCCGAGAGTCGACGAGCAGAACCATAGTTTCAAGGATTCAAATTGTTAATGCGATTAGCGAGATAATTCGTCCCGTATAAACGAACGGACAACGAGGCAAGCTCGCCATTGTATTAACCACGGTCTTGGAGTCGCGAGATGCAATCTTTGATATTCAACGAACCGATTAACAAGAATGAAAACTGTTCGGTCGGAGATCGGTGAATGACTCGAGCGCGTGTTTATGCCACGCGTTGTTTTGCTCTCTGCATGGATTGGCGCGTAGTTTGGTAGCGGAGAGTTGCAACGGTGCAAAAAAAAAAAAAAAGCAATGACAAGTAAAATGCGCCCGGTGGAGGCAACGACTAGGTGCTTTTCATCGAGCGTGTTTAACAACACTCGCGTCTCCTTATGCTTGAGGAAAGTTTTTTCCCTTTTTATCCTTACAACGATAACGGAACGTTGGACTTTTCTTTCATCGTTCCCGCACGAAAGGATATTCATCGGACAAGCGTGTAACCCCTATATAGATATAGGACGTTTAACAGCTCTACGGGACTACCCAGTTGTCTATAGTACACCTGGAGGCCGTTCGCGGTGGTGTATAACTCGTTATAGACGCGGCCAAGAGTTCCTCGACCAGCCGCGACGACTTTCGATCGGTTGTGCCACGCGAGGTCGCGTGCTACCACCGTATCCCATGTGCCCCGTGCAGGCTTACCTGGCGAACAACTATAAATGGGGGAATAGTTAAGACCTAACCTTAATAAAACATATTATATTGATGTAGCCGAAGAGCCAATGGACTTGACAACGAACGGACGGTTAATCCAAGCGTATAGCTGCGGCCTAAACATTGCGAATCGTCGGTCTGATCATTTTGAAAACTCTGTTCGATATATACCCTTTTTCACGTTGATTTTACAGGATCTGCAGATCATCTACTACGGACTGCTGGGCCTGGAGGCGTTGCGCCCGTGTCGAGACTCCATTCTACGTGGACTCTGCAAAGTCGTACGCTACGAGAGACATTATGCGAATCATGTGCTGTACTAGTGAGTGTCTTGCTTATATTAAATTAGTCATTAATTCGTAAAAGAATTTGGAACTACGTGGATCATTGGTTTGGTAGGGATTCGTTGGATCTGGAATATTTTCCCCCCAAATGGGGGAAATTCCGCTCATTGATTAACTGGAAAATTGATAAAATAAACGACTCATTTTCAATCTTAACGAAAATTTTCACGAGAGAACGGGATACCGATAATACAGAGCGCTGTTTTATCATCTTAACTCATTGAAAGATTTTCTTCACGGACGAAAAATATCTTTTACAACAATTGCATTTGCATTGCATTTGGACGATCTATCGAGTTTTGTGGGATATACTTTTTTTTAAATTGCAATGTTGCCATTGTTTTGTGGAAGGGTCGAGTAGATGGCGCCACGTATCGGCGAGAGTTTGGCGCATCTATCGTCGGTAAGAGTAATTTTCTCCGATTGCTCTCAGTGTCGATAAGGTTGACATGCCCGATCGCGATCTACTTTTCCGAGAGTTTATTCATATCTATTTTGTATTTCGTCTTACCGAGGGAGACTAATCTTTCAGTTATTTTAAAAAATAGTAATAAATTCGCAAAACATTCGTTCCATAACGTGCATAAAGTTTATTACTAGTTCGACCAATATGCAGTCGAGTGCGTGAGAACTATTTTGAACTTTGTTTCTGTTTCCATCTTGTAGCACTGGTGAACTGGCCAACAGTTGGTACATTCTGCTATCGGGTTCCGTTTTTATCGATGGCTCGATGTTTCTACCCCGTTCAAGGTAAGTCGCAACGTAATCCACAAAATTTCGTTCACGTTTCCATTATTATTATTGTTATTACAGAAGTGTCTTGAAGTGGTAGCGCACTTCGATAAAGTTAATATTTAAAAAAATGTACGCGTAGTTAACGGTCCCAATTTTTCCACCTTCCCCTGCGCTGACGCGTGTAACAGCAGCGCGGAAATCCTCATTAATTCCGTAACCTCGATCTGCGCGCCCCGCGTCTAACCGCGCTTCGTGACATTGTCCATATGGGCGCGAATTAGTTTTGCTATTGCTATCGGTGAAACGAGGTCGTGTTACTCTCCTTCGCTCGTAATGTAGCGTTTCTCTTTGTTCGTTTTTTTTTTTTTTTTTTTTTTTTTTTTTTCATTTATTTTATTTCACGACTCGCCGATGTACGTGGAGATTGGGGAGTAAAAATCGAATTCACCGAAACACTAACTATATATTGCGTTTCCGTATATTTCGGGACTTTTGGCTCTTAGGAGGTCGCAGCTATTTAGTTTAGTTCCGTATATTTCCGGGGCTTTTTGGGTCTTAGGAGGCCACAGCTATTTAGTTCCAATCCCAATTTTGGTGCCTGACATTTTCATACGATTTACAAGAAGATCTTATGCGTCATTTCTCAAAAAATGTAGCGATATAAAAGTTCGCCACGTTCGATCGGACAGAAGCACTGGAGCTTGACGGTTCGGGATTCCGTTATCATCGATTCGGTGCACAAAATCCATCTGACTTTAACGAAAAATTCATCTAAGATTGCCGCGAGATGCGAAAAAAATACGAAATAAGTGACGGTAGGACGATTAGAAATGCGCAGCAAACGGTTTTAATCGACTAACCTCGATGACTTTTAACACCAAACGTACCGCCATTTGACCCCTTATGAAATAGCCGTTGATTTTTAGGAAGAAATTCTTAATTATTAAGGGGGGAAATAGGGTTAGGACAGCGTTTTCTCAATGATTTTCATGAATTTTTTTATAGTATAAAAAATTAATATAATTTATTGAAACTTTGAGAATATTTTATACATATATTTAAGTATATACTATAAAATTTAAGTATATACTATATACTATAAAATTTAAGTATATACTATAAAATAAAAAAGACTCAGCATTTTGCGTACATTCTGGAATCTGCAATTTTCATCTGAAATCAAACAAGGTTGGAATTTACTTTTATTATATGTCTCTCTTCTATATAAACCTGAATGCTATCAAAAAAATAGAAAATTGAATTTTTTACATGGGTCAAAACAAAAAAGCATGATTTTTTGCCATTTTTTACAACTTTATTTGCGAAAAAAAATTGTTTTTAATAATGATAATATTTCGATTTTAGGTTCATATAGAGCGCAATACTATGAAGAAAGTAACGGCCAATTTTCAAACCGATTGGTTGAAAACTTTTCAAACTAGTGTGTACGCAAGTTCAAAAAAAGTCGTTTTCAGAAAAACGCGTTTGAAACACGCAGCGCGCTCGGGGCCTGAAGGAGAGCTACTCACTTTAATGGCTTATAACAATAGAACGAGTCGGAATTTTCATTTAAAATTTTGGGAACATATTTTTCAATAGTTTTACTAACAATTTATGAAATAAAAAAAAAATCGATTTTTTGAACCGTCTAACCCTATTTCCCCCCTTAAAGGAATTAATTCATAACATAACTTCTGATTTCTAATAAAATAATCAAACAAATTTACGAAAAGTCAGATGAGCGAAGGAAATAACAATGAATGTACGAATTTAAAGTAAATTTTGAAAGGGGTCATTTGACCTCCGCTTGGTACGTTTAGTGTTAAGTTATCGTGGAATCGTTACAGAGGGAATAGCAGGTTAGGGCGACTAGGTTTTTCCATGGATATACCGACCACGCATCGGGCGACTTCCGAGAGGCATTGAGTATTTTTTCTATTTAATTACTCGCCGTCGACACGCTCTAGTGTCTCTTGATATAAGCACTTTTTTTTTAGGCCAAATTAATAGTCGTACTTCCTCGACTCAATGTCAAACAAAAAAAAACAAAAAAATCGTTTGATCAGAGATAAAATGTTGAACATTTATCTTGAATCTTTTATATCACTAAAATCTCATTGCGGAGGTGGCTATTTGTTCAGAAATGTTTGTTGCAACATTTAAATGAACTCTCCATTTGAAATTTTGCTTGGGTGAAAAAAAAAAAAATGAAAAAAATATAAAGAATATAAGTGTATTCTCGAGGTTCACTCATCATGAACCTCCATGAACTTGGTGTAACTTGTATAAATACACACGCACACGCACACAACCCGTATGTTTTATGTATCACGATGGAAATGCGCGAGATGAAAGGGAAAAATAATAACAATAATAATAAAAAGTGATTTATTCGCTTGTGCTCGGGTGATGGAGGGGAGAAAATGGAAAATATCACGAACGATAGGGTTCAACGACAGGTAAGATATAAAAGTGAATGAAGGAGCGAGGATATCTGTATATAGAGATTTTTATATATAAGACGTTTTAAAGGCTTATACCCATGGGGAAAATGGCAAGAGAGGTTTTATCGTTGTCGAGACCAAATGGGAGGGGGATATTCATCGCGGATAACAGAGAGAGAGAGAGAGAGAGAGAGAGAGAAAGGTACATAGTTCGTGTAAGAGAGGTTTTACACATGGGGGAGGACAGCGCCGCTCCTGGCACAGGTTTATTTGTCAACTAAGTTGTCGACAGTCGCTCCGCAGCCGGTTTCCGATACACCCGCGTGTCTCTATCTCTTTGCAAAGGAACTTCTCCGGAGCCAGGATTTTTTAAATATTCGCGAATAATATCAGTACGATTATAAATATTTCAAATTAATAACTTACTCCGATTTGTGTGAATCCCCCCCGCCAAAAAAAAAGAAATCAATTTTTAGGAAAAATTTGTACGAAACAAGGAACGTTTTCAACGAAAAGTGCCATTAAATTTTATTTATTCGGGTCTTAATTTAGCCATTATCAAAGGCGTCAAAGAAAAATCATTACAGAAAGTGTGCTTAAAAGATATTCAGCGTCGTATCGAAAAAGGACGATTATATTTAAAAAATCACTAATTCCTATAGTTTTCACCGTTCCATAAATCTGACGCCAGAAAAAGTTTAAATCCACAAAGAATAATTTTCAGAATTATTAAAATTTTATGCTGAAAAAAAAAATGATGGATTAATGATCGAAAATGACAAAAGCGTATTTGAACAAATGTCAATTCGCTAAAATTTCGAGCATCATCAACGTTGAACTTTGCCCGCAATATTTGATACCAGCATTTTTTATTCTTCTTCCCTCTCAAACAGGACACTCGACGTTAAGTCCCCTCCCTTTAGTACGACAAATTTATTCAAAAATTTCGGCGATAAGCGTCTGCGCAAACGAGTTAAACTCGAATCCGCGAAACTCGTTTACGGTGGATATATAAAAGACGACAGGGCTTGCTGTTTACGACGTTGGTACAATAGGTTCCGCGATGAAAAGGTTGTAACACACCGGTATATATACGGCTGTTGATCGCAAAACGCGCGCGCGAAAATCTCCGCGAGCTTTATATGTAGGGTATGCAGGAGAGGTGTACATACCGAAATAGTGCGATCAGTGACCCGTGAATAAAGCGAACGGGCGCACCGGTGCACAGTGTGCATAACAGTCTACACACAGTATATATACGGTAGAACGTAATACATAGGGAGTTACACTCTGTACAGTAAAATCTCGATTATCTGGGCCAACGGAATCGGAAACTTTCCGGATGAATTCGCGTACAATAGTTTTTTGACAATCGATCAATGATTGAACCAATTTAGTGACGTAAAACTTAGTTGGAATGTTTGGGAATCAGTTTTGAGTTTACGAGGTCTGTTCGAAAAGTATCGTGAATTTTGAATTTCCGCGGGCTACATATATTCGATTTTCGATTTTTTTGTGGCGTTACGTTGGTACTCGTGTCCCTCACTTAAGCTGAAAAAATCGGCCATTTTGAATGCTTAGTTAATTGTTGACAGCTGTTTTGGTTAGAAGTGTTTTGGCTTGTGTTCGATTTTTGCCTATTCCAAAAAAGCAGCTTCCATTGCGATGATTGAGCTTTGGTTTTCACGTCATAACCATAAACCCATGATTCGTCACCAGTTATGACACTCCGGAGCAAATTTGGGTCGTCGCGGACCGAGTCCAACAGCTCCTTAGCAATGTTAACGCGACACTGTTTTTCTTCGAAATTGAGCAATTTTGGCACGAATTTCGCGGCGATCCGTCTCATGCCCAAATCATTAGTAAAAATCGAATAGCACGAGCCAATCGATATGTTTAGTTCTTCAGCAACTTCTCTAACGGTGATTCGACGATTGGCCAATATTATTTTCTTCACTTCATCAATGTTTTCGTCTGTTGTTGATGTGCTCAGGCGTCCGGAACGCATTTCGTTGTTCGCATCTTCTCGGCCCTCTGAGAACATTTTGTACCACCGATAAACGTTGCTTTGGTCCAAGGTAGCTTCACCATATGCCACAGTCAACATTCGGAATGCGTCCGCGCACTTAATTTTGTTTTTCACACAAAATTTGATACAGATTCTTTGATCCATTTTTTGGAATAGGCAAAAATCGAAAACAAGCCAAAACACGTCCAACCAAAACAGCTGTCAACAATTAACTAAACATTCAAAATGGCCGATTTTTTCAGCATAAGTGCGGGACATGAGTACCAACCTAACGCCACAAAAAAAATCGAAAATCGAATATACGTAGCCCGCGGAAATTCAAAATTCGCGATACTTTTTGAACAGACCTCGTACCTACGTCAATGTGTCAATTGTCAAATTTGTGATAAATATGAAAAATCGTTTTGAATGGTTTTTATCGATTGATCGACAGTAATACTCGCGGTCGTTTGTACGACGGTATCTTATATTTACAATGAAAAACGATTGTATAACCACCGGTAAATAGTTATCTTAAGGGCTCACATACCGCTGCGCGCGCTGAAAACCCAGTAAATTTGAAAAATTATTATAAAGGTTAGATGGTGAGAAAAAAATGTTTATTGTTGATTTCACATTTTTTATTAACTTTTCAACTATAAGAGAAGAAATTAAAAAATTTTTTTAACAAATATTAATATTATTTTTGACCGGTATAAATGGACTACTGATGAAAACCGTGGCGCCTCCTTGTCGATATCATAACTTCACCAAAAATTATCCAATTTGCAAAAATAAAAAAGAATTTAGTAAAATAATGTAGTAGTAATAGTCTGACGGAGGGAATTTTTTTTTTTTTTAATGAAGTAATTACAGTATTTCAAAATTTAGTATGCAATTTAAAAAATTAGTGTTTTATAATTCATAAAAAATTGTCTAACCAAAAAATTGAAAAAACCTCTCGTCAGACTATAGAGAAAATAATTATCAAGATTTCAAAAAAAAAGGTAAAAAATATTATAAATTGACTGAGTTATGGTGTTGACACTGTCTAAAAACATAGTTTCGAGAAAAACGCGCTTAAAGTTTCTGTTAGGTACAGCATGAACTTACGGCCCGGTCACATGTGTTGCTATAACTTTGTAACGGAGTGGAGTTTTCTTGAGTTTTTTTTTTTAATTCTTAAAAGTATAAAGAATAAAAATCTGTAAAAAAAATCGATTTTTTCGAAAATTTCAGGGGTATGTTAGCCCTTGAAAAAAAACGTTAACGGAGACTAGACTCCCAAATCACTTTACATTTAAATATGATTTACGCGAATCGTATCCATTTAATGATAGAATTACTTTTCTTTTTATTCACCAATAGAATCAGTAAAATTTATGAAAATTTGCTTTGTTTATCCGACTTTCTAAAGAATTATTCTCAATTTTATATTTCATTCGTTGATCGAAGTACATTATGGATTGTGCTATATAGTAAACATTATCGTTTTAAACTTACGTGAATTTTAAAACAATGACTGTTATCAATAATATTTATTAATCAATCAATTCAGTGGCTTTCGATCAAATTTACTGATTAGTTAGTGAAAACCAATGAAAAAAAACTAATGTAGTACATTGCGAATTATTTTTTGAAAAAAACCGAACAATAATGTTACTTTCCGACAATTTATTCAACCCCGCGAACATATCTGCAAATAATTCGTTGATAATGATTTGCCACATAACATTACTATTCCTTTGATCTATAAAAATGAGCAAAAACCCTTTTTTTCTAACTAAGAGTTTTACACTATGGGAATTAACTAAACCCTGTGTTGTAAGCGTTAAACGCGGGATGGAGGTTATTTTAATGAATTTACAAGGGAGAATAGCGGACGAAAAAATTGTGAACAATTTTACAGGGCATATATCGAATGACATCTCCAAAAGATAACGAAGCTAGGAAACGTTTCAGGAGTTTGAGACTGTTTTATTGGCATTCCGCAACGAGTAGTCATTAATGAGCTCACTCTAAAGCGAAAGTAACCACGTCAAAAATCATGCATTTGTCGCTAATCGATTACTTCGTGGTACTTTGTACAAGTACCTCGAAAACAGATTTATCGGCTAATAGGTTATTTCTCGGTAGTCACGATTGTTAAATAAAAATCACTCCAATATTTTGGTGTTTATTTTATTAAATTGAGCAATTTTTTTTATTCGCTAACAACGATGATGCATTGAACATTCCTCATATTGTTCTTAATCCGCGATCAACGGCAATTTTTAAACTTCACATAAGAGAATCTTAAGAACAAGATGAAAGTTCTACTGTAGATAGTGGAGCGCGCAGCGTGTACAGCGACGCCCGGTGAGAAAGGACCGAGGCAAGGATACGAAGGATATTATTTTACTGTTGCTGCTGCACTCACGTTGCAACTCTCGGTTAGTCCGGTCGTATTCTCGTCGTTCGTTCGCAATTAATATATTACATACACAGCCATCATAATAAATGAAAAAATAAATAAAGTCTTGTTAGATATTTTTTTGTTTAAATTACGTAAAAAGAAGGGAAAAAAAACGATTCATTTATTCATTTATCTGTGACATTTCTTAACAAATGCAACGATTATCAGGTCATTCGTGCTCGTCATCATAATCCAGTCAGTGTACGATAGTCGTAATGATCCTTTCTCGGTACGGTGTTACTTTCTTCGTGCACAAATTGCAACACATTGGAAAATACCCATTAGAAAAATTGTATGGAATAATGAAAAAAAAAGAAAAAAAAAACATTGACGTGAAAATCATAACAGTTAGGAATGTTAATGGGCGGGAATTGAATAAGGAATGATAAAGAAAACTCGTTGAGTTTGTTCGTAAATCTTTGTAGATGTTAAACATTGACCAACTTGTCTTAATTTAATCTCACCGGCTTACTCGTTCAATTTTCCAAAGAGCACGTTTCACAAATACGACGTTTCTAACCCTAAACGTAACAGAATTCAACAGATCGTTTCTCGTGTTTCAAATATACCTGTATTCTCAATATCTCGGGGGAAAAACAAATGCATATTGGAAAAAAACAAAAGGATACAGAACGATCAAAAGTTTTGTTCCTCAGACATTGAATTTCAACGTTTCTAACACTCGTAAGCCAGACTGATCGATATTCCCGTACATTATCATCGGAGAGAGAGAGAGAGAAAGAGAGTACAATACAAGTGTCTGAAATTCGTAATGGTTACTTATAGAAGAAGTTTTCCGTCGTGTACAACGATCCTACAGGGCAAACGCCGATTCTTCATAAATCGTAGAAAAATTGCATGACGTTCGGGCACTTTTTTTTTGTTAATTTTTATATTTCACTCTGTCGTATCTTGCGGGGAATAGTCAGAGCCAGAGAGCATGCGCACCACGAATCGAGGGGAACAAGCATATCCGAGACCCCGGAACTTGAATTTCAGGGTGAAAAATATATTTTCAGTCTTTCTTTTTATTCTCGCCACAAGTAGTGACTTTTTTCCCCCGATGAAACTGATATTTTTTTAAGGGACTTCTAGAGCATGAATTTTTTTTTTTTAATTCCAATAGAAGCGACGTTATATCTTTATTTTTTTAGGGAACTTGGCTCGAAGCTACCGATTTTTTTTATTTCGAACAATATTTATTTTTTAATACAGAGGGACTTTTGAGAGTTTGAGAAATTTTCCGCTCAGCCAACGAGTTTGTCATTTTGTTTTTACGAATTTTTAGTTTGTTTTTCTTCGTTTTTACGCAGAGAAAATTTAGAAAATTGTTGATCATCGAACGTTGAAGACCGTGAGAACAATCGATGTACGCTATTTTGGGATTTATTCGTTTCTCAGAGCTTGGCGAAATGTTCGTCGTGTGAAAATTCAAAGTGAGTGATCGTGAATCGGTACTTTGATATATATTAACATATATATTTAAAATACTGTATAGACGTAGATTGTCGAGTGTAGTTTGGTGTTAGTGCGTGGGTGGACGAGAAGTTGAGTGAGCAAAGTCTCGGAGAAGCGACGAAAAAGCCGGCAAACTGGATGCGACTGACGGCGCCTCGCCTCCCCCGCCCCCGCCCGACATCACTGTCACTCAGGATGACCGGTGAGAGTTGACTTTACTATATTTAGAAGTTTTTTTTTTTCGTTCTTTTTCAATGAATCGTCTCGTGGTAACGTAAGAAATACGAACGTGATAAAATTTTACAGCAAAAAAGAAACGAGTACATCGATCAGAAGCGATTTGATTCCGATAAAATGTATTCGAACGAAAGCGAACGCATTGAGATGAGAGAACGTTTATTTGATTGTCATTTTTGTCATTCGAACAAAATTGTTTTATCACGATGATTTTGTCTTGATCAATCGAACTTTATTTGAATTAAAAACAAAAAAGCTACGGCACACTGATCAAGATCGATTTGTGATTCGATAAATGTTTTTGGAATCAAACAAAAAATGGATTTAGAATGATGAAACAATTTGTCTGTTCGTGAATCGAGCGATTTGCAACTTTAAGTCAAATCGATTTTTATTAAATCCACTTTTTTCCAAATCAATCTTGTTCGATTCAATGAAACTTTATTTAAATAAAATGAAACGACTTTTTTTGATACCGTTATCGCTGATATTCTCTCACATTTTCGTGCTCTCTTTCATAATTTGTCGCAATGAATGTCGGAAATTTTACAAAAGATGAATGAGAGTAATTAACTTTGACAAGAAGTTCATGTTACCTATTCATCGCTGATATAACGTGATATCCGCGGAACACCAATGCACTCAAGGCCTTATAAACAGTGAGCAAAGGCAGGTAACTGACGTTTCTCCTCTCATTGTCTTGTATATTATACTACAGGCTCGAGGCTGTATGAAACATTCATTTTGCTCCCCTAGAGAGAACGATAGAGCGAGGTAGCACGGAAGCTGAGTCGTGGTGTAATGAAATTCGTGCATCGCTCGCCAAAGGCAACGACTGTAAAGACATTTCGCCAAACTAACGGTTATGTCCTGAGCCTTTTGCCCGTTTAAAGAAAATAACCAGTTATAATTAACAGTTCCTATTCGTTTTTCGATGGGGGGGGGGGGGGTGGTGGTGGTGGTGCTAATCATGCTTATTCCTCTTCTCGAACAATATTTCTATCTCTTTCGTTTGTATATATCATAAAAAAATTAGAAAATCGAATAATCATTTTTACTTGAATGAAAAAAATCATAAAAAATAGTAATCGGCGAAAAATATCATGAATATCGATTTAAAAAATATCATAAGATTAAATTATGTAGAACAAAATAATTATCTTTAATTAATCGAAAATATTGGTACTTTTATTTTACTTTATTTTGTGAATTTTCATGCATTTATTTTTTATCTTCCAAGATCAGCCAATCAAAGGCAACTACTGAAAAGACATTTCGCCAAACTGAAGGTTGTGATCTGAGCCTTTTGCCGTTTACAGAAAAGAAACACTTATAATTAACAGTTCCTATTCGTATTTCGATAGAAACGGAATTGTGCTAATCATTCCTATTCCTCTTCTCGAACAACATTTCTATCTCTTTCGTTTGTATATATTATTAAAAAATTAGAAAATCGAATAATCATTTTTACTCGAATGAAAAAAATCATAAAAAATAGTAATCAGCGAAAAATATCATGAATATCGATTTAAAAAATATCATACCATTAAATTATATAGAACAAAATAATTATCTTTAATTAATCGAAAATATTGGTACTTTTATTTTACTTTATTTTATGAATTTTCATGCGTTTGTTTTTCATCTTCCAAGATGAGCCAATCATTGTTACTGCTTGTCATAAAAACTCTTCACCTGAATTGTCTGTACGTTTGCCAAGTGGCCGGGCGCGCTCGGCGGGGTCTCAACTATCATTTTATATTTAATGTTGCCGCATACCGTGGCTGTTTGAAACGACGGGTATGCAACCACGGAGCGGTTGAGAAGGGTCGTTGCCGCGTTGAGAAATACCTATCGTTCCTATATACTATTACGAGTACAGATAGTTGTCGTATATGGGGTATACCATGTCAAAACAGTCAACGTTTGACTCCTACACATTTCTATGTCGTTCCAGACTTCTTTTTTTTGGCTTATTCTTATTTACCCGAAAATTCATATGTGATGAACAGAAAATTTATTTTTCTTTCATCTATTGTATATGAAACTTTGAAAAGCTCATTCGATCGGAAATCTTCAACTCACAACGAATTCAAAGTTTTTTTCACTAATTTTCAAATGATTTACTATCGAATATCAGCATTCAATTATTTCTTTCAAATTTGTATGAATAATAATTTTCAAGATAAGATTCTTTTGTTTCATACAGAGCCATTTCGTTGGTTAACAATTTTTCATGTGACTATGATTTTTTATTGCCAAAAGAAATGATCAAAGTTGACTGCCATATTTGATTGTTTGAAAAAAGCAATAGATACATAGAAAAGAAAATATAAAAAAATTCACATGATTGTGAAGTGCATGAGATATAAAAAATCGATTCTCAAAACCGTTTCATCTAAATACATGGATATTGTGCATAGCGGTACTATACTACCGTCTGGATGACGTTTTTTTCGCTATATATAAAACGGCAACACGAAATTCCAGACAGAAATTCCGAATTTCTTCCTCGTTCTTCTTGCGCTCGGCTTCTTGCTCATAATCAACCTTTTTCCTCCACTATCCTTTCTTCTCCCTATCATCCCGTGCATATTTCATCCTTTCGGCGCGCGGATAGCAATGTATTTTTGTTTTTTTTTTTTTTATTATTTTTTATTCTCTCATCCTCGCCGTCATTCCCGTTGCGCACAAAGGCAAATTATCGATTTCCTATCGGTGAAACGAGAAGCCGAGCGTGTACTTTATCTTGGATGGGTCGCGGCCTCGTTGAAACTGTACCGCGGAGCATCGGCGACGGCTAAGCTCGAACCTCTCGGTGATCGCGAATCCTCGCGTATCTTGGTACATATAATGGAGGCAAAAAAAATTTGAAAATTTTCCCAATTTAGGAATAAGTTTGTTTAAATCTCCCGGAACAAAGTGCTTGAAACTAAAGGGTTAGGGCGTTGATGCGAAGTGTAGAGAAATCTTAAATCGAGAATACCGCGTCATTTTCATACAATTATTAATCAATCAACAATTAAACAATTTGCATTTTTTCTCTCTTGGGATATTAACATTTTTTAAAAAAACTTATAAATAAATGATTTATCATTATATTTACCTACTTGGATTTTCAACTCCATTCGAATACATTTTTGCATGAAAATTGTTATACGTTTAAAGTATGAACGAATTAGCAAAAGAAAAAAGGAGGTTGCACATTCTTTTATGAAAAATTCATCGACATCTGTTAAAAGTGTAAATCCGCACCTGATAACTGTACCATAAAGAAAAAATCAATCTATATAGATAGATTGATTTTTGTTTATGCTATTGTCAAGTGCTGATTCACAGTTTTGAGAGATTTTTATGAATTTTTCATAAAAGAATGTGCAAGCTCTTTTTTTCTTCTGCTAATTCGTTCATACTTTAAACTTCAAACAGTTTTCATGCAAAAATGTATTCGATTCGTGTTGTTCATGTAAGTAGGTAAATATAATGATAAATTATTTATTTATAAGTTTTCTGGTAAAATTTAATATCCTAAGAGAGAAAAAGTGCAATTCAAATGTTGATTAGGCGAAAGATCGAATTTAATTTCTCGTCATTGAGAATGGAAAATACCTCAATATGTATCAAACAAAAAAAAAAAATTCTCTAAAGCCTCAACCAAATATAGCTCTCGTATCAAATATTAATAAAACTCTATATATACTCTATATATGTATATAGCAGGACGAATGGGGTAAGCGCAAGCCTTCCATTTTTCTCTTCTTTTTCTCTCTCGCTCTCTCTCTCTCTCACTCGATCGAAGTTTTCTCGGTTTATTCAGGAGAGAAGAAAAAAAAAACAATCTCATCAGATACTACGCGTTTATCGTCGATCCATCTTTATCAACACTATCTCGACGTGAGGTCCGTTATTTCGCCCACGTAATGACACCCACCACAAACACCCATTTTTACGTTAGAGTTCGCGCATTTACGTACTTTCATACACGTCTACATATTTGTCGAGCGACGAAAGATCTCTCCGCATTTTCCTCATATGTGTGTCGCGTGGCCTTATAATAGACCTTTATGCACTTTCGTACGGCGAACACTGGGGGATATAAAAATAAAAAATGCTTTTCTGAACCTCGGAGAATTGCGAGAACGCTCGATATTTGACGGTTAGTATTTGCATAATACTAACGCGCACAAAACGTGGATATATTCCAGAATAGTTTCTGGGTCGGTTGGCGGTTCTCAGCGATACAAACGAAAAAAATCACTATTTCGCACGTTATAGCACCGAAACTCCAGTCGTAGTGCGAATTAATTATCATAAAAGTGTTATTTCGAAAAAAAAATGAAATTTCTTGAAATTTTCTTTATAAGGAATTTTCTACATTTTCCAGTGTTGTGATGAATTTAATTTTACAGCGATTATACACGTGGAATATGCATGATTATTCATCGATATATAAATAGATTGATAATTAATCAATAATTATAATATGCTAGAGGAATATTAAAAGGGTGATAGGATATGGGTTAACCTCGTTCACGCAATGTCCTCCAAACTGTCCAACCCCTGTCGCGATAAACCCCTCATCATACAATGTTTTCGATAACAAATTCCCCGATAATCGCAACTCGATGGATAGGGATAGAAAAATTAATGTATGCCGAGTTAATTCCCTCGAGGCGTACAATAAACCTTGATGATGCCTCCGAGGCACGTGGGTAACATAATAAAACCGGTGTACGTCGGAGAATTGTATGTGTGTGTGTGTGTGTTTTTTTTTTCAAGACCAGGTCGAAGTCTCACGCTTGGTAGAATGAATCAGGGCTTTCCCCTCTTTGCCCGAGAGAAATGCAGAATTACCCGGATGAAGGCGAGAAATAAAATATCCTTCCATCTGTTTTTTTTTTTTCATGAATTTCGTTATTCTAAATTTTCGAATTTCTCATTTAACCAGACGAAGGTGTAAAATTATGCTTAATTGATAATATCATATCAATGCCTAAATGCTTAGAGGACGACTTTTTTTGCTATGTTTGCGCTCGAAAGGTATTTTCCAATTTTACGAATTTATATTAAAACTAAAAAAATTGAAGCGATGGTTTTTCTTGTTAAGCTAATTTCTTCATTTTTTTACATTTCATTATTTTATTTATCATTTTTTCAATTTTGCTTATTTTCCGAATTTCTCCTCGACGAATTCCTCTTCTCCAGCCGTAGTGTGAATCGATAACCACAAAAGTGTTATTTCCAAAAGAAATATTATGGAATTTCTTGAAATCCTGTCTGTAAGGAATTTTTAATACTTTCAAGTATTTTAATGCATTTAATTTATATTAAAACTAAACAATTGGAGGAATGGTTTTTCTTGTTAAGCTAATTTCTTCATTTTTTTGCTTTTCATTATTTTATTTGTCATTTTTTTCAAATTTGTTCATTTTTCTAATTCCTCTTCAACGATTCAATGGCTCGTACATTGACGCCCCGTGTCTATGTTTTCCACTGTGATATTTTCATGGGATAAATAAATTATTGCGGAGACTTGTAAAATAATTGGTATTTGAGTAGAGTTGCTATGCTCACATAGTTATGCAATTATCGATTTAATATATGTATGTTTTTTTCGTAATCCCGAGCCTTTTGTTTGTATCTCACGCTTATACGGTCTATTACACCTCTCTGTAGAGTTAACAGAATATCCCGAGCCCATATATATATATATATATATATAGAGAGAGAGAGAGAGAGAGACTATAGACAACCGCAGCTCGACGAATACTTTTCTTTCCTATAATACCACGCTCGTGTAACAAGCACCAATGCGCCTATAGACCGCTCTATGTTGGTCGCTATATAACAGAAAACCGCGCTCCCGCGAGTCCCGCACTTACGAGCCAAGGCTATCAAGTGCATTCCGTGGGTGCCCCTCCTGATACATCGAGAAACACAACGATATCGACTGCCCACCGAACCAAAAGGGCGTAAATTACACAAATTGATACGTAAAAATTGTACGATATAAGCCTTTTTTTATTGCTGACAATCGTTATACAACTGTCGTTGACTTGTATCACTGATTTATATACAAATATGTATAGTTACTGTATCAAACAACATACTCAACTCTCACTATCGCCGCTGCCTTGATGTGCCCACTTTTTTTTTCCTTGTAATTCACAGCTATTTCTGTTTCGCGAATCGTCCTACAGGTGCTAAAGTCTATGCTCGGTGGGGCAGCTTAACGGGTTAGGCCACTCTAGAGGCCGAAAAAATAGGCTTTTTGGGGATTTTTTTTCAGAAAAACTACAAAATAAATCAAGATTACAAAATAGGGCGTTTATCATACATATCAGTGACTGTATACATTAATTTTTTTGAAGCGATTAATTTCCAAATGGTGGCTGTGCAGCGTTTTTGCGATGGCGTGTCCGTTTTTGTTGGCCAGAAACATAACTCGGACAATTTTCAACCGAGTCAATTGAAATTTTCAATATATCTTTAAAAACACATTGTCTATGGAAGTGCGTAGGATTTCTTTTATATTGCACAGTTCATTTATTATTAACAATTTTTCGACGATTGTTTAAGCTAATTTTTCACTTTTCACTTTAAAAGTGCGGCATTTGGCCAAAAATCAATATATCGAAAAAATCCTACGCACTTCCATAGACAATGTATTTTTAAAGATATATTAAAAATTTCAAGTGATTCGGTTGAAAATTGTCTGAGTTATGTTTCCGGACAACAAAAACGGAGACGTCATCGCAAAAACGCTGCACAGCCGCCATTTTGAAATTAATCGCTTCAAAAAAATTATTGTATACAGCCACTGATATGTATGATAAACACCCTATTTTGTAATATCGATTTATTTTGTAGTTTTTCTGAAAAAAAAATTCTCAAAAAAGCCTATATTTCGGCCTCTAGAATGGCCTAACCCCTTAATAAAACTAAAATCTAATCGTTCAATTATAGATTCGCGTCAATATCGTTCGAACGGATTAATATGACCGCGACACAGAGTGACATCATTTTTTGAATTCTAATAATCAAAATTTCGATGTGTAATTTCAATGGTAAATTTCAAATACATTTAAATATTTGCATAACCAAAATTTCAATAACATTTTACGCAAATATTTTTTATCACATCGCAATAAAAATTACGGAAATTTCTCGCGATCGAATTTCGAATAATATATCAAAACATATGTCGCGTTCATACATTTTGTGGAATATAAATTCATCGGGTTCCAGAAGAATTTAAAAAATTGCACTTTAATAAACGCCCTCAAACTGAATTCACGAGGGAAAATAATCGGTCTCGTTGTTTTTTTTTTTTTTTTTTTTTTTTTTTTTTTTTTCATTAAATTTTTTCCGCAGAACGAAATTTTTTCTTTTGTTTCAACGATCAACGGTGCTCGATATTCACGCGGTTGAAAATATTTTCTTCCACCAATTTGGGCACCCTTCATCGTGGAGAGGCGTTCGTGCGTCAGCAGCGAAAAAAAAACTCAATAGCGATCAGGGGTCGCATATTTTCATTGTGGTTTCGCGTATGGCAACGATGCGATGCAATTCGTTTTCAATTTTTCGTATAAAAAAAGGGAGAGAGGGAGAGAAAACGATAAAGTAAAATCGCCCGCATTGCGGGAAAGATGCGTTGCCAGAAGAACATAACGATTAAAAAAAAAAGAGCAGCTTTGTCCTTGGTAAATGAATTTGGAATTTTCGATGATTATAGCCAAGTTTTATGCACGATTTATCACTGTACCAATATCTTCATAAAATCAATAGAAAATCAAAAATTAAGAACATTCTTTAACATTCGGAATAAATAAAAACTAAAAGTTTTAGAAAATATGCAAAAAACATTAGTTTGCAGATATATTTTTCGAAAAATTCCGTAGAATTAACCGATGTTTTGTCTATCAAAAAATTCTTTTTGTTTGTCTACATATTTTTTTTTGTATTAACATCGAGAAGCACGAAGACAACGCTTCTTATCCATGAAGATCCGAGTATGCAACCAAAAGCCTTGTTTTATTCACGTCTTACGTATTATGGCATCCAAGACAAGCACGATCGATCGTTTCAACGCGTGAGTCCTTGTCGTCTATTCCTCAAGTTTCTATATATGCACATAAAAAATATATGTTTATACATATGCAGGCGGCTTTATTGTTCCTTTGGAAAGCTCGCACTCATCTTGCCGTTCTCATCTCTCATTTCTCGCACAATTTTCCCCGTTCTGCCGAGTAACTTTTCCGAGGATAAAAAAAAAGAGACAAAATATGACCGTGGCGCATTTTTTTTTGCAGTACTGAGCCTTGTGAATTGTTCGCTATATATTAAAACTATACATGTATACCGGATATATATATATATATATTTGGAATTATTCAGGACAGTAGATTAAAAAATGTAATTAAAACCGGATTCAAAGGTTAGGATAGAGTTTTAATACCGTAATCACCCACCTACGATGATTTATTGCTGCAAGCAACGTCAAATGGCGTTTAAAATAATCATAAAAAATTCCCCCCGTAAAAGCTAAAGACTATACTAAAGAATTATTGAAAAAAGTTTTTACATCATTATAACAAATATTTTGTTAGACATGGCGAAAAAGATATTTAGTTACTGTTCGATAAACAATATTATTCAAGACTGTTCGTACCGTTTAATTCCAGGATTGTCGTGAAATTGAACAATTTGACGTTTTCAAAATTGCTATTTCATCGATGAAAAGTTCTTGACAATGGTCCTTGATGGAAATATATTGATATGCAAAGAATATTGACTATATATTCGTGACTAGTTTCAATTGGCAATTTTCTCGAAGTAACGAAGACTGAAGGAAAGTTCGTACCAACCATATACATATACATAATTCAAGAACGATAAACTTTTATTTTTTTCGCCGTTGCTATAAGTGCAGAAAACTTTTTCAATATATGCCACAGGAGTTACCGAAAGCTTTTCGCTTTATCTCCAATTTCTCTCTCCTACTTCGCGTCCAATTTCGCAAGAGGAAGATTCGCGTCGAGTCGACAACGCGGGTTACAGTACTCTCAGCGGCAAGCCTCTGTCCTGATAACTCGTGAAACTTTGCCCCCCCCCCCCCCTGCGGAGTACGGAATTTCGGAAACTCGAAAATTGCAATTTAATGATGCAAAATTAGATCCTTCCAACGTGCCAGTTGTAAAGGATGCTGCATTATTGATGGTAACCCAGTAACCCAAGTCTCGTGAGTCACTACAAGGGATACGTTATTTTTTAATGATCAAATGGAACGACTTGTTTTTTTTCACTTAAAACAAAATTTTTCGGTAAATATGGAGCAAAGGGGACCCACTTCCGATGACCTTTGGAATAGGCCCATCCGACGCATTTTTACACGAGAAACAACTTTTTCCTCTGACAAAATTGGGGGTCGTTATTTATTTAAAAATTATTAACAAATAAAGTTAATAATTCATACAGCTATTTTCCTTATACCAGTCAGTCCTAATCATCTTGCCCTTCACATGTGTTGTTAAGAATACCCCCATGAGTAACATACAAAAAGTTTTATCCGTCGCTCATTGTTTGTTAAAAAATTATTACTAAAAATTATTGTAAAATGTTATTAAAAATGTACTGTTCGCCACTAGTAAAAGTATTTCATGTTCGATTTATGAAACTTCTTTTGTTAATAATTTTTTAACAAACAATGAGCAACGGATAAAGCTTTTTGTATGTTACTTAGGCGGTTATTCTTAACAACGTATGTGAAGGACAAGATACTTGGGACTGACATATAAGGAAAATAGCTTTATGAATTATGAACTTTATTTGTTAATAACTTTTAAATAAATAACGGCCCCCAATTTTGTCAGAGGAAAAAGTTGTTCAGGAAGACTCCCTTGATATCATATATGAAGGACAAGGTCATCGGAAGTGGGTCCCCTTTGCTCCATATTTACCAATTTTTCATGAAGTTATGACATTATAAAAATGAAGGATAAATATTCGAGCTTTCTATGAGTAATGAAAAAACCAAGTATCGGAAAAAAAACGTCGTTGCAATTTTGTAAAAATTTTTTTTCCATATCATCATCCAAGTGGAATGAGTTTCATAACGAAAAGATTAAAACGTCCAAAAGATATACGATTATTCAACATTCTTTCAACTTCCGAGTTTCGCAATGCTCGTCTACCCTCCGAGTTGCTAAATCCCATGTTCTCCCTCGTAACGATACAGTCTTTTGTGACACGACACAACGTGTGTAATCTCTTTTACTATACTCTTTTTTTTTTTATATCGCGACAGAAAAACGCATTGTCGAGTTTTCTTTTTTTTTTTTAAATCTCGTACATCGAGAGACCAGCGTGGAGAGATGGTGACGGGATATAATAAGTACCCAGACGTGTTATAAAGTGTAATACCGTGCGTTACGTTAGTCCCTTCACGTTTTTTTTTACATCAAAGGACGGTGCAACAATGTGCGTTCTCCGCAAAAGCCTCGTAGACGTCCGTATATATGTATATGTACATATTCATACTTGATCATGTCAGCAGCAGCTTTTTGCGACCGGTATATCGACTATATCGGTAGTGGTTACGCGAGAGAAAGAGAGAAAGGAACAATGAACACGTGAAACGTGTTAGAAAACGTGTTCCACATTCTCCCGATTGAAATTGTGCCATTCGAAACTTCAATGTCTCACAAGGTTGCCTTGGAGTTTTTTTTCTCTCTTTCACCAAAAGTTTTTCGGGTTTTGGTCAGTTGCCACGGATTTTTATTGCTACACAGATTTATTGCCACTATATAAAGCTGATTCTTATCGACTGAATTCTTCTATTCAACACTTCTGTCCGATGTAAAAACCTTTCTTTTTTTTCATTAAGTTTTTTATTGCAAACCATTGAGGAAATTCAAACAGCAATAAACGGTTTAAAAATTTTGGGTACAACGATTTCGGTCTTTAATCGGTAATAATTACTAATGTTACTATTGCTATTATTATTGCTTGTACAGAAGCTTTTAACTGAAGTAAATATAATTTACATATCGGAGTTATTCCATTCGCGGGACAGTAAACTTAAGGGAGGAAATAGCGTTAGGACAGCGTTCTCTCAATGATTTTCATGAATTTTTTTATAGTATAAAAAATGAATATAATTTATTGAAACTTTGAGAATATTTTATACATACATTTAAGTATATACTATAAAATATTAGCGACCCCATATTGCAGGTCACAATCAGACTCAGCATTTTGCGTACATTCTGGAAACCGCAATTTTCATCTGAAATCAAACGAGGTTGGAATTTACTTTTATTATATGTCTCTCTTCTATATGAACCTAAATGCTATCAAAAAAATAGAAAATTGAATTTTTTACAGGGGTCAAAACAAAAAAAAACATGATTTTTTTGCCATTTTTTGAAACTTTATTTGCAAAAAAAAAATTACTTTAAATAATGATAATATTCCGATTTTAGGTTCATATAGAGCGCAATACTATGAAAAAATGGACTGCCAATTTTCAAAACGATTGGTTGAAAACTTTTTAAACTAGCGTGTACGCAAGTTCAAAAAAAGTCGTTGTCAGAAAAGCGCGTTCGAAAAAATAGTACCAAGAAAAACAAGCAATATGGGGTCGCTAATATTTTATAGTATATACTTAAATATATGTATAAAATATTCTCAAAGTTTCAATAAATTATATTCATTTTTTATCCTATAAAAAAATTCATGAAAATCATTGAGAAAACGCTGTCCTAACCCTATTTCCCCCCTTAATGGCTTATAACAATAGAACGAGTCGGAATTTTCATTTGAAATTTTGGGAACATATTTTTCAATAGTTTTACTAGCAATTTATGAAATTAAAAAAAATCGATTTTTTGAACCGTCTAACCCTATTTCCCCCCTTAATTTGAAGAAATGTTAATTGCAACGAGAATGGCATTATTAAAAAAAAATGTATCGATTTAATGAATCTCGAAATTGCTCCAAAAAATGCTTAAAATATAAATCACAAGTGAAAAATAATTTTCCATGTGAAAAATTGTTCTCAGAATCCTAGAATTGGTTTAAATTAGTGGTAATTCATGACATTTGCCATTGTTACCTAATATTGACTATCACGCATTACAGGCAATTAACAGGCGTTTGGAGGCTCCTTATTTGAACACTGTTCTCTCTCTCTCTCTCTCTCTCTCTCTCTCTCTCTCTCTCTCTCTCTCTCTTGAACTAGTCAAAGGAGATTCTTTATAAACGATACACACGCTCTGCTTCGGTCACCCTAATGAAGCTCTAATGAAGCCAAAGGCACACAAGAGCAAGCACACAATACAGGTATACACGAAGCAATACAGTGTACCCACACGAGACACAATCTGTGTACATAGTAGGTCAGCTTTGAACCGCATAGTGAGAAAATGACGTACATATAGATATACCCAGTGCACACCACCTCTGAGATCAGTCGTCTCAAAGTGGACTGCATGTGTAATGGAAATGAAAGAAAAGAAAAAAAAACGCACAAAAGAGAAAATTACAGAAATTATTTAATATACATTTTTGTTGTTGTTAAACACCAAAAGTTACGAAGTGAAAAGGACAAGATGCCAAAAGGATACAAAATGAACTATTATCGATCATTAGTATTCGTAAAAAAAAGTGAATGGACATCAGTTATCAAGAAAAAGGATTTAAATCATCCAATTGTTATTTAACTCAAAGAGAATGTAAATAACAATTGAATGAATTTTATTTGAATCAGAGTTTATTGACGTTGAAAAATGGTTTAGTGAGTGAACGAGGAGTTTTTAAATTCTTCAAACTAATTTTCGTGACTTCAAATAAAATTTATTCCAATCGGAATGGCTCTCTATTAAATCGAATTAATCAATTTCTTCGCTCATCTGCATTGGTACGTGGTGCTGCTGTTCGAAAAAAATTAATATATCGTGTATCGTCATTAACCCTTGGCCCCTGTCTAAAATTTTTTCCAATATAAATTACAGCACGTCCGCGAAGATGCGCGAAGAAAATAGATCTGCTATATAAATCGTTGTTATATATCACTGAACGTCATTCGTTCGCTCGTTTCGGGCCATACTCATTTTTTTTTTTTTTTTCGTGCTCGCGTATATTGTGTGGCCTCGATTTCAAAGTGGTAAGGCATCATTAGGAAAAGCGCGACCTCTCTCTCTCGCGCGCTCATATACTCGGTGTATATGCGGTGCCTATACACGGCGATTGTTCATTCTCTTGAGCGAGCTCGTGCCCCACCAAAGACTTTTACCTTTTGTCCCGCGTGCGAGTTTCTTCAACGCAGGTGCTTCATGCTACTCGCAGCAAGTCTCACGAGTTCTTTCATATACGTATATATGTATAATATACAGGGTGTCACAAAACTAGCACGTCCGAATGACACGGGGATTAGATTGGCTTCGGACCCATCAGAATAAACAAATATGATCCCAGTAAAAGTTTCATGGTTTTCGAGAAAAATTGTCTTTTTTGATTTTTCGGAAAATCGCTATTTAGTCCTTGTTATTCTGCTATTATTACTGTGGATTACTTTGGGTTTATTCATTTTTTGTTCGTACAATATGTACCGTTTGTATATTAGAGTTGGAGGTAGACAATTTGAACGTATGTTGTAAAAATTAAATAAATCATTAAATATGTTTTTTGTTTCCTTACCCTCCCACAAAGGCACTATTTTTTTTTCTTCTTAGAACCAATTTGCTTACTGCCTTAGGTGATTCGTTCGCTTCAGTGGCTTTTGTTCAATCCCAAAGTAATTCATAGCAATGATAGCGGAATAACAAGTACTAGATAGCAATTTTGTGAAAAATCAAAAAAGACGTTTTTCCTCGAATACCATTAGACTTTTACTGAGATCATATTTGTTTATTCTGATAGATCCAGAGCCAATTTTAACCCCCGTGTCACTCTGAAGTACTAGTTTTGAGACACCCTCTATATAAAAGCACTTGTGAGACTATATATGTATATATTTATCTCTATTACATCTTTCGTCGTCGTTGAATGCTTACTCACTCGGGGGTGGAGCGTGGTGAGAATCATCACTTTCCGCGGTTCCTCGATGTGGGTGTGTCTCACTCCCGGCCCATTCTGCACGTGACTGGTAACAAGAACAAGATTCGTGATCAAAGAGTCATTCGATAAACATCTATTGAATTCAATCTCAGGTCTGTTAAACTGGCCGGGTGAAATTGAAAAAAAAAAGAAAAACATTATCGAGATATGAAAAGGGACTTCACGATGCATTATGGGGTTATAATGCATTCTGAAAAATCAAATCGTTTCAAATTCACTTTATTCAAATAATGTTTACTTAAATGAAACAAGATATGTCGAAGTTTTTCAATTTGACAGAATATTTAATTGAATAAAAATAGTTTAACTCGTATAAATTTTCACAGATTGAAGTAAAATGTATTTTCAATTGAATATTCTGCTCAAATCTTATGATAATCGAATTTGGTCAGTTAGTGAATCACGAAAAAAAACAAAATAGTACTAATCAAAATACAAACAGAGTAATGAGTTAATTAAATTTTATTCAACGGCAATTTTTTCATCGCTCGACTTATTTTCCAATTAGATTCGCTCAAAGAAAATAAAAATTCGTTTTATCTCTTATTTTTTTCATAATTATTTTTCGAAAGATATATGGCACGTTAGTTGTTATAATTTTCGTATTCGTTTATGCTCATTCGGAAAATCCGTTCTCGATATTGCATAATTTGCATCGCGAGACAAGCGTGATGCCGGTGGGCCGTTTAATAGCGCGAACGTTAATGTTTTTACGATCGGTACGAGGGAAAGGAGAAGGAAAAGAAAAAAAGACAGGGAGTTATATTGCAGAGGAGAGTTTTTGAGTGAAAAAAAAGCATTGGCGCAACGAGCGGAGTGAATCTTCTCGAGTTGCCGTTGCGGCACTATATATGGGATATTCCACGTTAAATTCACGTAACTCGTCAATATTTTTTTATGTTCTGCCTCTTTTTAGCGTGTAATTAAGCGACGAGCAAGGAAAAAAATTTTTTACATAATAATTACCAGATCTTTTGGAAATGTCATTCGTTCATTATCAACAAACATGCCGAATCAGTACTGTTAAAAATTATCGATTTTTTACCTCCGAAGATAAGTGCAGTTTTAGTTGAGATGCTGCAGACAAATTAATATTTTTTTAATTCGATTTCCTCGTTATTGGTTATTTAACAAATTACTTCATGACCGACAGAGAATTGAGAATATGAATCTTACTACTATAATAAAACTGGAGAGTTTGTTTGTTTGTTTGTTTATCTGTTTGTGTGAACGCGCTAATATCAAGAAATACTTATCCGATTTGAAAAATTCTTTTTGCATTAGATAGCCCGCTTATTCAGGAAGGCTCTAGATCATATAATTTTATGCTATAACCCTAATCGTACTATCTTACTACGATACTACTCTATCTATGCTATACTATAATAAAGCTAGAAAGTTTGTTCGCTTGAACGCGCTAATCTCAGGAAATACTTATCCAATTTGACAAATTATTTTTGCGTTAGATAGCCCGTTTATTTAGGAAGGCTTTACACCATATAACTTTATGTTATGACCCTAAGGAGCAGTGCCGACGCCTTGAACCGCGGAACGGAAATTTAACGCGGGTGAAACCGCGGGGCACAACTCGTCATAGGTAAATTCAAAAGTAGAGCAATTAAAAATTGTTTTGTAATGCAATTAATATTTAAAGAGAACGAATTGTAATGGAAAGCATCTTTTAATAACCTTTTACTTGAATAATGTACAGTATTCGAATTGTTAAGGGGGGAAATAGGGTTAGGACAGCGTTTTCTCAATGATTTTCATGAATTTTTTTATAGTATAAAAAATGAATATAAATTATTGAAACTTTGAAAATATTTTATACATATATTTAAGTATATACTATAAAATTTTTGAAGAATTTCCTTGAAAAACACCGACGATATTAGCGACCCCATATTGCAGGTCACAGTCAGACCCAGCATTTTGCGTACATTCTGGAAGCCGCAATTTTCATCTGAAATCAAACGAGGTTGGAATTTACTTTTATCATATGTCTCTCTTCTATATGAACCTAAATGCTATCAAAAAAATAGAAAATTGAATTTTTTACAGGGGTCAAAACAAAAAAGCATGATTTTTTGCCTTTTTTCACAACTTTATTTGCAAATAAAAATTATTTTAAATAATGATAATATTCCGATTTTCAGTTCATATAGAGCGCAATACTATGAAGAAAGTAACTGCCAATTTTCAAAACGATTGGTTGAAAACTTTTCAAACTAGCGTGTACGCAAGTTAAAAAAAAGTCGTTTTCAGAAAAACGCGTTTGAAAAAGTGGCGTGCTCGGGGCCTGAACGAGAGCTACTCACTTTAATGGCTTATAACAATAAATCGAGTCGGAATTTTCATTTAAAATTTTGGAAACATATTTTTCAATAGTTTTACTAACAATTTATGAAATTAAAAAAAAATCGATTTCTTGAACCGTCTAACCCTATTTCCCCTATCGCGCTGAAGCCACAAGAATATTTCTTAAATTTCAAACAACGAAAATATCGATAAAAAAACAGAGTTCATTTTCATTTTTATTCGACCCGGAATACCCAATGTACATAATGTACATATGTATATAGTATATACCCCAATATGTATATGCATCTGTATAATAGAGTAGACGCCAGTGAATAGAAAAGATCCGACGATATGCACAATACATAGAGCCAAGATAATACACATACATAAAGAAGCAGGCTATATAAAAGAACAGAGAGGCTGCAATGTAATCTCTACCTATATACATCTTAACGTGCGAGATAATGAAAGCGCGCTTCGGTAATTTTTGCAATAGATTCACGATGCTACCGAAGCTAAAAGCTCTCGCTGTTCCAGAATACAGATTTTCCATTACCATAGCAATTGTAACGATCCGCGAATAATGTAAAATGAAAAAAAAAAACAAAAAAAAACAAAAAAAAAAGTCAAATTCATATTTCTGCATTATTAATTCGATTTCTTTACTATTACGAATACAGAAACAAAAAGAATTTGTTAAAATGATTCGTGAAACTGATCAGATTAACGAAGAAAATGACTCGAAAGGTTTTATTGAAAAATATCCGAAACACAAGAAAATGTAATACTACATCGTACATCTGCATTACATTTAAAGTGTAATCTTACATTTGTTTACCTAACAGAATTTTTTTAAAACACTACAAACTCGTTAATTGCCGAAATTAACGATAATCAGTGAATTGAATAAGAATTAATTTGAACTGAGATTGAATGCGATGTTTTGATGAAAAAAAGAAATTAAATTACATAAGATTTTCAATATTCTACTTATGCATACGTTAAGTATGAAGAGAACGGAGTCTGAAAATTCGATTGTTCATTTCGTTGCAATTAAATTTTCTTACGATCCGCTAATTGCGGAATTGAATGAATATGTGCTGTGCAAAATAACATTTTTACGATCGGTACAATTTTTTAAACCTGTAAAACAAATGTTTTTATGAAAGCAATACAGGTATGGCAATTTTATAGGTTTGTAAACGTACAATTTTTTTTCCCTCGTAACTCATATGGAAACACCGTTTATGAACATTTGTGCGATTACATACATTCAGAATAACAGTGTATTATATTGTCTCTCAGAAGCGACATAAAAGACATTTTAATAATCGCCGAGAGGTACATCGTATAAAATGAGAATAACGTGATCGCGGAGCTCTCTCTCTCTCTCTGTCTCTAACTCCCTCTTTAACTCTCGCGAGACGCAATCTCACAGTGTGGCAGCAGCGGCTTTTCCCCGTCAACTTATAGCACTCACGGGACTTTCTATCACGCCGCTGTGAAACTGTATCTATGAAAGTGCAACTTCTTGCGATTAATGAAACGACTTCACGCGAGAAGTGCAAACTCTGATATCGCATTATGTTTTTTGTTTCCTTGTATTATCCCTTTGGTTTGATAAAGCAATATTTACTTTATTTTCTTTAAAAAATGTACATATGCTGGATTTACGTACAGGCAAAAGACTAAAATCTTCCGTTAGTAAAGTAATGTTTATTTCAGAAAGTGTAATCTACACTTTCTGAAATAAACCGATGTCTAACTTGATTTTTTACCACAAATTATGAAACTGTTTCAAAGTAAAACAAATAAAAATAAAAGGTCCCTATTGGAACGGAACTTTCGTATATTTGGATTTTTTAATTTCAATTATACTTGAACCAGATGTCGTAGGACTCTTTTTCATTAAATTGAGTTGCATGAAAGTAACTCGTCATGACAAGTTGAAAAGAAATTTCTTCTTCCGACTGTTGATCGTTCCTCGAAGCAACGATAGATTTCATATCGATTCCAAAGACTCCGATATCTTATAATACTCCTAACCTATATTATTCTTGTCTCATATTCGCGTTGGTGGTTCAACGGCTCAAGGTCTCCGAGCCTTTCGAGGTCTCTTGATCGCAATTCTCGATTCATATATCGTAATTCAACCCGTCACGGTTTCTAGAATTCACGAGAGAATCGCAACGTGTCTCGCGAGATGCCGTTCGGAATGCGCTCAAAGTCTGCATTACGATCTAGTCTGGCATTTATCGTAGTCATAAAGAGAGAGAGAGAAAGAGAGAGAGAAAGATATAAGTCACTATACAAATGTTGCAACTCTCATTTTTTCCTTTCGCGACACAATATCAACCGGTTTGATTTCACTCTATTTCATTTGCAATGACAATATCTTATGAAAGCAGAATAAATACTTTTTAGGATTTAATTTTTATTCAACTTTCTTTTTTATTCGATTTATTTTTATTTTCAACCGATCTGTCGGTCATTTTTTTCGTCATAGTGGCTTGAAAGCTTTGTACGGTTCGTCACCACGGTCAGCATTAAAAAAATAAAAGGAAACTTGCCTTCCAATCCTCATGGAAACGTTTTCCTTGCCGACTAGTGAAAATTGTGTTTCATCACCGGTCGAGCAAGAACCCCCGATCGGTAAAGACATTTTTCACAGAAACACAATGGGCTCTTCGAGGAAATCTCCTTTACCGACTGACTCGTAGAAGCTTTCTATCAAACCGCAGATAATCGTCGCTAAAACTGTCGCTTCACGTGAATTCCATATGTATATGATAATTTCTCTACGATGGAAATGTCACATTTTCCGCTCCTCCAGTTTGCCACAATCGATGATCAACGTATTGCTACTATATCCTTCTTTATCGATCAAGCACGAGTAACAAAAATAACAATTGCTGGTTTTTCAGGATTTTCTCTGGAAAAATTACGGGGCTTTGGGAGACGCAATTCGTTCGAATGATTTTCTGTAACTTTGCAGCTCTTTTTACAACTAACTTTTCCACATTCTTCATTTATTTTCTCAAGGTAGATTGTTGAATGGAAATAATGTATACATTTGACTAAAGTAACGCTTTCTACGCGCCATTACAATCGTAATATTTCTTTTGAAAAATCGATTCATATTAATCGAAATAATTAAACTTTTTATTTGTCATACATATATATTTTTTATCGCGAAATTGAAATTAACGAGGAAAATATCGAAAACGTGGCGATACTGGAACGAGAAACCCGTCGAAAATTCTCAATATTTGATTAATAATTTTTATTTTCAACTTCGGAAAGTTTCGGTTAGTGCCAAGAATAGCTCACCGACAACCCGTTGAAAACAGATGCCCGGTCTCTTATCTCGGGACAGAGGCCGTATCGCGAGTAAAAGGGTTTCTGATGACGAAGCAAGACACCGCGATATATGACGCTACTCTCGGGCGCAGTGTGTACCGATCTATATATACATATCAATTCCTAACGACCAAAACGCCATAACACAGACAATTTGAAGTGTAAAATAATGTAAATTGTGCCCTTTTACCTGCTGAAATTCAATATATATTTATACATAGCGCTCTACGTCGCAGCACGTCGGGAAAACGTCAAGTACGTTCACAAAGATCGACGTTCCTCTCGTCCTCGGCGCCCGCTTCACGTTCCATCAGGAGCGCTTCACGCTTTTCACGTCGTAGCAATATTTTTTTCTTCTTTCGTCGATTTTTTTTTCCTCCCCTTCGCCGTCTTCGAAGGATACAATAAAATTTTCTATCTTGCAACGTTTTAACGCCGCGCGAGAGGCGAGAGGAAATGAAATTTCAGAAGCCACCCTCGCGCGTACACTTTTGTTGTTGACTCAGCCCCTCGGGCGTAAGATATTCACAGAATTGCGGGATGTTTTGCCGGGCGTGAAAAGTTCCGAATTTCCATTTAATTTTAACGCCATTTTTGTTTGAGAAATAAACAGTGGGGTTACGGATGGAATTTTTTTATATAAATTGATCTTGTTTCGTTAAACTTCTGGCCTCGCCATCCGGAAAATTTAGGGTGAATTATAATGGTTATTTGTTGCCGTTGATTTTGGCGGTTGTTCGTTCAATTACGTAATTTACAGAATCGAGTTTCCATCAATTCTGCAAATTTGATGTGATTCATTATTATCATTGTCATTTGAATATTTTGAATACAGTTTTTTTCAGTCTCCAGTTAATAAGATCTACTCTGGTGAAAATGAATTTTCTTCTCTCGGATAAGAATGAATTTTTCGCCAACTTGAACTTGAAAATTTCTTAAAGCCCGTGGGAAGACCACCAGAATTTCTCATATTTTTCGATTGACATCGAGGGAAAACAGGGAAAATACGCTAGAGAAATTTGCGGCACGTTTATTATTAAGACTCGAGTTGTTCCATGTAATTCAATAAATTATCGTCTGTCGTATCTACGAAGACAGTATTTGATGTTTTTTTACGCCTCTACACGACGAGACACTTCGTTGTACGGAAAATTCAATCTCTCTCTCTCGCGGTCTTCTACTTTCGCGCAAAAGCTCGAAATATATATCACAACGCTTTCGGTATAAACGCGCGTACAGTGTGTATACTGGCATTGTGCTAAACAATTTCGCGTGAAGCACGACGCGAAAGCTCTGTAGCGCCAAGAGTGAAAAGGGAACGTATTTATCAAAGGTCCTGACGGAGACAACATCGCGTACACGTTATTTCAGACTGCACACACACATATATATCATCGGTCGTAACAAAAGAGCATGAATAATAAAATAAACATTACGGCGATCCTTGGATCTCGTTGAAGACTTTTTTTCTTTTATTCAAAAAATATAAAATGCCTTTAAAATTACAGCCTCTCGCGGCGCGAGAGCGAAACTCACAGCGGCGAATAAATATAAGTGAATTTTTTTCTCCTTTGCCACTCGGTTTTTTTTTTCCACAACAAAAATTCATTTTCTCCCTGGCTTCGTGGGAAATATGCAAAATGAAAAATACAGAACGTTTGCGGCTGTGGAAGAAAATGTGGAAGGAGAGTACGTTTGAAATATTCGTCGGGGCGGGGGCGTAGGGGCAACTTTTTTTTAGATGAATACAAGTCAGCAGGGAGGGATAAAATAATTGCACTTTTTTTTGTACGCAATTGCATAATTTTTGTACTATTTGATTATTATTCTAAAATTTTTTGCATTATTGTAACGTTATTAGATTGATATTATACATTTTGAAGAATTTTTCTTTGGCGGTCACTATTGGCATTATTTAAGAAAAATGAATCAATTATTTTGTTTAATGATTCTTTTTATGATTTATTCGTCAAATTATGCTGATATCTCTCTGTGAGGTGTGTGTGTGTGTGGATGTATGTGTGTGTGTCCTGATTCGAGTCTCTGCTCTTCTCGATTCTAGCTTCTGGCATTTTGGTTAAGGTCTGTGTGGTGTCTGGTCTAGACCATGTTTGGTATAGACGCTTCAGGTCGATATCCTCCCCGCCCCCACCCACCCACCGCCCCCGACTTCGTTGCGTTCGGACGTCGGCGTCGGCGCCGGACTGTATAGTAATAAAAGCGCGTATGTACATCGGGGAGCGAGTGTTCCAGAGTGGGCTGTGTTCAACGTCGACGACGTTCCCGAGGGACTTAATGAATCGCGTCGCGGATCTTAATCTCGTCGGTGTGGACTTATTCGCTCGACTATATGCAGGCGCGAGCAAAACGTCCAGACGCTCGGCCAATAAAAATGAAAAAAAAAACTCGACGAGGATATGAGCTGCACGTAGATTATGCAACGAAGAGAAAGGAGAGAAAAAAAGTAAAACGAAAATACCTGAGCTCATCAGTAAAGTCACGTTTTTTTTTAAAGACTTTCCACGTTTTGAATTATTACAAAGGAGTGTCCTCTAAAATTTTCAAAATTGTATCCATCGAAATTTCCGGTTGAACTTGTTTCGAAAAACTCGGTAACTCAAAAAATACTGAGTGAAAAAGAGCGTCCGTGCGGTTGACATGTTCGAAGCGCAATTGGCAATATCGAGATTTTTCGCGGATTTTAACCCTATCGCGCGAAACGATGAAAGTTAAATTTCCAAAAAATATATCGACCGACTCAGACGATGAAAAGAAAAACAAAAATTAGGACTCTCTTTTGTTTGGAATCGAATGTGCCAATTTTCTTGAAATCGCCACTAAAGGTAGTGGAAATACAAATCAGAATTGTGATCGTATTAAAACAAAAACTTTGCTTGCAATGTTGCTGACTGGTAGCGGTCAGGTTTTCCGTAGTGTCCCTGTACCGTCTCGTGCAAATGCAATGCCGTAGTCCCATTATAGTAAACGAGCTGTGACCCGCGGTTTCACTCGCGTTAAATTTCCGTCCCCCGATTCAACACGCCGCCGCCGCCACTTCTTGGGGTCATAGCATAAAGTTGTATAGCGTAAAACCTTTCTGAATAAACGGGCTATCTAATGCAAAAAGACTTTTTCATGTCGGATTACTATTTCCTGAGATTAGCGCGTTCGAACAAACATACAACCGTACAAACAAACTCTCCAGCTTTATTATAGTAGTGAGATAGTAACTGCGTGCAATACTCTGCGGGGGATTTCAGAGAATCGAATGGAATTGGGAACAAAGGGAAAGGAACGTAAATCCCTGAAAAAGGATATACGATTGAAAGATTTATAAAAAATAATAAGAGACGAAACGTACAATACAGAATCTTGTACCATCGTTTGTCTTTAACGGTATAGGTATAATAAATAATAAACTTTTCATGATGTAATATCGACGCTGCTTACGAAAACTAGCATGTTTCAGATTTCTTACGAAAACTAACACGTTTCGAATTCCACCACGAAAACTAGCATGTTTCAGCTTTCACCACGAAAACTAGCATGTTTCGGCTTTCACCGCGAAAACTAGCATGTTTCGGCTTCCACCGCGAAAACTAGCATGTTCGGCTTTCACTGCGAAAACTAGCGTGATTCGGCTTCTGCCGCGAAAAGTGGCATGTTTCGGCTTCCGCTGCGGAAACTAGCATATTTCGATTTGCACTGGAAAAAGTAGTATATTTGCCGAACTAAATCGAATAAGATTCAGAACTTTCACAAATGTTTTAACAATTTTTTCGGGAGCACTATAAGGAATAAATGAAAAACATTAAGGGTTTATCGCCCGTACACCCTTCAACATTTATATTCGTTTTCTATTTAAAAAATAATAACACTATTGAAAATACGATTCGCAAATACGATACGCAATATTCCACCGCTCAAAAACTAAAATTGTTCATCAATGATATTTTTCATGACTTCAAGTTTCGGAGTCAGCGATGGTATTGAAGAAAATTATTGTTTATAAAAAGTATATTCTACTTACAGTCTGAAGAATCGTTCATTGTGTTTTTATTTCATAAAAAAATACACAATCTTGGAGTGATCAACGACTAAAGTATAAAGTACAGTAAAAGTATAAAGTACAGTTGACAAAATCTTCAAAACAATCGATTGAGATATCTCGAGAAATGTCAGGTCTTGAATGAAGTAGCAAGAGGGAAAAAAACTGACATTGTTAACTTTGCATACACCGCAATTGTTTTCGATTTTCTTTTCTCTAAGTTTTTAACCATGGTTTTTTTACTCCAAAATGACGAGGCATTTGCTGTTTGCCATCTTATGATAAGTCTAGCAGACCAAATTTCAAACGGTGAAATATGTATGAAATAAATTCAAACAAAAAATAAAACAGTATAAAATGACGAGCATAAATATTTCGTCAATTTGGAGTAAAACAGGATGTTCAAAAAACGTGGAGTAAAAAATGAGAAACACTTCCCGTGATACTGAAACGTGCTAATTTTCGCGGTGAAAGTCGAAACCTGCTAGTTTTCGTGGTAAAAGCCGAAACATGCTAGTTTTCGCGGCGAATATCGAAATGTGCTAGTTTTCGTGGCGAAAGCCGAAACATGCTAGTTTTCGCGGTGATATCAAACGTGCTTGTTTTCGTAAGAAATCTGAAACATGCTAGTTTTCGTATGCAGCGTCGATATCCACCTATGTATACCAACTATTGGACTTATACAGGGTCTGTTCAAAAAGTATCGGGCATTTTGATCTTCCGCGGGCTACGTATATTCGATTTCCGATTTTTTTGTGACGTTAGGTTGGTACTCGTGTCCCGCACTTATGCTGAAAAAATCGGGCGTTTTGAATGTTTAGTTAATTGTTGACAGCTGTTTTGGTTAGACGTGTTTTGGCTTGTCTTCGATTTTTGCCTATTCCAAAAAAGCAGCTTCCATTGCGATGATTGAGCTTTGGTTTCCACGTCATAACCATGAACCCATGATTCGTCACCAGTTATGCCCCTCTGGAGCAAATTTGGGTCGTCGCGGACCGAGTCCCACAGCTCCTTAGCAATGTTAACGCGACACTATTTTTGTTCGAAATTGAGCAATTTTGGCACGAATTTCGCGGCGACCCGTCTCATGCCCAAATCATTGGGAAAAATCGAATGGCACGAGCCAATCGATATGTTTAGTTCCTCAGCAACTTCTCTAACGGTGATTCGACGATTGGCCAATATTATTTTCTTCACTTCATCAATGTTTTCGTCTGTTGTTGATGTGCTCCGGCGTCCGGAACGCATTTCGTTGTTCGCATCTTCTCGGCCCTCTGAGAACATTTTGTACCACCGATAAACGTTGCTTTGGTCCAAGGTAGCTTCACCATATACCACAGTCACCATTCGGAATGCGTCCGCGCACTTAATTTTGTTTTTCACACAAAATTTCATACAGATTCTTTGATGCATTTTTTGGAATAGGCAAAAATCGAAGACAAGCCAAAACACGTCTAACCAAAACAGCTGTCAACGATTAACTAAACATTCAAAATGGCCGATTTTTTCAGCATGAGTGAGGGACACGAGTACCAACCTAACGCCATAAAAAAATCGAAAATCGAATATACGTAGCCCGCGGGAATTCAAAATTTGCGATACTTTTTGAACGGACCTCGTACAGTCGAGTACACGTATACACATGTAATTATCCATAAGAGCACTCGCACAAGTGCCACATTCTTGGTCGTACACGGATACCGTAAACGCTTTTACGTATATATGTATAGTTATTCAGGGGATTAGATAGAGGGGGATGAAGCGGGTGGGGAGGAGACAGAAATTCAGTACGTGATATCGAACCGCCACCTCCTCCCATCGGTCCACGCTTGCACCTGCTCGAGCTCGGATTGGCTCATTGGTAGATACACAGAAGAGTACACACGAGAGTATCAACTGCTTGTTTGTAAAAGGACGTAAGTCGGACGATTCAACACTCAAAGCGCTGTGAGCTACGTCGTATTGTTTGCCAATAGTCGATATTAGGCATAAGTACTTATGAGTATAAGTACCTTGTAACTTGTTGGAAGATGCTGCCTGGACCCGTCCAGATCTCTCTCTCTCTCTTTCTCTCTCACGTTCTTCTTTTTCATCTCGTCCCTCGCTCTTGCACCTCTTTCGGGAAGTCATTTGCTTCCTTTCATCAAGTTTTTATTTTATTTTTTCTCCCCTCTTTATCTCTCCACCTTCTCGTCGACGGACGAGGAAGGTATAACATAAAAGACTCATCTCTCGCGCGACGACGGTGGCGCCATCGCGTCCATCACCTTGCCAGACCTCCCGCCATTTTTCCTCGGAAGTTTCGAGCGTAAAAATTTGTCCTCCTGCAATTAGACATTCCCGTATGTTTCAGTTCGTCGTATATTTCTACGATAGTAAGGGGAAATAAAAAAAAACGCATTAATGCATCTAAATTCATGATAAATGATTCTTTTTCTTTTAGAGTATTTTTTCATTCCGTTTGAAAAGGAGGATTGTCGTCTTATTTTTATTCTTGGTTAGAAAACCCATTGGGAGATTTTGCGGGATGTCATTAATGCGGAAATGGACGATTTTTGAATTTTCCCATACGCGGAGGATGAAAATTACTGATGATTCGTAATCGAATTTGTAATATTTCCCAAATTTTCGTTGAAGTTTTGGCAAACAAATTTACAAAAATGATTTTTCTTAAAACAACCGGTTTTATCATTATTATTATTATTAATTGCAGAAAATTAATTGTTTTATTATTATTATTATTACCAATTGCCGAAAAAGAGGACCGTCGTCTTATTTTTATTCTTGGTTAAAGAAAACCCATCGGATATTTTGCGGGGTGTGATTAATGCGGAAATGGATGATTTTTGAATTTTCCGATGTGCGGAGGATAAAAATTAGTAATGATTCGTAATCGAATTTGTAATATTTTCGAAAACTTCGCTGAGATTTCGAAAAAAAAAAAGTTTACAAAAATGATTTTTCTTAATATAACCGGTTTTATTATTATTATTATTATTATTATTATTATTATTATTAATTGCAGTAGTGATTTTTCATTTTCATTTTAATTTAAAAATTTGCTCGCACACATGCTATTATCTATCTGCATTCCGTGGCCTCAACCTTGAACCCCCTGTTGAGTTAACCACGTGCATGTAGTTTCATATGTATATATACAATGCAGACGATAGAAAGAAAAAGACCGCGACGACCCCGCGAGAGTATTCCTCTCGGTTGAGACTCGTTCGGCGAGCTCGCGAACTCTTCTCGCTCATCATCATCTGTCCGTAGTCTCTCTCTCTCTCTCTTTTCTGCAAAATCGATTTTCGTGGCTTTCGTTTTTCACAGACAGTTTGATATTTATACTCATTTCCCACGAGTCTCTCGCCGACACTGCGGTCGCGGTCTCTATGTGTGTTTTGATTGCTCTCCTCGTAATCACGAGCTGGAAATTACGTTCCGGTCATCGTATATACGGTCGAGTAATTGATAGCAGACCACAATATATATACATACACATAGATTTGGTACATTTACTAATCTGTGTGACCGTATATTTATATCAAAGCGCATTGTCCAAGACTTTTCGTCAATTTCATTGTGTTTTTGGGAACTGAGAAATTGAAATTGTTTAACGATATTTTTTAAGATACGATAATAAAGTTTTAACGTTGGAAATTCTCGCGAATGACGATTTATTTCCGGAAACAAGGACCAAATTCAATTGAAGACTTCGGATAACGTACAATTTTCCCAGATTATCATCAATTCTATAGTTAAAATTACGTGTAAAAGAAATTTTAACGACTAATTCCGTATATAGTGATTTAAAGTGTTCCTGGTGGTTGCTTAAACCAATAAATCATCAACGGGTAAGAATTTTCAATTCAAACACTAATCCAGTGACATAATGCAGTTTCAACTTCAATTTTAAAAATTGTGTATCCTTGAAATTACCGTACGTACGTATCAGAAGTGTACGGGGTATTTTGATGGCAGCGATTTTGTTTGAATCTTTTTTAATTTGTCCACGGTTGTTTAAAAAAATAGACGGAGGGGAAATGTAAAAATGAATTTGTAAAACCGTAAGAACGGGTAAGAATTCGAAGTACAAACACTAATCCAGTGACTTAATGTAGTTTCAACTTCAATTTTTTAAATTGTGTATTCTTGAAATTACCGTACGTACGTATCAGAAGTGTACGAGGTATTTCGAGGGCAGCGATTTTGTTTGAATCTTTTTTAATTTGTCTATGGTTGTTTAAAAAAATAGACGGAGGAGAAATGTAAAAATGAATTTGGAAAACCGTAAGAACGGGTAAGAATTTGCAGTTCAAACGCTAATCTAGTGACTAAATGTAGTTTAAACTTCAATTTTTAAAATTCTGTATCCTTAAAATTATCATAAGTACGTATCAGAATAAAATGATTAAATTTAAAATGATTTTTCAAAAATCATTTTTAATTTGTGAATGGTCGTTTAAAAAAATAAACAGAGGGGAAATCTAGAGATAAATTTGGAAAACCGTTAATGTCTTTTTGGATGGCATCGTTTATAAATTACCAAAAGTTCCCTTGGTCAAAAATCGTTCCAATTTCTACGAAACACCCTATATATATATATATATATATATATATATATACGTGGATATAGATATGTGCATAGATAGTCAGCTAAACCCAATCTGTACTCCTGAGTGATGGAGAGAGGAATGAACGACGTGAAGCGCAATTCCGATCAATCAAGAAATGGAGATTTCCTCCGATACTCCCGATACTCACGTCGATAACACACGTACATTCATTACCATTTCCGGCGTACATTCATATTCACAAAGCTCGCGCGTCAACAGTCGACATTGAATGAACCACTGTACGGTACGCACACTGGCAATATATAATGCATCTTCTGTGACGGCACAGTATATTTGTACATGTTTGTTAACGAATTACCAGCAAACGAAAAGGGCACAAAAAACATTCCATTACGTGTTAAATCGTTTGTTACGCGCCATTTTATTTTTTAACTGCCGATCCATAAAATACGGAATAATGGTATTTAATCATGCGTGAGAAAAATACGCGGGACTAAATGGCGCCTCGAAACAGATACGTTAACGCGGAACCGGAAGCCACTATGTGGCAGAGAGTCACACTCATATCGCCGGGAATAGTTTTGATAATTTAAAAAATATAAAAAAACGTAAGATTAAATAAAGAGAATACAAAATGAGGAAAAAAATAATAATGTACAGCTAAACGCGAATGTCTAATTGAGTTCCGTGACGGAACCGGCCTTCTTAATGAGAGCTTGATGAATGGCGGAGTCCCGTACTCACTATACAGAACAAGAGGAGGAGAGAAAGAGAGAGAGAGAGAGAGAGAGAGAAAAGAAGATAAAATTCAATGAACTGGTTATGTTCACATGCCTTCGTTACTAAATGAAATTATGTCGGTACATAAAAACTGCATAATTCATGACAGATAATTGTTTGTATGATTATGAAGAGTGTGAACATGCGGTTATTTATCGATTGTATAATTGCGCTGCGGTCTATTCATTTCCGAGGTCAGGGACATAAATAACAGTGTAGCATTAATCGGAAACTATTTTATCTATTTTCACAGTGTTTAATAGAAATTTTTCGGATTTATTGTACCAAAATACAATTTAAAAAAAAACGTGCACACCGAAAGTGAATTAATCATATGATAATGTTAATCCATTGAAAATGAGTAAAGGAAGGGATAAGAACAAAGTGCACATGACTTGGACGTACTATTCAAAATGTCGTATTAATCAATGATTCGATAATTCGATAATTAATACTCGATCATTCGGCAATTCGATTATTCGCTTTAATCGCGTGTAACAGCAAAAAAGTCTACAGGAAAAAGGAAACAGCGACGAAAGATACGGAAAGTACGAATGTATGTGCGTCCAAGCCTCCCTTTCCGCTCTTTAATCGACGCTCCCTCGTTTCAAGTTTAATTTACCGTTTGGTAATGGCCCTGTTACCGCGACTGAAGAGCCGGATAACTGTACCACACGAGAACGAAGAAATGAACGAGCGAGAGAGGAAGTGATCGTGCGAGAAAGACGGAGAGTGTGCTGTGCGAGTTTAAGATATGGAGACGAGAACGTTCGGAGAGGTTTATGCATATATGGAGTATTCCACGTGAAGCGCAATGTTTGTTGGCCGAGGCAACTTAAGAGCGGTTTAGTTCATCGGATGCAGAAAAAAAAAAACGTAATAATTTATAAGGCTTCCTATGAAAATTCCGTTTTTACGACATTCTGTCAATTTTCATTGAATCGAACGAAAATAATAATGGAGCAGGTTTTAAAAGTTTGCTTATGGAATATGCAGAATTTAAAAAAGATATTAGTAGTGTACAGAATTTGGAATTAAAGTAGCCAACATTTTCGTTCAATGATAGAATATATTCAAATTTCACGACATTATGTCAATTTTCATTGAATCGAACGAAAATATTAATGGAGCAGGTTTTAAAAGTTCTCTTATGGAATATGCAGAATTTAAAAAAGATAGCAGTATTGTACAGAATTTGGAATTAATGTAGCCAACATTTTCGTTCAATGATAGAATATATTCAAATTTCACGACATTCTGTCAATTTTCATTGAATCGAACGAAAATATTAATGAAGCAGGTTTTAAACGTTTGCTTATGGAATATTGAGAATTAAAAAAAAAAGTAGTAGTGAACAGAACTTGGAAATAAAGTAGCCAAAAACATATCCAAAATTCACGACATTCTGTCAATTTTCATTGAATCGAACTGTAATGAAGCTGTAGACGCTAAACATCGTTCAGAAGGTAATACTTTTTTGGCATTCATTTGATTCAGCATGACAAATCAAATTTCGTCGAATTATTATTCACAAAGTACGTATCACGATTGAATACGAATTAAAATGTAATCTGCGAGAATTATCCTTCAATTTCTCCGTACAAACTCGTACGCAAAATAAAACGTGTACTCGACGTACGTCGAACGATTTTTTTCTTCTCCAACCAATTCGTCGTTCATCGTACGAGTTGCAATGTTTTAATCTCTCTTACATAAGGCATCCGTATAAACTTATCCGACACATAAGTATAGAATTGCATATACAGATACAGACACGAAGCATAACAAACAGATGAGGTTGCCACTTTGGATTATAACCGATCTGCGTACATACTGCTTACAAATCTCTCGTACGCTGTATAACGCACTGTGCGAGTATATACTGTATTACATATCGATGAACTAACGTCAGATCTACAAGTGGACTCTTAAGCATACATTCGATATGCCCTTTTGACTTTAAGCAAACGAAATTCACATTTATCCTATGATACTTTTACGGTACACACGTCAGTTCGCCTTATGCAAATATACGTGCCTCGTGACGTATTACAAGACTCTGCGCGAGGGATCAAAACCGCAGAACGAAATTGAGCGAGGCTTCCTTTAGGGTGATAGGGAAAAAGCTAAAGAGAGAAAGAGAGAGAGAGAGAGAGAGAGAGAGAGAGAATCCTCACGACACAACGAAACCACTGTTTGTCATATCTCTGTATCGAATCCCCGATGGAAAATCAAGGGAGTCGTCAGGTCGTTCCTGCGATTTACTCGTGTATATTATAAAATTCTCGCCGAACGTACTCAACGCGCCAGACATCGTCCAGCTTATACTACTAACAGATCAAACATAATATGAACAGAATCAGACACCTATTGGAATTTATTAAACAGACTACTAACAGATCAAACCTAATATAATCAGTATTAGACACCTATTAGAACTTATTGAAAACATTGTCTGGGTAGTTTGTTTTTTTGTTGTTCTAATCCATTCAATAATCATTTTTTAGCAGTGTCTCCAACAGTCTTTATAGTTGCATGTTTAAATTTTTTACTTAAAAAAGTGTTGTCGTTTTTTTAATTTTTTTAAATTAAATGAGTTGCTGGCAGATCATTCTTTGACAATTAAAAACAAAACTTTCAGTAACTACATAGAAATTATCTCGCATATCCAAATGTACAATAAATTTCACTTGACGGTAATTAAATATTTACGTAATTTTATATCCAAGATAAAAGATTCTAGAGATTGCTTTTTCTCAATTTTTTTTGTCGTGCAACTGAACTCTTCTTCGATGTGGAAAATAAGGCAGAATTTTCCAGCGACGATCGATGTTGATTTAACCCTTGTAAGTGCAATTTATTTTTTGGCATCCTTCTCTTGGAATCGCAGCTTTTACATATATAATCATTTTTCACTTCCACTCAGTTATCACAAATATCACGAAATTTGTATTTCGAAAAATATGAGATTCCAGTGCCTCTTGCTTAAAACCAGCGAATGAAAAAATCAATTTTTGTAAGTGTGACCGGTAAAAGATGTATATCGAGTAAGCCCGGAGTCAGGGTGCGAGTGTATGGCTGTATGTTGAAGAAAAAGAAAACGATCCATCGAAATTTGATCCACATCGATCGTCGCTATCCTCAATTCCCCCGTGTTCGGTTACAAAGGCACGGAGAAAATGTGTAAGTACATAATGGGTGATAATTGGCTTTTCAGAAGCCCCTCGAGCGGATCGTACGAGTGCCGGTTATAAAATTGTTTTCGTTGAGCGTATAAAAAATTGTCAAATAGTGTTTTCCTTTTCTCTTTATAATAACGTTATCATAACCTATTTTTGAAGAGTTTCTTTTTTAAACAGCGACTCGTCATGTTTCCCCGACGATTTACGTACGTAAAGAAATGCATTAAAATGGTGCAATTGAATCACGAATTACTCGTTAATGTTTTGATTAGTCGTCACGTCAGTACGTAACGATTCAAGTGGCTCGCTCGTAATTTTAATCACGCATTTCGTTCTTATCACTCGGTAAACGTACAATTTTTCAACTTACTTGATCTTCGTGTTAAACTTTAACGAACTTAACCACATACATATTTTTTTTTTTTTATTATCTTAGATAATCCTATGTATATCTTGAAAACTGTGAGTCCGATCTCATCGCAATGATATGCCTGTAATCACTGGACCCGTTTAAAACATGTAAAAAAATGCGGATTTCTATCTTGAAGCCGTCTCAAAGATCGGACTCTCTTCAATAACCACGATAGTTCTTCAATAACGACAAAAGCTTTGTAATACAATTTTCGAGTTTTAATGTCCGAGGTCAACGTTTTCATTAAAACTTTTTCCCATTTTTTTTCCTCATCCCTCGACGTAGCGACGCACACACTACTGTAACGAACGCTTCGGACGTTCAGAGACTTTTGTGAGAAGTAAAAAAAAGGAACGAAAAAAAAGAAAGAAGAAAAAACGAAATGAAAAAGGATAAAGCGTTACGTCGAAACCGCAAGTTGTGCGCGCATATTTGCATAGATCTCCCCGGGGAGTCCGCGGCACGGTGAGGGAGAGAAATATAGAGTTTTCTGTGCGGAATCCCTCGAACAACCCTTGTACGTGCTAGAGCGAAACGAAAATGTACCAGCAGCATAAATTCTTCACGAAAAGACTTGAGAAGATACTGAAAAGAACTCTCGCTGACTGCTTTCGCTTACCTGCCACAGGCATCGAATGCTGGACGTATCCTGGACAAGGAGAAAAGATCTTCGATGCAAAGGGACTCAGGAGAGAGCGGGAGAGAGCGAGCGACAGACACAGAGAGTGAGAGAGCGAGAGGAGAGGCTCCTTTCTCACTTTGAGGATGGGTCTCGGGAGAGTCTCTTTCACGGCCCACCGTCGACGAATCCCTACGGAAAAAAATAAAACGTCCCTGAGCCATCCGACTATCACTGACAGATTTATTTCGAGAAAATTCGTTGCCAACCACGAGAAGAACGATTACAACTGTAAAGGAGGAATCGCAAAAAAGAGAATGTCAACAAAAATTGACGGCTTTGGTGACGAAAACCTCAGGAATAATCGTGAAAATATTTTAATTAAAACGTTTATTTGAATAATTAAGAATGATTGATAATGATTCTTGATTATTAAATAACATTTTTCTAAGGATTACTTATTATTATTTTTTTATCGGAAAACCATTTTCAGAAGAAATAACCTAATGATGTAAAAATTGTGAACATTTTTTTTATCAAAATGGTAATTGCCTGGTTTGAAGATTAATTATGAGTAATTAATCTCAAAAAATTACATTTATTTTTCAGAACATTTATTTACGAACATTTTGCCAGGAAAATTGACTGTGATATCGTTGTTGTTGTTGTTGTTGTTTTTTTGTTTTCTTTTAAATATCCGAATCATTTTCTCCTTATTGCTTAAGGGAGGAAATAGGGTTGGACGGTTCAAAAAATCAATTTTTTTTTTATTTCATAAATTGTTAGTAAAACTATTGAAAAATATGCTCCCAAAATTTCAAATGAAAATTCCGACTCGTTCTATTGTTATAAGCCATTAAAGGGGAAAATAGGGTTAGGACAGCGTATTCTCAATGATTTTCATGAATTTTTTTATAGTATAAAAAATGAATATAATTTATTGAAACTTTGAGAATATTTTATGCATATATTTAAGTATATACTATAAAATATTAGCGACCCCATATTGCTTGTTTTTCTTGGTACTATTTTTTCAAACGCGTTTTTCTGAAAACGACTTTTTTTGAACTTGCGTACACGCTAGTTTGAAAAGTTTTCAACCAATCGTTTTGAAAATTGGCAGTTACTTTTTTCATAGTATTGCGCTCTATATGAACCTGAAATCGGAATATTATCATTATTTAGAATAATTTTTTTTTGCAAATAAAGTTGTGAAAAATGGCAAAAAATCATGCTTTTTTGTTTTGACCCCTGTAAAAAATTCAATTTTCTATTTTTTCGATAGCATTTAGGTTCATATAGAAGAGAGACATATAATAAAAGTTAATTCCAACCTCGTTTGATTTCGGATGAAAATTACGGCTTCCAGAATGTACGCAAAATGCTGAGTCTGATTGTGACCTGCAATATGGGGTCGCTAATATTTTATAGTATATACTTAAATATATGTATAAAATATTCTCAAAGTTTCAATAAATTCATTTTTTATATTATAAAAAAATTCATGAAAATCATTGAGAAAGCGCTGTCCTAATCCTATTTCCTCCCTTAAGTCGCCAATAGCTGTAACACCGAAACTGACACCCGCGAAGATCATCCGGCAGAGAGCGCGCAACGTCGGCGTGGTTTGTGTGTACCGGAGCGGCTCTCTTGAGTGTATGTCGGGAGGGTTTCAGGCCGCGCGTTTCATTTCCACACAGTGTTGATTCGGACGGCGCGGCGCGAGTTTCGAGTCCTCGCGACGCTAAAATTGTCAACGAGAGAGAGAGAGAGACAGACAACAACAACAACAAAAAATTTAACAATCTGAAAATTCTTTAGTGTTTCGCATATTTTTCATTTGTTTTTGTGAGTGTGTGCGTGTGTGTGCGTGGTGAATCGTCAAAATTCGTCGATAGAATCGATTGATAAACGTGTTGGGAAGAAAATTCTCTTTGAAAGGAGACGAAAAAAAAAAACATAAAAATGTGTAGCCAGGATTATTAAAACGGAAAATTTTCGTTTCAGAAAACGGGCGTTCGACTAAAAGCAGTAAGATTTTTCGAAAAATTCGATTTTTCGAGAAATAAAAAACAAACGTTAATTTATTGTCGCCAATTCTCGTATAATTTGATATATATATTTATATATCAAATAATATTTGACCCATCATATATAACGGAGTGAATGAAAAGCTCTTGAACCAACTCCGCGTCAACCATTCGACGTATTGCTCGTGTTAAATCGATGAGCTCCCTGATTGGGAAGCTTTTGTAATTTATTTTTTTCACCGCTTCTTTGACGTCGTGATATCAGGCTTGAGATCCATTATTCACGGGGCTTTGCGAGTTTCACGCGCCACAGAAATTCATCAGAAAGATTATTATCTGAAAATTGACGTTTGGCAATTACTGCGAAAATCACACCATTCATAAACATCAAAGTTTGATTGTCAGATACTCCTTTTCATAATTACAACGACTCTCGTTGCAATTTCGTCTATAATTACGACATATAGATTTAACTTTATGAAAATATTTTTTTTAAAAACTTCACTGCTATGTGCTTTGAAAATTTTGACACTCAAAATTAAAAACATACCCTTGTTTTTTGTTAATTCAACATTACGTCGAGATTTTGTGAATGAAGAGTAAAATTCATTTGATTTATTTCAACATCATAAAAATTATCATAATACTTTGTCTCTGCTGTTGTGACTATATAATGACAAGCTCTTCTCCGATGGAAACCAGATTGAACTGTCATGTAGAATCAATATATTCTCGACGCGTAGCTATCGGGATGGTACATTGATCTCTCATTCGTTGATGCTAATCAACGATAATCACGAACACTCGTTATTATTATTAGCGAACGTTATTCCCCCTTTGACGAGAGATAAATCTCTCGAAAAATGCGACAGAGAGAAAGAAAGAGAGAGAGAGAGAGAGAGAGAGAGAGAGAGAGAGAGAAAGAGCACTTTAAAGTTTCAAGGCTATTCGAGGCAACTAATTTCATATACATGATGAATTCATTATGACATGATTATATGTTACAAATTGTGATAATTTATGCTGGTATATAATTGATACATATTTGATATACATGATCTTATTTATGTTATGCACATGTCGATCTCTAACTCGATAAATATAATCGAAAGTAGCCAACGAAATGTCGGAAAAATTTGTCCGTCCTTGGATCCTGTGTGTGGGACACAAAATCATAACTTTCGAATTTTCGAAATGTCGTTTTTTATTTATGTACTCAAAGAAAATCTTCATATTAATTTGCCTTATTTTTGTTAATTTTGCTTTGCTATTTACGTACGATCAGTGGGAGAAAACGCAACGATTAGAGAAAAATTCTGTATAGAATCGCCGCTGATATAAATCTTCATATGTGATATGCCAAATACATCGTACATACGTGAAAGCGTTCTTTCTGTCGTTACACATAAGAATTCGATCGATGCTTTTATTATCGTTCAATTTTCGTGATTGAACGTAATTAGACTGTCGACTGGCGATGTCAAGGACGATTTGACTTCGTTTTTTTAATTTTTTATCGGCACCGTATTTCGCCGATGTTGTAGGGCCATAGATGCACAAAGAGATATATAATACGTACACGTATATCGTGTGACTCCTCGAGCACGCGACTCCGACCCTTGACCCAGTACCGTTTGGTCCCGTTTAACCACCCTGAGAACTTCCCCGTCTTTGCTAAACTTAAACCCAATGGAATTCAAACGTCAGACAGGTTTTTAAAAATTATTATACCAATAGTATCACTGTGCACAATCTATACGTACACAAAATCTTTATACACAATTCGAGAATCGCTTATATGTATATTAGGGCGATTTTTTTTTCGACTATTTTTTTTTTTCAGTCGCCACCCGAAATTTTGTTGGATATGTCGAAAAAGAAATTCCCTGAAAGTTACAGCCCTTAATATTAATTCTAAGTACTTTCCCAAAGCGTGAGAAGATTTTCCATCTAAAATACACGTAAATCGATTTTTTTTTTTTTTCAAATTCCTATAACTCAGCCGCATTTTATGCTATCATATTGTTCTTGGTTTCGATTTACTCAGAATAAAACAATCCAAAAAAGTGCCTTTTGCGGCGAAAGTGTAAATTGTACTGGTGAGTTGGTACGGGTCACTGAAGTTGATTTTTACCCAAAATTCTCGTTGTTTTGCGGTTATCTCCGAAACAATTACCTTTACGAAAAAAATGTAAATGAAAAATTTGCTGGAAATTTAATTTCCTACAAAAAAGGTCCTATCGACCCAATTTCTTAGATTAATATTTCTTGAGATATTGAACTTTAACTTATGAGTAGTATAAAATTTATAATATATTAAATATTAAATAATAAAAAAAATAATAAAAGTTCAATATCTCAAGAAATATTAATCTAAGCAATTGGCTCGATGCGACCTTTTTTATAGGAAATTAAATTTCCAACAAATTTTTCGTTTACATTTTTTTCGTAAAGTTAATTGTTTCGGAGATAACAGCAAAAAAACGAGAATTTTGGGTAAAAATCAACTTCAGTGACCCGTACCAAATCACCCGTACAATTTACACTTTCGCCGCAAAAGGCACTTTTTTAGATTGTTTTATTCCGAGTAAATTGAAACCAAGAACAATATGATAGCATATAATGCGGCTGAGTTAAAGAAATTTGAAAAAAAAAAAAAAATTCGATTTACGTGTATTTTAGATAGAAAATCTTCTCACGCTTTGGGAAAATACTTAGAATTAATATTAAGGGCTGTAACTTTCAGGGAATTTATTTTTCGACATATCCAACAAAATTTCGGGTGGGGACTGAAAAAAAAAATAGGCGAAAAAAAAAATCGCCCTAATGTATATATCAATGTAATTATCATGATGTTGAAGTTTGCATCGTTGGAATGCAACGAAAATAGATTTTTTCCATCATTAATCCCCCTCAAGATTGGATTATCAATGACAAAAATTGTTAAAACGTTTTATTGGGGTGTCGTTCAAGGACCTGAGCCTAAATGGACACGAGAAGCAAAAAGCAATACTGAAAATGAAACTTTTAAAAACTATTTGCGTTGCGTTCCAACGATGCAAACTTCGACATCATTAATTATCGAATTACGTGCACTTGGTGCACACACGAACGTCAACGATTCTTCCACTCGGTGCATATAAATCATCGATATTAATAAGCAAATCCATCAAGAACATTCAAAGCTTTTGAACATTTTTTTTTAAATCCCAAGCGAACAACTGGAGCAAGGATTTGACTCAAGACTCGCTTCATTTATTTATTATGACTTTGTAAAAACTTTTTTTTCTTAATCATCGGTGCAACGATGCAAAACGGCAATGCCGTTGCAACGAAAGACGTACGTGTATACGTAAAATGTTTGTATAACATCTCATCGATGTTCCGAAACATAAACCCTATTAATTCTAATTACTAATGTACAGCTAAAATTGATTACTATTGAACGTTTGACCATAGTTAATTTTCAATAAGGTTTAATCTTTTTTTCATAAATTTAATTGTCAACACGAGACTTTTCGTGAAAAGAATTGAAAAATTGGGACAATGTAATTCTATGGTTGAATGAGTTTATATTTTTTATAATGAACCGTACGCGTCGGAGTACTTTTATTCCATGGGTATTTCTGGCTCTCTATCTATATCCCTTTGAAAAAAAAGAAAAAAAAATGGGAACGATGTTTCATTTCCTGGTTCGGATATCGACCTGCTCGCCAATCCTTCGAGTTTCGTTTCCCACCCCCCCCCCCAATGTATACATACATATAACTCGTTTATATATATGCCCCGTATATGGAAACGAGTCTCGTGAGATTTCATCGTTCATCAATATATACATATAGGTTCTATATATTTTCATCCATAAACCATGCAATTCTATGACGCTCGTCTTCGCGATATATATTGAGCATTATGGTATTGATGATATATCAACCGCAGGGGATGTAAATCACGTTACCATTCGATTTCGTCCTTCACTCACTATTTTTCGTCTCGATCCTTTCCTGCATTCCCAAATATCCTCTTCACTCCCCGCAAAGTCATATATTTCCTAATGACTTTTGTTCCTCACTAAAGCACAAGTCGTTAATTACTTATATATTCTTTTTGTATTTTAACAACAATTTAAAAATGATGAAGCAAACTAAAATAATTTGCTATTCGGTAATTTTTACGTTTTCTCAAAAGCGCATTACCAATTCCTTGCCGTTGTTATCTTTTGTTGAAATATAAAAAAAAAAACAATCATGCCAATAGAATCGAAAGAAAAACTGGTATTCTTACGAATGCATTTGTCGAAACATTCGAAACTTCGTAGCATTCATTACGCTGAAATTTTACAAACGTAAATTTCAATTCGTCGTGGCAATAAATTTAACATTCAGAACGTGAATCCCGTTAAATCACGATTTCATCTAACACACGCGCGCACACAAAACTTTGTATGTACGGCGGCATATAGCAACATCGCGAGGAATCGTTTTATTCCTCGTTTTTCTACTTTCCGCTCTTTCGTCTTTCTACACTTATTTCTCGTTTTTATTCGTATTGAGATTCTACGTATCGCTGTTATACATATATATATATATATATATATATATATATATATATATATGTGTGCTTCTCGATAGTGCCGATATCGACATATAATGTGTGTGTTGCTTCGAGGCGCGCCGGTGGTAATGGCGAACAACGGGCTTTTTACCCGGAAACTAGATCGAGGCCATATTAGTCGTGGAGGAAACGACGAACATCTCGTTTAGTTTCACGTCGTGTGTGTATCCCCTTCATCAACATTTCCCATGTAAGCTCTCTCCCCACTGTATATCTCTTTTCCATAGTGTTTCGTCGCCTTCGCATAACGTAACATTTGCCTGTTTCCTTTTCCTTCGCTTTATTCTCATTTTCCGATTCCCAGAGTGAAAACGCTATCGTCCCCAAAGAATCTAATTTGTTATATATCTATACTTTCTTGCAGATGCTTAAAAAATGCAAATTCTTTCCATGTGTATTCCGCGCGACGTCCATTCCGCGAACCGTCATCCTTCGATCTCCATTTTGTCAACTGTCTTCACGCTAATCTCCAAGTTTATTGATCTTCATATTGTGATAATTTTCATTCTATCAACTATTTTTAATCATAATCTGTATTCGAAAGAGTACAGATTATCTTTATCCTGTTAATCTTCATCGTGTTTACGTTTGTTTTGTTAATTTCATCAAATCTTCATTTTGTTGATTTTGTACTCAATTATTAACCTCGTTGCTGCAATTATTTCGATCGGTAATCGAACATTGTGGTTGTAGTTTGACAGAATTGAAGTTCGACTGTACCACAAAATGGCGTACATGTATATATACATTTTAATCAATATCTCCTGGTTTTTTTGGCCTCTCTCTTTCATTCTCTTCCTCGCTTCCTCGATTTTTTTTCCAACGTTTTTCACCGGTTTGCACGAAAGAATGTTGCAAAGTCCGTGGCTTCTGTTGCCCAGCTCGCTACGATGTTATATAAACGTTTTCTGTTCGGCTCCGGCATTTCAGCGCCTCTTCGGACGTCAGTAACAGCACACGAAGAATCTTTTCTCTTTCTCCTTGCACCGGTGCACCAGCCGTGTCGAATCCATCCTTTATTTTTTCTTCTTTCCTCGAGCTCGAGCTGTTTATACACTCATCTTCTGCTGCTTTCGCGGTGGCTTTTTCTTCCTCTTCTTCGGCTCCCTTCCTTACTCCCATTATTATCGCGATCCTACGACTCACTTACAGCAATCTTTGCGTATACCAACTACCGGTTTTCTCACTTCTCTATCCATGCTGTTGCACACGCACTCTTTGCCATCGTATAGTAATATTTCTCTTCCTGTTCTCGATGGATCTTCGCGGTTCCCCGCGAGCTATCGATGATTCAACATTTTTTTTCCTTACCCTTCGTAAAGAGAAAAAAAAACATTGTTCCTTATTATGGAGAAAAACCAATTTGTGCGAATAAAGCAAAGTTTTTTTTTTTTTTAATTAAACGAAGATTCACTTGAATCGTAATGAATTTCTACAAGTTCAACCTTTTAATTCAATTACTTTTCTCGTTTAATTCAAATAAAATCGTTTTAGATTTAATGAATTCCAAATTATCCCGTCGGAAGTTCGAGTCCAAGTCGAAGTAGACGTCACGTTAATTCTTTGTTTTTTTCTCTCAACAATTGTTCGTTACTAATTGAGATTAAGATTAAGAATTAAAAAAAAAGAAACGCGGAAATCTTGATGTCAATATCGCAAAAGTTCGAGCTGCAATCTCGCCGCTCGTAAAAATCCTTATTTTCGCTTTACAACTCTTTCTCTCTCTCTCTCTGTCTCCAACGTTTCACAAGTCCGTGACTCTCTTCCGGGATGAGAGTTTCCCTAATTAACGGTCGATGAGTGCTTGGACGGTAGTGTGTAGGTACATTGCCTGAGTTTAAATCCGAGCCCGAGACACTGTTCGATATATACTGCTGGACGTACGCGTTACATTTTGTTATTGCATAATAATGGCGTTCCAACGGTCTCAAAGGGGATTTTCTCGTTTCCTTAACGCTTTCGTTTCTTTTCCCGCAATCGCGAACGTGTAAACGTCTCGCCAAGCTATGAAATTTTGCCACTGAAAGCGTGTCACTCGTTTACTGTACGATTTCTCAAATGAAAAAGCTCCGAACACTCGGAGCTCCTGTCGAGACGATTCTTTTTCCCAAGCAATTTTTTTTTCTATAAATAAAATAATTAAAAAATAAAGTTCACCTTAAGGGGCAAATAGGGTTAGGACAGCGTTTTCTCAATGATTTTCATGAATTTTTTTATATTTTAAAAAATGAATACAATTTATTGAAACTTTAAGAATATTTTATACATATATTTAAGTATATACTATAAAATTTTTGAAGAATTTCCTTGAAAAACACGGAAGATATTAGCGACCCCATATTGCAGGTCACAATCAGACTCAGCATTTTGCGTACATTCTGGAAGCCGCAATTTTGATCTGAAATCAAACGAGGATGGAATTTACTTTTATTATATGTCTTTTTTCTATATGAACCTAAATGATATCAAAAAAATAGAAAATTGAATTTTTTACAGGGGTCAAAACAAAAAAGCATGATTTTTTGCCATTTTTTACAAATTTATTTGCAAAAAAAAATTATTTTAAATAATGATAATATTCCGATTTTCGGTTCATATAGAGCGCAATACTATGAAGAAAGTAACTGCCAATTTTCAAAACGATTGGTTGAAAACTTTTCAAACTAGCGTGTACGCAAGTTCAAGAAAAGTAATTTTCAGAAAAACGTGATTGAAAAAAATAGTACCAAGAAAAACAAAGTCAAGGCAGTCATACATTTTTTCGGTGTTTTTCAAGGAAATTCTTCAAAAATTTTAAAGTATATACTTAAATATATGTGTAAAATATTCTCAAAGTTTCACTAAATTATATTCATTTTTTATACTATAAAAAAATTCATGAAAATCATTGAGAAAACGCTGTCCTAATCCTATTTACCCCCTTAATGGCTTATAACGATAGAACGAGTCGGAATTTTTATTTAAAATTTTGGGAACATATTTTTCAATAGTTTTACTAACAATTTATGAAATAAAAAAAAAATCGATTTTTTGAACCGTCTAACCCTATTTCCTCCCTTAAATAGAGAATTGGAGAAGCCTCTTCTTCAGTTTTTTTTTTGCAAGCCGCGCCGTTTACAAATTAAACAGCTTCCAAAATTGCCTTTCACGAATCCTTATAGTTGGATTGTAGAGCTCCATATATAAAGTAGAAAAAAATTAATTCGTTTCGTTATATTTACCAAAGACGCTTCTGTCGTGTTTTCCTCGCGGCGCGACACGACGGAGGAAAAAAGGACGTGGAATAAAAAAAAACAAACATTTTCAAGACCCCTCTCGGTTCAGACTTGCCTCGGAATATATCGAATATTTCCATTTTGAATTTGACAGCTCGTTTATTTTGTCGCGTCAACGTTAATACGATGATAACAAGAAAGAAATAGGCAAATCGTGTTCTCAATAATAATGATGTTTATGTGGATTGAACAGCAGTATTAATAGCTCATTACGTTGCCGCGTGTGAGGACTGTAGAGATTCGAACGATTAGCGGGGTGGGTGCGTATCGTACGCCCTCGGATTGCTGGTAATGATGCGGGGGTTGCATCAAAATGTCATCCTCTCTACCAACATCATCCACCTTCGTACTAACGTACACAAATCTATATTTTTACGTCCGTTTGAATTCCCCGCCGGGTATTATCGTACGTATACAACTGATAATTTTCATCGGTTTCAAAAATTTCATCCCTCAAATTGAAACTCCTATTCCACGGTCGACCCTTCGCCCATGCATACATGTATCCGTACGTATAATATATTTACGGTATCCGGGTGAAAACAGTCGGTGAACCGAGAGAGAGAGAGAGAGAGAGAGAGAAAGACAGATATTCGTGTCCGTGGGACTTGGGCATGCGTGGGTTGTTTTTGCCGCTGCGTAGGATAAATATGAGGGCGTGTGCAACCCCACACGCCCCAGGACATCGTGAGGCACGCAGATGTGTTTCTTCAGGTCACGATTTTTCCTTCCTCTATATCTACGCAATCGTGAATGCTCCACATACTCTTTTCTTCATTACATTCGTCCGCGTCTCGTTCCATCAAAAGATCTTCACTCCGACCCTCTCCTGTGCGATCTTTTATTTCCACTTTTCCTCGTGCCCCATTATGCTAATGGGTTATTGGTGGTATACGTGTTTGGTGTACTCGCGCATCAAGCGAAACGATTTTTTAACGCTGGAAATCATCTCGTATTTCGTATAATTTACGAACGGTGACTCTGAAAAAGAAACATAGAATAACGGACTTTCCAATATTTCTTTTACGCCGTCCGTTTTATCTTTTGTATTCACTTCGTTGAAGAAACCAATTTATTTTGTTAGACCGCTATCAAATAGAAATGGCCACGTCTCGTTACTTTCGGGATAGAAAAATCAATCTTTACTTCACGGTGTAACAGTTCTTTTTTTTTTTCGCAGCACCGTGAAAGAAAATCTTGAAAAATATTAATGTTACGAAAAATTGTATACTTTCTCCGTTACTCGTTGCTCGTACATTTCAGTTTTTTTTTCTCTTTATTTACAACTACAATCTGTTAATAATATTAACAATAAATAGTTTTGAGTGATTTACAGTAAAAGCGGCAAATGGGAATCCATTGATTTTCCATTGATTTTGGGCTACGTTATTTTGTTTAAGAAATATTTTAGTTTTTAGATATTGGTTCCCTAGTTAAATCTTTGGAGTAGGTGTCCGGGTTTGAATCTCTGTAGTCTCGTTCTTCGGGAGTTGTTAGCAACTAGACTTGCGGCAAGCTGATTCGGGTGATTTTCCAGCCGGTCCTGATAGTTTTTTTTCTTTCATGCAATCCACCGGGAAAATCCACCGTCGATACAAATACCAGAAGTCACTTATATAAGTTAATTAATGATTAAAAGAAATAAACAAAAAATCAAAAAGAATACTTTTTTTTTTTTTTTTTTAAGTAACCGGACGTTTCCATCTCTACTCTGAAATATTCGCCTTGGAATCGTGAATTGCGGGCAGAAAGAAAAAAATGAGTGTATAGTTTTGTACGATTTATCGAGGACTCTTTCACATAATGTCACATTGGGTGATCAAAAAAAAGCGTCGATACATCGATCGATAATATTTAATCAAGAATTATATACTGAAAAATATTTAATTTAAATCTACATACTTTTTATGTACAATTCACCAATCTCACGTTAATCCCATCATACCAGACACGCTTCGGGGAATCCATATGCATGTTCAGTTTCACCAGTTGGAGCTTTCGTATCTGTCTCGTTCCCCTTCTCTCATCCTTCGTTGATTAACTAGCTGCACGCGCCCATCGGGATATATACCACGTTACCACCCTTCAGCTGTAGTATTCGTCCTGTAACGTACCGCATGTATATACATACGTTATACATATTGAGTATATTTATAAGAAAGGGCATGATCCAGGTGGCCTTTCTTTGAGATAGGAGCAGTTTTGAAAATTCCTAAGTGGCACCGTTCTAGAATTTCTCTGAAACCCGGAAGTCACAATTAATACAGGAAAAATAAATGTTTTGACTTTAGCTACGCAGATCGTCAACATGTTATTGCTTCAAGCTAGACTAAATCTAATTTACGAGAGCGAGATAGCATCAAAAGTTTCTCGATGACAAATGCTGACATTAAAATTTCCCATAGCCGGAATTTTTACATAAAAATTCGCTATACAGTTGCGTAAATTGGGCTCGGCAATGAATCATCGAAAATGATAATTTACAACGTTAAAACGATATTTCAATATTTCGATCCAATTTTAATTTCATTTCGTAATTGAGTATCCCACGAACTACCTGCGGCGTTAAATATATCGTACGCATAAATTATATTTTTGTTTTTGTAAATATCATTCCTCGATATTCAGATTGAAAGAAGTGACGCTCGGCAAAGCAAATTTAAATCGCACGCATTAGAGAAAATTCCTATATCGAACAAGACCTCGACATTTTATTGATGTTGAAGGAGAAAAAAAAATGTTTGCCGTCCTGGCGTTCGGAATCAGGGAAAGTCAATAATCATCCCGCAACCGGGAGGATTTGAACGAGGATAGCAATTTGTTCTTTTTTTTTCTTTTTTTTTTCACTCAAACGAGCTTCAAAGAGTTCGTTTCTCCGAGCGCGAATCTCTCGCTGATTGCAAATCAAATGTTGTTCAATTTAACCTTCGGGTGTTCGAGAAAGAGTTGCGGGAGCGTGAACGCGCTGATAAAATAAGCGGTAAAATTGTCGAACGTGCAAATGACTGTTCAATTCAATATTTTTTTCAATTTCGCGCGTAGTGTTGAGCGCGTAAATCTACGGTTCACGTCCCTGATATATGTACGTCGAGCTTTCGTATAATACGAGGTCTGTTCAAAAAGTATCGCGAATTTTGAATTTCCGCGGGCTACGTATATTCGATTGTCGATTTTTTTGTGGCGTTAGGTTGGCACTCGTGTCCCTCACTTATGCTGAAAAAATCGGCCATTTTGAATGTTTAGTTAATTGTTGACAGCTGTTTTGGTTAGACGTGTTTTGGCTTGTCTTCGATTTTTGCCTATTCCAAAAAAGCAGCTTCCATCGCGATGATTGAGCTTTGGTTTCCACGTCATAACCATAAACCCATGATTCGTCACCAGTTATGACCCTTTGGAGCAAATTTGGTTCGTCGCGGACCGAGTCCAATAGCTCCTTAGCAATGTTAACGCGACACTGTTTTTCTTCGAAATTCAGCAATTTTGGCACGAATTTCGCGGCGACCCGTCTCATACCCAAATCATTGGTAAAAATCGAATAGCACGAGCCAATCGATATGTTTAGTTCCTCAGCAACTTCTCTAACGGTGATTCGACGATTGGCCAATATTATTTTCATCACTTCATCGATGTTTTCGTCTGTTGTTGATGTGCTCGGGCGTCCGGAACGCATTTCGTTGTTCGCATCTTCTCGGCCCTCTGAGAACATTTTGTACCACGGATAAACGTTGCTTTGGTCCAAGGTAGCTTCATCATATGCCACAGTCAACGTTCGAAATGCGTCCGCGCACTTAATCTTGTTTTTCACACGAAATTTCATACAGATTCTTTGATCCATTTTTTGGAATAGGCAAAAATCGAAGACAAGCCAAAACACGTCTAACCAAAATAGCTGTCAACAATTAACTAAACATTGAAAACGGCCGATTTTTTCAGCATAAGTGAGGGACACGAGTACCAACTTAACGCCAGAAAAAAATCGAACATCGAATATACGTAGCCCGCGGAAATTCAAAATTCGCGATACTTTTCGAACGGACCTCGTATATATATATAATATGGTACATAGGCCTATGTATGAAGGGCGCGCGGATGTTGGCTGCGGTGGCGTTGGCACGGGTTTGGATATGCTGAATCGATTTGCCAGTGAGAGAGATAGAGTTTGGTTAGCTGCGTGCTTTATGTGGCTTTCAATCAGCGAGTACAATTTTTCTTTCCATCCCCTCTTTCAGCTACTTTTTATTCTAAAAAATTGACTAAAAAAAAAGACATTTTTCAATATTTCATTTTACATAACGTAAAAATTCTGAGAATGAAACGTTCTTAAATTTTTTCTCAACAAAAAGAACGTATAAAATTGTATTAATTGGGAAAAAAATAAAATCATTCACTTGTCATTACGGAAAGAATTGGCACGACAGGGTATATCTCGTCGTATCCGAAATACATTTATATTCTTATTGATTGATTGATTAAAAAATTCTGAGAATGAAACGTTGTTAAATTTTTTGTCAACAAAAAGAGTGTATAAAATTGTATTGATTGGGCAAAAAATAAAATCATTCACTTGTCATTACGGAAAAAATTGGCACGACAGGGTTTATCTCGTCGTATCCGAAATACATTTATATTCTTATTGATTGATTGATTGAAAAATTCTGAGAATGAAACGTTGTTAAATTTTTTGTCAACAAAAAGAGTGTATAAAATTGTATTTATTGGGAAAAAAATAAAATCATTCACTTGTCATTACGGAAAAAATTGGCACGACAGGGTTTATCTCGTCGTAACCGAAATACATTTATATTCTTATTGATTGATATTACATTTCAACGCGTTGATATAACGAACAAATCACATCTTTATAAATAGCACACACTTCGAACTTTCTCTCCTTTCGCATCTGTCTCTGTTGTATCCTCGATGTTAAATCTCTCTCGATCTCGTTTTTCTTTTCTACTGTCGACGATAGAATATATATATATACATATATATGATGATCACATCACCGCTATCGCGTTCACCGAGAGCGACAAGGCGATAGGCAATGCCGGAAGAACCAAAGTTTTCCGACGAAAATTCTTTCAGACCTTGAACTTCCACATCCTCGGGAAGAACTTCTACGTGCTTCCCGTCTGGACCACGCGCGTCGTTTCCCTCGTGGGAAACTTTGTTGCGCAGCGAATATCATTTGCACTTTCTCAAAGTCGTCGTCTCGTAAGATAAGTTTTCGATGGCGTGGAATCGAGTGCGGAAATAAACTATGTATGTGTGTGTGTGTGTGTATGTAGAGTAATACTATATAGTAACTGGTATGCAGCCAAAGGACTGAAGCTGACACTGCACAAGATTTATGAAACACTCTTCTAAACTAAATGATACGTATATACCGTGTATACGAGACATTTCACGCCGACTCAACTTGCGTCAGGCACCACTCCTGCAATTTCATTCAAAATTCGTTCAGCTCATTATTCTTGGCTCTATAAGACAATCAGTTGTTTTAATTTTTTTTTCCAATTTATACTTTTAAATTGGCACAGACTTTTTTTTAATTCTGACGAAAAATCGTTACCGCTTAGCGATGAAGTGATCTTTAAAGATTTTAAATGCCTTTTGGCGTTGTGTAAATTCGAGATAGATATCATGGAATGTCCAATATATACGTTTGAAACTCCGCCATGTTGTGTATTTATGTATTTTCATGGCAATGTTTCAAGCATTTATGTGTATCGCCCTGTAGCCGCCCGGAAGTTGTACGAATCGAGAGTTTGTATTTTTCCGTCTATATATCCTCTCAAGTATCGTTTGGCCAAGTTCCAGAAGCAAACTCAACGGATCGTTATCGAGCTACAACGTTGAAAATATATAGTATTCTTAATACACGCGTATAACATTGTTAAGGTACAAAAGGGCTTATCTTCGAATGTTTTAACGGGTAAAATCATGCGGAACTACGTCCTTTCGTCTGCCAGCAATTTATATATTGTACAGGAGTAACTCGATCGTCGCGTGTACTACGACTTTCGTTTGGCCTCCCTTCTCTATACGTCTTTTTCACTTTCACGCTATCGGTCAACCCTCTTTACTTCCATCTCGCTCCGTATACTTCGCCCTCGATAGCCCCCGCGAAATCCGATTGAATTGTCCCGCCTGTTACCTCACGACACAGCGACTGCAAAAAAAAAAAACAACACGGCGATGCGACGTTGATGTTGGATAAAGTTTTGAATTTTACGAATTTGTCGAATCAAACATTGTGAAATTGTTTATTATTGTTTTGTGCAATGGATGATTTAATAATTTTCAACAATAATTATTAAACCACTTTGTACGTAACACTGACTTTGTTTTGTATTATAATAACATAACTTTTTGCTAACATAGCGAAAAGAAAAAAAACACGACGATGCGACGTTAATGTTGGATAATGTTTTGAATTTTACGATTTTGTCGAATCAAATATTGTACAATTGTTTATTATTGTTTTGTACAAGGACGATTTAATCCCGCGTGTGTACACTGGGTTTTTAAAGGAACAGTCGAAATTTCAAACTCCTATTTCTCTTCTTTTTTTTTGCTGTTTGTCAATTTTTATTGACAACGGTTTTAAACTCTGGACTTTGGCAACTTCTGGGCCATGTAGTGGACATTTCACGAAGTAATCCGGAATGTTTTTCAGATTTTTTGAAAGCCTAGAAAACTCTAAAAACTGAACTCTGTTCCCACAAAGACCCAGTTTACACATCATGCGTCGAAAAATATAGTGTACACACAGGGGGAGGTTAATAATTTTCAACAATAATTATTAAACCACTTTTGAAAGTAACAATGACTTTGTTTTGTACAATAATAATATAACGATTTAATTGTCCCGCCTGTTACCTCACTACACAGCGACTGCAAAAATAAAAAAAACAGGGCGATGCGACGTTAATGTTGAATAAAGTTTTGAATTTTACAATTTTGTCGAATCAAACATTGTAAAATTGTTTATAATTGTTTTGTACAATGAACGATTTAATAATTTTCAACAATAATTATTAAACCACTTTGAAAAGCAACAATGACTTTGTTTTGTACAATAATAATTGTAACGATTTTCGTTTGTGGAAGCGTTTAGAAAATTAATTAACCACGCAAACTGTTGACCACTATATTTCGGGTTATTTAGTTAAAACAATTTCACAACGCATTATCGTTTACATTAACTTTACTTAACTCGGGCGAAATGCTATTAAAACTTTGGTCGTTTCATATCGGTGGACGCGATAAAGGTACTGACGGAATTGATGATTATACAGTGTACGAGGAAAATATTGGTCTATTGCGTAAAAACATTTTTCTTTTTTAATTTCCCCAGTGACTTTTGTCTCGCTGGGGGGAATTGCTACACTAGTTTGCAATTAATTACATTACACGGATTTTTCGCACGAGACACGACCAGAGTCCGAGGTTCTATGGAGAAATGACTCTACAGACACGTAAACTCGACGAATAAAATGTACCGACGATACGCACTGAATCGTTCCAGGTTTCTCGCATCACTTTCTCTCTTTTTCCCCCCCTCTCTCTCTCTCTCTCTCTCTCTCTCTCTATCTCTCTCTCTCTCTCTTCAATTTCTTTGCTAACGTGTTTTTTTTCCTTCAATCATACTTGAAACTTTCGAGCGCAAAATATTGCTCGAATTACGATGGAATCGAAAAGCAACGGCACGCGATGAAAACACATTGCGTTATTTCGCTCGTTTTATAGACGATACGTTACTTTTTAACAAATAATATATTTAAAATCGTTGTAACGTAAATTACATACGTTATTATAATAATTCATAATTATTGATTGTTATAATAACGTAACATTTATTATAACGCAACAAATTTTGAAGTTGATGTATGAATAAGTGTAATTTATTTAAATATCGAAATGTTTGAAGGTACATTCCTTCGTTGGGATGATTTGTATATACAAAAACGGACAAGTATATAATTTTGTGAACTTTCCGAACGAACACTCGTCCGACAATTCAATTTGTCACAGCGAAACATTGTCCGAATATAATTTCACGCGGATCGTCATCACCGGCAAACATTGAAATTTCTCGATTTCAATGAAAATTTCCATCCTCTACATCAATGTAACATGCACGAATTCTCTCGTAATAGTCTTCACTCGTTATATGTTCGTACATAGCTTTTCATCCCCCTCGAATATACTCGTGCAAATATTCTATCCCTCTGACCTTTCGCAATCGTTGTTGGTGAAAAAAAAAAAATTCCCTCGTGTCCGATGCCATCGGGTTTTTTTCATTACGGCTGAAAAAAAATGCGCCGTTGCAATTTTCATCGTTTGTATAGAAAAAAAATAAAAATAATTACAATTTCTCACGCGAGGCAACGTATCCGTAAATTCCAATGGTAAACCCCGACTTATTTATTTTTATTAGCTAACCATTAGCTAATCATTTAACTTATTATTCTTATTAGCTAATAATTAGCTAATTATTTAACTTATTTATTCTTATTAGCTAATTATTGGCTAATCATTTAACTTATTTATTCTTATTAGCTAATCATTGGCTAATCATTTAACTTATTTATTCTTATTAGCGAATCATTGCTAATGCGTCACATTTTTATGTATAAATTTGTTATCTTTTTGTAGCACGTTCATTGTTGAAAAATTAGAAATTATCCTCGAAGATTCGAGGACTTATATATTTTATTTTTCGCCAGCAGATTTTATATGAGATTTAATATTTTCCTTAAAAGCTATGTTAAAAATAAATTATTTAAAAAGAATATAACCGAGGCTTTTTCGGATGAATTTATCTATGAAATTAATCAGTTAATGAGTCTGAAAGTTTGTACGAGTAACATGGAGTCTCTCTCGGAATATAAATTTGACATTAATACGTTGTTTTTTTTTTTTTCTTTCTCGAAACCGCCCCCTTAACCGCGTTCGTTAAACGGATGATAGATTGTACTTGACGAGGCGATTAATTTAATGAGATAACAAATGACTTACGTGTTTTTGTTCCTTCTCGTCTACTAATTTGCACAGTTATCGTACTAAAAAAAATATAGGACGCCGGAGGGTTCGTTACCGTTGGACAGGGCGTTTAATCGTTGAGAATTCAGGAACGGTCGGTGCTAATCAATTGAGCACCACTGACGAGTGTGTGGGTGGTTATTATTAGAGAGCGACGAGGTTTATAAAAGCTCTTTGGATTTTCCTACGTTGGAAACTGAGAACGGCGTTATACCGAGAGACTGGAGAGCCACCGGTGTGGCTCTTGTCCGATGCTTCCGTCTCTTCTTTTTTTTTTTTTCTCCCTTCATTCCGTCATATATTTTACCCAGTTTTACCCCTCGAACACTCGACGACCCCTCTCGGCGCGTACTCCGGTCGTATCATCCCTCGAGAGCCTTTATGGACCGCTACGTCGCAGAGAGACGTGCCAGTATTCGCTCGACCGAAGCCTGGATACTTGGCGGAAGAACATTATATTATTTTCTATTGTCCGTATACATTTATACAGGGATATTTCGTGGTCGTTTGTTCGAACCAATATGTTGAATTATTCTAGGCCTATTGTTACGGCAACTTAATATTTTTAGATCATGACAGACATGTTTGGAAGACGTTCGACAGTTTTTCAAAGAATAATTAATGCGTCGATGAAGTGTACAAACGATGATTGAACAGCTATTTAATTTGGAATAAATATTTACTCTGAAACAAATTTTTTAATGAAATCCTAGATTCATTTTTGCATTTGGAATCGTACACTTGTAAGGCGTTGACAATTTTGTCTATATAAAGGCATACAATTTGAAATCTACATTTTTTTTTCTATCCTTGATATTTTATTGATTTAAAGTCGGTTGAATCGATTAAATATTTAATTAAAATAAAATAAAATAAATGATCCGAGTATTAAAGTAATTGTTTCATCGAGTCAAGTTCATTTCTTTGCGTTCGAATCGGATATTTCGACGGTAGGATCATAGGTCGATGGAAAATCCTTTGAGACTTTGGCTTAATTTTCTCGATAATTTACAATTACGTCTGTAGTAATGGCATATGGTCCCGAATATTCCGTGTATGGCGTACGAAGCACCTGCGAAATTTTATTGCCATTAGCTGCGCGCCACGAGTATCATCCATTAACCTGAATTCTCCGAACAAACCGTGCATCGTGTGTAGTCTACTGACAAGCAAAAGGACGTAATTCACTTAAGCTTACCCGTTAAATCGTTCGAGTTATGCCCTATTGTTTGATAACATTCGATATTCATATATCTTCGTATATAAAACTATATGTCATGTTGCGGTATGTATACAGGGTGTCCCAAAACTAGTACGTCAGAGTGACACCGGGGTTAGATTGAAAGTCCAAATCGTAAGCAAATCAAAGTACAAATTCTCACCAAATCCTGAAGTGACAAACGAAAACAGCGAGATAACGAGAATAGCGGTTGTCCGGAAAAGTAAAAAAGGACGATTTTGTGTTTCTAATCACTTTAGGATTTAATGGGAATTTTTACTTTGATTTGCTTACGGTTTGGACCGTCGTAGCAATGGTAGCAGAATAAAAAGTACTAGGTGGCGATTTTCCGAGAAATCAATAAAGACTATTTTTCTCGAAAACCATGAGACTTTTACTGAGGTCACATTTGTTTATTCTGATAGGTCCGAAGCCAATCTAACGCCCGTGTCAATCTGACGTGCTAGTTTTGGGTGACCCTGTATAAATTCACGAAATCAGAAGATGTATGCATCTCCGACGTGAATATTGTAATCTCAAAATACTTACATTATCGAACGGTCGAACAGGTCGATACCGAAAAGTAACAAGGACGTATCTCCGATAATTTGACGTGAAGTTCGAGCCATTTTTCGATGATCGACGTCGCAACGTAATATGTATATACAGATCGATTTCGACGGACTGCATATATTCAGCAACACTGAAATTATCTCGCAATTCTCGTGCCCGAATTATAGGTTGATCTTTTTAACGTACGAGGCTTTAACAACTCTGGTGAGGCTGTCCATGGACTATGGTTATTTATACCGAGAGCCCTGATCCGCATATACATACGTTTTTTTTTTTTTTTTTCAACGATCTTTTATCGCGGGATTCTGAAAAAAGAGGCCAGGAAAAAGAATGATGAAAGAAAATTGACGATACAAAAATTATCTTCCCTGAAATTCATTATATATTTTTTTCTTTTGACTCGTAAAACGTTTGGCACGAAATTACGAGAATTTCACGCGAGATTCCTAATTACACTCTTTATGCATTTTGCTTTTTGAGTTATTGGATGCGGGAAGAAAAAAATGTGATGCCGAAAGTACGAGCGTATAAGATTTGGAATAAGAAACAAGACGTTTCACATATTATCCATTCGATCATTATTTAATGAGAATTTTCAAAATTTCATTCAACCTTTCGTTTCGATTAATGTTTGTGTTTAAATAAAAATATATTTGACGTAAAAATCATGTAGGATTCTACACAATCTGACGCTATTAATATCAGTTCGGCTCGTTCTTAACGACCTACGGCAAATGATCGAGAAAAACATTCTCGAGCGTGGATAGAAATAAAATAAAATACATGTTAAGTCACTTTTAATGACTAATAATAACGTGGATGAGAATATGACTGATAGTATAAATTTTTATCGTTGTCGAATGAAGCGAATAAGATATATATAAAAGGATTCGAGTGTAAAAAACGATGGAAGAGAAAGAAAAAAAAATGGGATCCACCCGATCTCCATGATCGTAGGGAAGGAACGGTGGCGGAAAATCCGCGCACTTTTTCGCCCTTTCTCGTGGGGATTGCAGCACCAGTAAAACGTGCATTAAGTGCCTGGACTCTGGAACGAGCTTTTGCATAAATTATGACGGATATATTATAGTATATATATATATGACAGTATCCCGGGACTTGTACATTAACGATGGGGCGCGAATGGGCCGCCTGAGAGTAAAGAGTTGGAGCCTTTTCTTTGTGTGAAAAGCCCGGATATGCAGCGAGAGAACGAGGCAGAGAGACAGAGATGGGATCGGAAAAAGGGTTAAAGTGGAATAGAGTGAGAGAGAGGAGCGAATGTGCTGCAGGGATGAATCCACAACGCCGACAAAGGCCTCGGCGCGGACTCGACCGAGTTTGCGCGCGCGAGATCGTCGTGTCGAGAGCAGACAAGCGTGGAAGAGGCGAGAACGAGCGTTGAGGCGCGCGTTTGCCACGGCACACAGAACGATAAATCGACAAAAAGTTTATGCATTCTTTTTTTTTTCTTTTGATTTTTCTCCCGTCCCATAAACAGGAATATGAAAATAGTCTGATATACTCGATTCCAATTGGAAATAAAATATTTTCAATAGAATTCAATAATTTTAAATTTGTAAAATGATTTATTTATTATGTTTTATTATTAATCGTGTTAGAAAAATATAACACATTTTTCTTATAACTTTAAAACTTATTCGACAAAATATCAACTCATCATATTATTTTATGAAAATGCATGAAAGTGAGGAAGGAAACTAAAAGTCAAAGAGTTGTTCATTATAAAAATTGTGAAGTTTGAGTTAAAAGTATATGACATTAGGGCGATTTTTTTTTTCGACAATTTTTTTTTTCAGTCCCCACCCGAAATTTTGTTGGATATGTCGAAAAAGAAATTCCCTGAAAGTTACAGCCCTTAATATTAATTCTAAGTACTTTCCCAAAGCGTGAGAAGATTTTCCATCTAAAATACACGTAAATCGAATTTTTTTTTTTCCAAGTTTCTATAACTCAGCCGCATTTTATGCTATCATATTATTCTTGGTTTCGATTTACTCAGAATAAAACAATCTAAAAAAGTGCCTTCTGCGGCGAAAGTGTAAATTGTACTGGTGAGTTGGTACGGGTCACTGAAGTTGATTTTTACCCAAAATCTCGTTTTTTTGCTGTTATCTCCGAAACAATTAACTTTACGAAAAAAATGTAAACGAAAAATTTGTTGGAAATTTAATTTTCTACAAAAAAGGTGCTATCGGCCCAATTGCTTAGATTAATATTTCTTGTGATATTGAACTTTTTTTATTTTTTATTTTTTTTATTATTTAATATTTCATATTTTATAAATTTTATACTACTCATAAGTTAAAGTTCAATATCTCAAGAAATATTAATCTAAGGAATTGGATCGATAGCACCTTTTTTGTAGAAAATTACATTTCCAACAAATTTTTCGTTTACATTTTTTTCGTAAAGTTAATTGTTTCGGAGATAACAGCAAAAAAACGAGAATTTTGGGTAAAAATCAACTTCAGTGACCCGTACCAACTCACCAGTACAATTTACACTTTCACCGCAAAAGGCACTTTTTTAGATTGTTTTATTCTGAGTAAATCGAAACCAAGAACAATATGATAGCATAAAATGCGGCTGAGTTATAGGAATTTGAAAAAAAAAAATTCGATTTACAGTGTATTTTAGATGGAAAATCTTCTCACGCTTTGGGAAAGTACTTAGAATTAATATTAAGGGCTGTAACTTTCAGGGAATTTCTTTTTCGACATATCCAACAAAATTTCGGGTGGAGACTGAAAAAAATAATAGTCGAAAAAAAAAAAATTGCCCTAATATGACATATTCGATTTCAATTATAAATATTATTTGTGTTAATGGACAATGTTAAATTATTATTAAAATGATTTTTCAGTGGCCGGAGTCGTGAAGTTATTTATGGATTTTAAAATGGTACGGTTTAAATAATTGAAAAAAAAATACACCATTTGTAAATTAAGTGTAACGCGGAGGCGAGAGATATTGAAAACGAGCTGTGCGTGTTAGATAACAAAAGTTGCGGTCTACTGATATATAATATGTTTCACGTCAATTCTCGCGATTCTCCGGCTTGTGTGTTTGTGTGTGACTCTTTTCTCATACTCCGATATTGGACGCTCGCTTTGCGCTCGTGCGTTCAATCCCGCGGGTATTCGCAGGTGTTTTAATTTTTATTTTTTGCTCCACGACCGGTGTTCTCGTGTCCCGGGCCAACTATACGCAATTTTTTTCGGTCACCTGCTGCCGACGATGAAAAAGGTGCGTTCCCCCTACGGGACGAATATACGTGAATTTTTGGCGCTTGACGAAAAATTTCTCACGCGCGAAATTGGAACTCGTTCCCCAATCGGGAGTCGGGAGGGAAGGAATTCCTTCCCTCCCGACTCTTTTCATCGCTACGTTTCTATGAGAATTTACACTTTTTTACACTTTTTCACACAAACACACGATGGATAGGTGCTTTTCGATTCTTTGATAAATATTTTCTGTTTCCCATGTATATTATACGTATTTACGATAATACAAATTATGAAAACTAAAAACTAACAGAAAAAATTATTTAAAAATGCAAAAATAGATTTCACATAAAAAATTCATTCAAACAAAAATTCTTTGTACCGCAAAAAATATATTTAACCTATGACTAAACGTATTGAAAGTTGCGCAATTTTTCACTTAGACTAAATTGCAAATCGATTAAATTGCAATTAATTTTTTTTTAATATCCCTAAATTTTGTAAAACATTTTTCGCGGCAATAGCGTTGTTCTTTTTTCATGACGAATGTCGATCATATGAAGAATGATTTAATCACAGAATAATTACGAATAAAAAGAATCGATATTAGAATCTTTTTTTAATTTAACTAACTTAGAAGTTTTAAGCAATTACATTTTTTGTGGCAATAGCGTTGTTCCTTTTTCATGACGAACGTCAATTAAATGAAGAATGATTTAATCACAGAATAATTACGAATAAAAAGAATGAATATTAGAATTTTTTTAACATTAATTCAATTACATTTTTTCACTAGTTACTCTTTAGCAGATGAAGATTTTTCAAAGAATTATTGATAAGGATTGAAAAAATATAATTTTCAATGATTATCATTTGAGTTCTCCCATTTTTCTGGATACACTTGTGCTTATCCAAGTGCCCAAGGGTAATGTACCGAGAGAGTAGATACACAAGAGGTTCACCGACGATGGGAATATCGCTCGTTAGCGTGTTCTCCTCTCCGGCTGCAGAGCAACGTCACCCCTTATACCATTTCTCGTGTCAGAGACGTTTGCGCTTCGAGAAAATCTCTTCTTCCTCTCGGTAGCGGGATTAGAGGCTACAGTCGTGTACACATATGTGTGTGTGTGTGTGTGATGCACAATGGACTAGTCTAAAGAGCCTTGCTTTCTTTATTTAGGTATATATATATATCCACGTTGAAAGTGTCCAATCCTGCTCCATTGCGAGAACTCCTTAGAATCGTCTCTGGTACGACATGCGTGCAGGTTCTCCGACGATTCGACGAGAGCTGAGCACACATAAAGCAGTCTGACTATAAAGATAGGTGCTCGTGAACTGCAAGGTGGGAATATACTTTGGCAAAAGAGAAAAAAAAAAATGTCGCACGGAAATGAAGCGGATCTTCTTTCCTTCGCACATCTTTTCTTTTTCTCCCTGGCCTCTTCACGTAATAATCCGGATTTTCGTTTCTCTCGGCTTACACAATACACTCGGCTCTCATCGTTTTATCTTTTCTCCTCACCTCTGTTCCTCGACTCGACGAGTGAACGATTTTTTCTTTCTCACAGATATTCTCGTTTCTCGCTTAATGTACGTTTTATCACGGTCACCAGGTTCATGTTTCGGCGGACTTTTAAGGTTCCTACGCGAATTTATAATCACGCCGACAAATCGGACATTCGCATGATTTCACGAGAATTGAAGTGATACGCGATATCGTTTTCTCTGTTCGATATATCCAGGGTTTCTGTAATAATTCGATTAAAAGCCAATCACATCGATAACCACTTCATTAATGTTTCACGCGAATTAAAATTTTAGTTTTTCCTTTCATCATTTTATTGGACACAATTAACTCACCGCAATTAGGGTTTCTAATAATTTTCATGAAAAATTCAATGTGACACTGACAACCGTATTACTCGCGTTTGAAGTGAAACGAAATGGTGCCTTTCGTAAGGCACAAAGATGATACAAAGACCTATGCCAAGTATTATTTACTTCCTCATTTTTCTCCCACTCGAACTTTTCTTATTTCTCTTTATCCTCTCTTCTCTACTAATTTCTTCTCAGTAAATCTACCCTCCTTTCTCAATGGAAAGAATGATCAATTCTTTCATTCTCTTCGGTCGCAATAATACCGTAATATCCGTGCCACTTTTTTTTGTCCCTATTACATATATATATAAATATATATATATTATTTCTATGTTCATTTTGTTGCGCCCACGTAAAAACTATCTCGCTTTCTACTTGCTTTTTTTCATCCATAAAACCATCCCAATACGTATTAGACTCTGGCACGTACATATGAAGAGAAAGATGCTCTCTCTCTCTCTCTCCCTCTCTTTCTTTTTCTCTAATCTCGCCCACCTAAGTCAGTATATTCGACACATAAGTCTGGCGCCCAGAGACCGCTATCTTTCCACCATTCGAACCATTCTGATTTTTGTTTTTTTTTTTTCATCATTTTTCATTCTGTGGAATCAGTTTTCTTTCTTTCTTGAGGCATTAATTCGTCTCCGTTGTGGGATGGCAGTGTGGCAGAGAAATTTCAAGAAACGAACGGCAGCGTTGTTGGAAGTTGCGTTATAAGGCTTGGGTCTCTAGATAATTAACTGTTGGCGTTCAACTTTATTATACTCATCCGTATATGTATATATTTATATATATATATTTATAATACATATATAGCTCCTATTTAAGTGCAAGGAACGTTGTAATATGCAATAGTATTGGCGAGCAGAAAACTCTGTGGCGCCGAACGAAGCGTGCTGTTGTTTCTGAGATCGTTGCACCGGAAGATACGCTCCGAGAATCCCGCTGGAAATTGAAATTCTCTTTTCCATAGATGGATAGTTATATCGCACGGAGTATTCTCGATGTATAATATATAAATACGTATAACTCGTGTTAATATTCTCATTAGAAACAACACGAGCCTGTACAATCAACACTCGGGTTTTACACATTATACCCTGGTAGAGAAGATCTCTCGCTAACGTTTGATCATGAAGCGTTGCCTTCTTCAAATGTTATCCAGCAAATATTTCACACAGCCACATAAGTTCCCGTCGCGCAAGTACACGTCTATTAAAGATATTGTAAGTTGCTTCCGGAATATGTCGTGGAAATATGTCGAAATATTAGTTAGATTTGGAAATGAAATAATCATTTTGTGATTAAGGCATCGTATCACCACCGACGGTCCTCTGCCCCGCCTCCGATAACTTCGGAATTGACATCGCCACTTTCTCGGAAACGAAACAACCGATCGTGATGAAATTTTCCTTAGATAACGTCAAATTGTTTCAAAACGTGACTAAGTGAAGCATCGCCTTTATGAAAATGTTCACCGTTTCAGAAAAAGTTCAAATTTCGTTTGGCAAGTATCCCTCTCGAATTCATATGTTACGTGGCACATATTTGCCGGATATTGTGGCATTTGACGCTGCGTAATCCAAACGAATTCAATTTTGTATCGTAATTATGTTTAATTTAAAAGTCCCCTTCAAAATATTCATACAGGAAAATAACAACAATTTCTAATGGTTTTTTTCACGAAAGAATAAAAATATTAGATTAGCTTCGTGCGAAATACTAAATTAACTAAATTTACTACTTTTTTTCTCAACTTTCCTTAAAGTCCCAATAACCGTACTTTGTCTTATGCACTATGTATATATGTATATTAGGGCGATTTATTTTGCGACTATTTTTTTTTTCAGTCCCCACCCAAAATTTTGTTGGATATGTCGAAAAAAAAATTCCCTGAAAGTTACAGCCCTCAATATTAATTCTAAGTACTTTCTCAAAGCGTGACAAGATTTTCCATCTAAAATACACGTAAATCGAATTTTTTTTTGTCAAATTTCTATAAATCAGGCGCTTTTTATGCTATCATATTGTTCTTGGTTTCGATTTACTCAGAATAAAACAATCTAAAAAAGTGCGTTTTGCGGTGAAAGTGTAAATTGTACTGGTGAGTTGGTACGGGTCACTGAAGTCAATTTTTACCCAAAATTCTCGTTTTTTTGCTGTTATCTCCGAAACAATTAAGTTTACGAAAAAAATGTGAATGAAAAATTTGTTGGAAATTTAATTTCCTACAAAAAAGGTCCTATCGACCCAATTGCTTAGATTAATATTTCTTGAGATATTGGACTTTAACTTATGAGTAGTATAAAATATGAAATATTAAATAATAAAAAAAAATGAATAATGAAAAAAAAGTTCGATATCTCAAGAAATATTAATCTAAGCAATTGGGTCGATTGGACCTTTTTTATAGGAAATTAAATTTCCAACAAATTTTTCATCTACATTTTTGTCGTAAAGTTAATTGTTTCGGAGATAACAACAAAAAAACGAGAATTTTGGGTAAAAATCAACTTCAGTGACCCGTACCAACTCACCGGTACAATTTACACTTTCGCCGCAAAAGGCACTCTTTTAGATTGTTTTATTCTGAGTAAATCGAAACCAAAAACAATATGATAGCATAAAACGCGGCTATGTTATAGAAATTTGAAAAACAAAAAATTCGATTTACGTGTATTTTAGATGGAAAATCTTCTCACGCTTTGGGAAAGTACTTAGAATTAATATTAAGGGCTGTAACTTTCAGAGAATTTCTTTTGCGACATATCCAACAAAATTTCGGGTGGGGAATGAAAAAAAAAAAGTAAAATAAAAATTGCCCTAATGTATATACATCAGTTTTATCTTGTTCGAAATGCAAGTGCCGAGGGAACACAACGCATTTGCGAGTTTCTGACAAACACAATGGCATCCCGACTTTGTATCGCATCGGTAACACACAATATTGGTTTTTTCAACCGTTCTTTGTTAGAGCTCCGGAACGTTACCGGTCAGATAACACCGCAGTTGGGAGAATCGCGAAAAGTTTCGTTGCGCCACGAGTTTGCGAGGTACTTCTGTGTGTATATATATATTTGTGCACAATAACGGGCTTGTATTATCATTATACTCCAATAGAAATTGCGAAAGTCTCGACGTCACTGGAATGCGTTTATTCCCAAGTGTGTAATAACTAATGCAACTTTTACCATTTTTTTCTTTCTGTTATTTCACAACTCGCCTTTGACCAAATTGAACAATGCCAAGTGCGTTAATATCATCGTAAACAAAATTACGTAAAACTCAAAGATGTCTGAAAAAAATATAATTATTACAAATTAGAAAAATGATGTCATTTCGAAGGATTTTGTAAAAAAAAAAAAATAAACATCTCGATAGGCATTAGGCCTTTTTGTAAATTTCACTGGTTTATTTGTAAATATACTTTCACCAGTATATATTACCACGTAATAAAATCCTAACGACGATGAATTTTCATTATATTTTTTAAGAAACGATCCATCAATATCGTTCCGATAAAAACACCCACATCTACGTCGTTATAATTACGTAAACTAAATCCCTCCGGAAATTCTTTATCAAAGTTCATTTGAAAAGCAAAATTGCCTCTTTCCCCCTTATATCTCAGTTTTTACCGAAAAACCCTCCACCGATTTTATATCAATTATATCTTTTTTTACGTCTTAATAGTCCAACCTGAAGGAATCTCCATCCTCCATTATGCAAAATTCAACCGGTGAGGGGGTTACAATACCGCAAGATAAATATTCGGAAGAAAGAATTATATAATATATATCTAGAGGGAGAGCGAAAGAAAAAGAACGAGAGAGATAATAGAGGAGATATTTAAATGCAAATGCGAGAGAGAAGAGAATGAAGAGGGCGTTGCGGAGAGCGTATAGTATAATAGGAGAGAGACATTGCTCTTGTATAATAAACTCAATATATATATGTATATATACACTCGGGGATTGGAGCCGGCCTCCGAGATCCAGCCTGTTCTCTCTCAAGAGCATCCGAGAGCTCTCGGTGAATATCAATGAACATTGCTCCAGAGAGATAGAGAGAGAGCAAAAGCAAGAGAGACCACCGAACTAGATTCTCCATTAGCAGCCCACTCGGCCCTCACTGCCTTGCTTTTCACTTCCTTCCATCTTTCTATCTCTCTTCTGACTGTTATATCGCGATATTTGGATTAGTTTGAATTAACGTGGCGCTTTTATTCTCGAGTACCCACCCCCAATATCGCATTAGAGGCAAAAATCCACAAATATATCATGCCAATAATATAATAAGTATTAATAATGTGCTGTATTATTATTATTATCGTTATTATATCACAATACAAATGATTGGATAAGGGAATGAAAATCCTTTATCATGGAATGATAAAGGGTTTTCATTCCATGATAAAGGGTTATTATATGAATGTCTGAAAGGTACAGTGAGATTGAAAAATTCATTTCAATAAGACTTTTGGTTCATTGCAATGAGATCAAAATTCGAAAAAAAACGAACTACGAGGTCTGTTCAAAAAGTATCGCGAATTTTGAATTTCCACGGGCTACGTATATTCGATTTTCGATTTTTTTGTGGCGTTAGGTTGGTACTCGTGTTCCTCACTTATGCTGAAAAAATCGGCCATTTTGAATGTTTAGTTAATTGTTGACAGCTGTTTTGGTTAGACGTGTTTTGGCTTGTCTTCGATTTTTGCCTATTCCAAAAAATCAGCTTCCGTTGCGATGATTGAGCTTTGGGTTTCCACGTCATAACCATAAACCCATGATTCGTCACCAGTTATGACGCTCTGGAGCAAATTTTGGTCGTCGCGAACCGAGTCCAACAGCTCCTCAGCAACGTTAACGCGACACTGTTTTTCTTCGAAATTGAGCAATTTTGGCACGAATTTCGCGGCGACCCGTCTCATGCCCAAATCATTGGTAAAAATCGAATAGCACGAGCCAATCGTTATGTTTAGTTCCTCAGCAACTTCTCTAACGGTGATTCGACGATTGGCCAATATTATTTTCCTCACTTCATCAATGTTTTCGTCTGTTGTTGATGTGCTCGGGCGTTCGGAACGCATTTCGTTGTTCGCATCTTCTCGGCCCTCTGAGAACATTTTGCACCACCGATAAACGTTGCTTTAGTCCAAGGTAGCTTCACCATATGCCACATTCAACATTCGGAATGCGTCCGCGCACTTAATTTTGTTTTTCACACAAAATTTCATACAGATTCTTTGATCCATTTTTTGGAATCGGCAAAAATCGAAGACAAGCCAAAACGCGTCTAACCAAAACACCTGTCAACAATTAACTAAACATTCAAAATGGCCGATTTTTTCAGCATAAGTGAGGGACATGAGTACCAACCTAACGTCACAAAAAAATCGAAAATCGAATTTGCGTAGCCCGCGGAAATTCAAAATTCGCGATACTTTTTGAACAGACCTCGTATACCGAAGATCCCAACAAGTTTAAGTTTTAATAAAAATCATGTTTGACAGAATATGTTAGAATATGTTAGGAAGTGACAAAACAGCAATGAAATATTTGTTAATAAATGTTACGTCGGCGTATGTTTTTTTTTTTTTTAATGACAAATTATCATCGCTGATCTTTCTGAATGAACATCATTTTTTCTATGCATTTTTGACAATTTTTGTATTGTCGATTGACAAACTGGGCGAAAGACAAATCATGTTACGAGAATATTCTTGAAACTCTTTATATGGACATATTTAGGAAACTGAACATTTTCACCCGAAATAATGTTAGTATCTTCGTGCAAATGTATTTTTTTTTCGCAAACTTTACGCGGTGAGGAAAAAAAAATCGATCACATCTTCCCGGGTTTATCAATGATTTTTTTGTTCGCCAATCTTCGTACTACATTGATTGCCTGGTAGAAGCATCAGATCGCTCTGTACGCATTGAAAAGTCGAGACTGCGCGCTGAGCTGCAAGTTGACTCGAGGCTTTATCGCGATACGATAAAAGTCCAATGGTGTACAAAAAGTGCTGCCTTTGCGTTATTTTATTTTTTTATATATACTTTTTTTTTTTTTTTCATCGTCCCACGATACCCGGTATATTGTATCAGACTTGAGAAATCTCCCTCCGCGTATCTCGAACCTTCGTCTCCCTCTCTCTCTCTCTCTATCTCGTCCCCTTACCCTCGTCGCTGTCTCGTGTTTATCAGGGTAAAAGGCGCCCTTACAAGAACGTTGTACTACTACCGTTTCTCATCGACGAACAAACATCCCGCGCATTCTCCGCTCCTCCTCTACACGAGATGATAAACGAGTTTATACATAGGAATTATAAGTAGAGTAAATTAATATGATGAAAAGATTCATTAAAATGATTAAAGAGAAAGAAATTAATACGATAAATCGCAAAATAAAGTCAACGAATGACTCGAAATTGTCGCGATGGAAATCGCGGAGCTGGTTCACACGGTGATAAATTGGCGAATTGCCGTGAATAGAAAAGTTCTATGGAATGGTATGCGGAACGAAAAATGTATTTTTTCAGTGGTCTGAGGAAAAATCAAATCGGCCCGCGAGTTTTGTAGTAGACTAAAAATTAACAAAACATAATGGTAAATATCTTCGAGCTCGAGAAGTCTTGATTTATTCATGGAATCTACGAAATATACGAACGTTCGACGGGAACGAACGAATAGTCGTCGAATATTCGAGCTGTCAGTACGGGACGAAAAGTTGCGAAGAGGATTAACGAAATTGAGTGTCGACGGCAGAAAAAAAAGGTGCTTAAAAAAATGGAGCCCGATCGAGGCTGCGTCGTTGGATTGACCGATTACTCTCAAAGGATCAACGGAGGAGTTAAAAGAGTTGCCCGTTGATGAATCGCTGAGCAAAATTGCTCAATACATTTATATATATATATATATATGTATATATAAATTATTTGGCGAAATATGCACAAACACACGAGCCAAATGCGAGGAGCGAACAGCTCCTCCACCGGTCGTGGACCTGTTCGTAGATGGAACAGCTTTCACGGCGGTGGAGTTGCTAATTTCGGTGATGGAATTGGCAATGGTGGCAATGGCGGTACGATTATTAGTCTCAGTGGTGGCAAAACAACGTCACAGGAACCTTTCAGGGCTGTGCCAAAAGCGGTTCAGGCTCTCAGAAGCGAGAGCGTCGATCGTACACATCGAGCTCAACCTCCTCCACCGCCGGCATTTCCGCGCCGAAGATTTTCCGTCTGGTGAGTTTACCAATGACGGCAATTTTTTTTTTTTAATTTTTTTTCGTAACGGATCGCTACTTGGTAGACAAATCTTCCTTTTCAAATTAAAGCGATTTATTATTTTTCATTATTTACGTTTTTATTTGTTTTTTATTTTATGCAAAATCTTGATATCGTACGTTTAACACGGAGATGAGTTAAGAATGACGAATTCATGTCACAACCAAAAGTGCGATGCGCTACAAATTGAGCGAAACATTTTGGTTTTTTTTTTTTTTTTGTATAAAATGCAGCGTTATAATAATTGCAAAGTTTTTGTGGCCATTGACTCGTCAGTTTCATAAGTAAAGCTTTTTTTACGCCAATATCCGCATAACGTCTCGTTTAACAACTCAAATACGCAAAAAATGCTATTCAACCGGGTGTATTACTAGTTTTATGAATTTCAAAATTTCACGATATTTTAACGATAAATTTTACTCTGGAAAATGTTGTGTGAATCGAGAATATTTCATCCCAATGATTGAGGCGTTAGATAATTGAATTTCGTGAAAGTGCAAAAATACTTTGCGGATCGAAAAATCATTGAAAATACAATTGTTTTTTTTTTGTTTTCACAAAATAATAATTCATTATTATGCCATTGATTATTTCGATAAATCGACATTTGAATAATTACTTTGCTCACCAACATGACGGGACATTTTGATGTCTTTTTTTGCATATCCAATTCTAGTTGAACATTCACCGTTTGCAGTGCATTATTGCCTAACATGCGGGATAAATAAACAGCAGCATTGACGCGTATAATCAAACGTGAATTCCAATTGAACCGTGTCTGTGTGCGACGTATTCGGGTAATCGGATCCGTCCAGCGTTCTGTCCCTGTATATTATCACACAAGACTGAAATTCACCTCAGTACATGTAAAATATATACAGGGCATCCCAAAACTAGCATGTCAGAGTGACACGGGGTCTAGATTGGCTCCGGACCTATGAAAAAAAACAAATATGACCTCAGTAAAAGTCTCATGGTTTTCGAGAAAAATCGTCTTTTTTGATTTTTCGGAAAATCGCTACCTAGCACATGTTATTCTGCTCACATTTACACTAAATCCTAAAGTGGTGAGAAACACAAACGAAAACGGCGAGATCACAAGAATAGCCATTTTCTGAAAAATCAAAAGAGACGATTTTTCAGACAATCGCTATTCTTGTTATCTCGCTGCTTTCGTTTGTGTTTCTGACCACTTTAGGATTTGATGTAAATGTGGACTTTGATTTGCTTACAATTTGGACTTTCGTTTTTTGATTTTTCGGAAAATCGCTACCTAATACTTGTTTGTTATTCTGCTACCATTGCTATGAAAATCCAAATCGTAAGCATATCAAAGTCCAAATTCACATCAAATTCTAAAGTGGTCAGAAACACAAACGAAACCAGCGAGATAACAAGAATACAAGAGAGAGTCCGAAATATCGTCTGTTTTTATTTTTCGAAAAATTGCTATTCTTGTTATCTCGCCGTTTTCGTTTGTGTTTCCGACCACTTTAGGATTTGGTGTGAATTTGGACTTTGATTTGTTTACGATTTGGACTTTCGTTTTTGATTTCTCGAAAAATCGCTACCTAGTACTTGTTATTCTGCTACCATTGCCATGAAACACCAAATCGTAAGCAAATCAAAGTTCAAATTCACACCAAATCCTAAAGTGGTCAGAAACACAAACGAAAACAGCGAGATAACAAGAATAGCGAGTGTCCGAAAAAACGTCTTCTGATTTTTCGGAAAATTGCTATTCTTGTTATCTCGCTGTTTTCGTTTGTGTTTCTGACTACTTTAGGATTTGATGTAAATTTGGACTTTGCTGTGCTTACGACTTGGACTTTCATAACAATGGTAGCGGAATAACAAGGACTAGGTAGCGATTTTCCGAGAAATCGAAAAAGACGATTTTTCTCGAAAACCAGGAGACTTTTACTGAGGTTATTCTGCTTGCTTATTCTGGTAGGTCTGGAGTCAATCTAACCCCCGTGTCACTCTGACGTTCTAATTTTGGGACACCCTGTATACATATATATGTATATCTGGGAGATTTCCTGTCGTGCTTGCGGACTCGTTCACGAGGGCGACTGACCAATGAAAATGTTCATTAGTCTGAGTGGACTGGTATGGCGCGTGAGTGCTCTTCATCTCGCGTTTAAAATGGATCGGATCATTTTGGTAATGCAAGTGGATCCGACGAGAATTGATGGTTAACCGGTTCGTCAACAAGATTCACTGAATGACGGAAAAAGAAAAAATGTGTTATTTCATTTGCTTATTTCTTTTTCCTCAAACACTTGTCGGTCCCGTTTTGTCGATGAGATCAGAATGGCAGAATCGGATTTTTCGTCGGTCATTATTTAGAATATCAAAAAATCTATATTTTTCCCTGTCTACATTGCCAATAGATGTGTCATCTCCCACATCGAAAATTCTATTAAACGTTCAAACATTCCGAGGGAACAAACGAGGGGTGTGATGATTCAATGTTCGAAATCGAATATCCGCCCCAAACGTTGTAGTTCCGAATTCACGTAATCAATTTTCTTTGCGCACGTATACAACGTGCATGTATATGGATTTAAACGTAGAAGAAGCAAACGGCACGTACTTGGCTCGAACAAAAACGAAATACGATGTATGGGGTGGGTAAATAAAAAAATTGAAACGCTGGATAGAATCGATTCGATATACGTTATCGAGAAGGGTGATGAAACGGCAACTATGTGCGCAGCGGTCTCGGTGATATTGTATGAAAACCCTATACATATACGTATATATACTATATTTACGAACCGCATAATGGAATTGACTGGGACCACCCCGTCTGTTGTTCGTTTCGGTAACCCTCGAAATCCGGCAAAATTCACTTCCACAATATACACAGAGTTTATACATGGAGCATTTCACATCAAGTCGAACGATTTCTGAAAATCGTGCAAATTTGAAAAATTATTATGAAGATTATATGGTGAGAAAAAAATTAAACCGTGGATTTCACATTTTTTATTAACTCTTCAACTATAAGAGAAAAAATAAAAAAAATAAAATAAAATAACATTAAAAATTGATGAAAACGATGGCCTCCTTGACGACATCATATTTTCACCAAAAATTATTCAACCTGCTAAAATTAAAAAGGATCTAGTAATATAATGTAGTAGTAATAGTCCGACGGAGGAAATTTTTTTTTTTTCTCTTAAAATAAAGTAATTACATTATTTCAAACTTTAGTATGCAATTAAAAAAAAAAAGTTAGCTTTCAATAATTTATAAAAAATTATCCAACGAAAAAATTAAAAAAAACCTCTCACCAGACTATAGAGAAAATAATGATCAAGATTTAAAAAAAAAAAAGTTAAAAAATATTAAAAATTGACTGAGTGCCGACACTGTCTAAAAACATAGTTTCGAGAAAAACACGTTATTACCATAACTTTGTAACGGAGTGGAACTTTCTTAAAAGTTTTTTTTTTTAATTCTCAAAAGTATAAAGAATAAAAATCTGTAAAAAAAATCGATTTTTCGACAATTTCAGGGATATGCGAGCCCTTAATTTCCGAACATTTTGAAAAATGAAATAAAATTCTTCAAGTTATTTCTTCTTAATCTCATTGACTGCAGCAATCCTTCGCGAATTAAATGGCACGAAAAAATTCTTTCGAGAAAAAACAAATCTATCGACTTTACATGGAATGTCCCGTGCATGTATTCACTCTTCATTTTGCGGTAAAGTTACGGGGCACGGCCATATCCCTTTCTCTTTTTCGTCGTGACGAATCGGTTCAAGTTCGCGGGGGTGCTTTTCCAATTCCACGAAACTCGAGGGATGCTGGGCTAAATCACACTGTACTATATATACATTTGAATGTAAAGTCAGGCACATTCCTCGTATGCTTGTATATCTATACGCAACATGTACATGTATACGGTGACGCTAATGGCTGATTTCATCGAGGATTCGAGAAGTGGTCCGTCAGTGGTGTGGCGAAAGCACAGACACAGAGTCCACACGGGAACATCTGTCGGGCGTTACATGTCGAGACGAATCGACGGTAAATACGCCGGGAGGCTCAATCGCGAAGGGGAGAATTTTGACTCGACGTTTCGATCGACCACATATTGTATTAGACATTGTTGCGTGTGTTTACCAGCTAGAAGTGTATACTTTCATTTTCGTAATCTCCGATATACCCACTTCTTGTTAGAGAAATAAAGTCCACGACAGTGTAGCACTATGCTCGCACATATATGTATATGCCCGGGAGATATCGGAGACGAAAGATTTACGGATATCGCAGTGACCGAGCTTTCGTGACTAATCCTTCATCGCTTCGATCAGAGCTACCAATTCGATATGACATTTTCGCAATGTCATTTGATGTATAAACAAGAATACCCTCTTGAATGTATCTCGGATACCCTCTGAATACACTTTGAATACAACTTCATAACCGAAATTAAGGGGTATGGCCACGGTAGCGAGTATAAAATCTTGTGCACATTTAACAATTTTTTTTTTGTATGAAAAAGTGATTTATTTATAATACTAATTACACATCTATTTAATATAAATATCAAGTTAATGAAAAATATTTTTTTTGTTTTTTTGTTATACAAAATGGCCGACTACTGCTATTTGTTTCATTTTTTTGAGGCGATCCGCGGCGTGACATTTGGCATCCGCAATTTTTGACTTAGAACAAAAAAAAAAATTCTCGTTAATCTACATCAGAATACTTAGAGAAGTACGTACGGAATTTGAAAACTATTGCTTTATTCGAATATTGCAGGCATTTGAACTTAAAAGGTGAATTTCCAGTGAACATTTTCGTATAAAAATGCTCATAAAATGGAATGTTTTTAATTAATCAGAAATTCCGTACGTACTTCTCTGCGAAATGCAATTAGAAACATAATTTTGTAATTTAATGTCAATCGGGTAATAATTGTCGAAGTTATTTGTCACGACAATTAGAAACAAGCTGACTGTGCCAGAGGTAGGCTGACGTTGTACGCTCAAAGTCGGCGAAACAAAAAAATCTCGCTATAAATCGAATAGTAACTTATTTTTATGATGATAAAGCATCGTACAAGTAAAACAAACGTCGATTTTATGAAAATTCAACCGCAGCCATATCCCTTTATTATTATTTGTCATTGCCAAATTTGGTGGCAAATAAAATTTCATTATAATTAACAAATATATGTCGGAATGCTAAGCTGGAACAGCAAAATAGATGAACACATAAAATACAAGCTCATCAGAGCCTGCATATTACCGATACTGGACTACGGCCTAGGCTGCTTGTATCCACTTTACAGCGAAAACAATCTAAATAAGTCAGAAATAGCCTACAAAAAAGTCATTAAAATTGCAGGAAACCTACCTAGGAGCTTCCCAATCATAGACCTGCACAAAATGCTTGATGAAGTAAGCTTCAGAGAAAGAGCTAAGACTAACTTTAAATCTCACTTAGAAAGAGTAGCAGGATTAGATAAAAATCTAACTGGAATTGACAATGAGGTCCCACGACCACAAAACTCTGTACTAACCTTAACACGTTAGCATCATCCATCACACCATTTGTAAATAAAATCTCACCCCATACCATTATCACTACCACTCTAAGTCACGAAACGCACCAACAAAACTAGTTATTAAAAAACAATAAACAACACAGCACTGTCCCAAGCCAAACCTACGAGAATTATAAGGACTTGTTTAATCAATGCAAGCCTAACTTGCATACTGTAAATGTAACCGAAACATTGAATAAAATTATTTTCATCATCATCAACTAATATATATTATATTTCCATTTGATTTTTAATAAATTTCGTAAGTAGTCGCAACATTATATGTGGCCTTATTCAGTTATAGAGATTTGTCAACATCAAATAAACACTTATCTCAACGTGGAAGTCATGAATTTGATATGAATAGGGGTGATTTTTTTTTAAACACAATTCGGCCGCGAACGAAAATATTTCGAACTTTGAAACGGAATTCTGTGATTTATTCTCACTTCATAAAAACCACGATTATCTTATCGATATAATAAACGATTTACTGACAACTGGACTGTAACATAAATCTAAAACAATTCCGAAAGATATTTTCCTTAATGACAATATAAACCCATCTGAAAATTGCTTTATATGTGACATAAATTAAATTGAGAGTTGTCGAGATATGAAATTTTAATAACTAATATGCAGCTCCGTTGTTACGCGATTCGTATTGTCTGAGCGACGTATTATAAACGGTTATACGTGATATTTACGTCTTCGTTGAGCTATCTGCGTCGATGAGGGTGTCCCAGAGGCACCCTGCGACGGAGAATCCTCATTTTAGTGAACATAATACCATTAAGGGTATTTCAGGAAGCAACGTCATATATCTTCTACATATACACACACGCACACAATCCATAATATTCTCGGCTATTGTGAAAAAGGACAATGGACGATTCTCAGTATGAGTATACGAAAAATCGTGAAACAACCCCCCTCAACGACAACAAGCACGCAATCCCTCGACTTTTTTTTTCACCTCACTCGATTAAAAAAAAACAAAAAAAGGCCAGACACGTGGAGTAACGCACAACTGGTAAGCGAGAACCTCGCCCACGCACGAAAGAAAAACATTTGCGGTATTGCAAAGCTGATTTCTCGTGATCGCACCCTCTGGCGTGTTTCGTATCGACTTCTCAGAAGTTACGCGTACATTATTAAAATGAACACAAAAAAAAACGTCAAAAATCATCTTGTAATAAAGTAATTATACACGAAAGAACAAAACAATTGTTCACTAAACAATAAGTGTTCGAAAAAGACGTTATTGTTGTTGTTTAAAAAAATAACGAGCGGAATAAATTGAAGTAGATACGAGAGTAATAGTGGTGAATTCAATAATAATTGCTATTTTATTTATTCATCAATCAACCGTCTGATATGCCACTTAACGTACTTCGGACTTTTCGATCGTTACACCTCGAGTCTGTTTAGGTATTGAGACGCTGTCGCGAATTCCCAAAAACTCTTTAATCCCAACAAATGAGCGAATTGCGTGGCCACTGTACATTAAAACTATGCGATTCCTGGACGATTAATAATAGTCCCCAAAGTGTATCAATGACAATAATTAACGAGGAAATATTTCCAATTTTGTGTTTAAGCTTCGGCAAGCGGACGGGCGGCAGCGCCAGGAGACCCAACGAATGCTTCGTCCTCGAACCTTCCGAGCTGATAGTGGTGAGCACTTGATTTTTTTATACCTCCTAATTTTGGGGCCGGGTCGAAGTTTCTCGAACCGTAAAAGCTTCGACGGTGCAAAACTCCGAATTTTAATAGTACAAATTACACGGTTCATTCCGACGACAGTTTGAATAGTCGACTGTAAATAACATCGAACGGATATGAAACGATACCAAAAATGATACCGAATTTAATATCGTCGAGTAAATATTTTTTCGAAAGATTGCGCAGACGACAGAGCAATTTATCGAACGGTCAGTAGTACTACTTGAGAAATTCCGAATTGGTGATTTTTAGAGATCCGCAAAGTTCCGAAAATTATATTATCGAACAAGAAACTATCGGAAAGTGCGAAAGTAAAAAAATTGAAGAAAAGAATTCTCGGGTATACGAATTTTTCGGACTCCGAAAATTACGGCGTCGACGATGCAGTATTCCGAAAATAAAAGTTCCGAAGGGACAAAATTCCGAAAATTTCCAATTCGTCCGTTTAGATGGCAGCACCACTGGTGTTATGTCCTATGGACCTTTTTCACGAGCGAGCGTCAGAGACCACTAGTAGCGCTAGTTTTAACTCTCTTTCGAAATTTTGCCCCGTCGAATTAATACACTGTCGTCTGTTTACCCTTTTCGGGACATACAAATTCTAATATATTTGGCTACGAACTTTTTTTTTCTGAACCTTTTCAGTTACAGTAAATTGACCGTTCGGCAACTCGAGTTTCTAACACCACAATTTTTCGGAACTTTACGTTTTCTAATCGTTAAAATACGATTTTTTCAGTGGTAGGATTTGTTATTTTCGATACTTTTGCAGGTCGGTCCCATAATTATTCTTGTTATTTAATCCTCGATGTATCACTATTCTTTGCAATGACATTTCTGTTTTAGAAAAGGACGGATTTTAAAAATTTCGGAAAGTTTTAAGATCGTCCCAGATAAGTTCGGAGTTTTGAACCGTCGAAGCTTTTATGATTCGAAACTTCGACCCCGCCCCCTAATTTTTGAACTAACTCTGATACGAGAAAAAAAAAGTCTCTCTGAACGTGTGAAAGTAAGATTAAAATTTGTGTTTCTTCAATTATTCATCTTTTCGTAGAGTATTCGATGTCGAAATGTCGCGTGATAAGATTGTATTCGTATCAAATTAAATGAGCCTCAATTTGAACATTTTTTTCAAATCTCTAACTCAAGAAATATTCATTTAAAAAAGAACAATAACAATTTTTTGAATTGCACAGTAAAATACAAACATTGTATGTTGACGTGAAAGTCATTTCATTCGCCCTTGACACATCAACGGCAAATAAAATGATTATTAATCACGATTAATAATTTTAAGAAAATAAAGTTTGACTATTCGTGATTTTTTAAAAATACTAACAACTATACTCGTTAAATTCAGAAAAAATTGGCCGTTACTAATAGTAATATAAATGCAAATGCTCGAAATTCATGGTACGGATCAACGTAAAATTCATTGATGCCTGCGGTGCGGTATCACCCTTATGTGCTTGTATATTTACCTAAGCTCGATGCATTATGCGCTCCTGCATCGGCGACTGTGGAATCTAGGCGGGTGGGATTAAGTTCAGGGTCATGTCGTACGTTCGCATTAATGTAATTGCACGGAGAGCCATAATATATCTATATATATATATATATAGATGTATACACATGTTTGTTGTACATAAATACATATACGTTTATTAGAAACTCTGGCGTGCTCGCAGTCATATTAAACATGCTGCAAGATTATTAAAATCAACCTTGCACCAATATACTTGAAATCCAGGCTACCAAGATCCGGTAATACTGAGAAGCTTTAAGCTCGAGACCTTTTGCAAATTTTATTAAATTATCCATATAAATTCACGGACGAGTGTAATTAAAATATTTTTAATATCGTCAGAAATATCGTCGACCAAGAACACAATTTTCTTTTATGACATTTTTTTCACGAGAAGTACTTGGAGTACATTTTTAAATCAGTAAAACACAGCGACAGAGCGCTGTGTGTGTTTTGCTAATTAAAAAATTGACTCGAAGTTCGTCCCGTAAAAGAAAATATCATTTGTAAATAATATTTGCATTCTTAGTTGTCGATATTTTTGACGATATTGAAAATATTTTTATTACACGCGTCCGTGAATTTATATAATAATTTTTTTTAATTTGCAAAAGCTCTCGAGCTCGTACACGCTGTGTCTGCAGCGAAATGGTCCTGATATTGTTTTGTTTTTTTTATAAACAAATAAACGAGAAAAATTGGTTTGTTCGCGATTTCACAGGTGTTCTCGAAACGTTCCTTCTCCGCGATCGTTGTCCTTTTTGTTTTATCAGGATCATCTTGATCTTCGAGTTTATCCCGATTAAAGAAAAAAAACACAAACTGACTCGCGTACAAGTCCACGAATTTACGGAAAATTTTGACATTAATGTATCGTAAAAGACACGAGTAACCCTCGACGACGCGCCGTTCATAAGTGGGAGATCGGTTGAATCTCTTGATATCGAGACGAAAGACAATGCCGTCCAGACGTGAAGTAGAGAGGAGACTCGAGAAGCACAACCCGACAAGACAGCTAATCGATATCAACTCTCGCCAGAGTTATGTCTATCCGTGTCGCTGTAGCACATTTCCTAGAGTACCACCAACTAGATCCTATCCATATGTATACGTATATATGTAGTTGGCATATATCCGTGTATTTCCAAAGTTCCAAATGTTTGTGGGGCAAAGCCTGACTTCGAAGGGGCGGAATATCGCGACGCAACGTAATGTCTCGGGAATTCGCTCGACATTTCGAGGTAAAACCTTCGTAAACTAACGTCTAGGAAGGTAAACTCAACTACGAATTTTTCGCAAAGTTCCAAACACCGCGTCTGTATACGATTATTGACAAAGTGTCAGCCGCCATTAATGCCTCATTAGTGAGAAATAATAACGTTGAACATTTTTTGTAAAATGCTTCTCAATGTCCAGTTTCCTATGATTAATTCAGGCCCTGACAAAGAAAATGTATCCAACCCTTACTCCCTTTAAATTGAAGATTTTGTGGTAACTATCGGGAAAGCGTCTCGACGTAAATAAAAATAAATTTCTTACTCTCGACAATGTTCAGTTTCCTATGATTAATTCACGCCCTGACAAAGAAAATGTATCCAAACCTTACCCCTTTAAATTGAAGATTTTGTGGTAACGATCCGGAAGAGCGTCTCGACGTAAATAAAACAGTACATTTATTAGAATAATCATTATTAATAATCGGTGGGGTTTATGGGAAACAATTAAAATGGTGTTTTACAATTGTCACATTTTCACCCTGAATGATATACTGCCGCGACAACTGGGGTTGGTTTTTCTTATATAATGAATTTTCATAATAAAATTTTCTATATGGAGAATTTCAATTTTGTCGGCATTCACGGCATAAAAAAACTTCTAGTGTCTTGAAAAAATTTAGGACAGTCCTGGAGTGCATAAAAATCATCAAAACAGCAATTTTGTATGGTATCTACTAAAAAATCATTTAAAAAAGCTATCTCTTTCATTGCTGAACTATTTTACATAATTTTGCGATTGAATAATGCTCATTATTTACATCTTCAATTCAATTCTATTTAAAAAAAAAAATCATATCAATTTTTCTACGGAACCTGTTCTATCTAAAATCTAAAGGCATCTTGAGAGCTCTAGAAAATTACATTTAGTAACGAAAAATTTATTATAAAAGTGTAACAAAAATCTTTGATGTCCATTATCGTTAATTTAATACTTTCGTTGATGATTAAACTACAACAATTCGCGAAAACAATCAGAAAATTGGTGGAAATGGTCATTTCGTTGCGCCCTACATAGTAATAAAAAAAAAAATTATAGAATGCATGACTTTCACAGCCTGGTCATATTGGTCTGGAACGCCCTATAGATACGTAAATAAAAGCTTATTTGAAGACGGTGCTGCCATCTCTGTAAGCGAAAAACTGCTTTGCCGACCCTCCATCGGCTAATGATATTCCTGCACTTATCCCGGTGCGCAATTGAAAGTTCCGTAGTCGTTCGAACTAAACGTCTCTGCGGCGAATTCAAAGATGCCGCGCGAAACGTATTGAATCGACAACCATAAAGTTTCTTTTAATTAAATAAAAAGTCATTAGGCTGATATGAAAATTAAACTGACAGAATATTAACTCAGATTGAGTAATTAAGGTAGGGGGGGGGGGGGTAGGGTCTGGTAACTTAAGCCGATTTTCATGTCTTTTTTGGAGGGCGTTTTTTGTAGGAAAATAAAAATGAATCGTTTTGGATATTGAGGATGTTTTTATTTGCATATTAAAGATACAAAAAAAAATTTTTTTGAAAAAATTTAATAGTTTATTATTATTATTATTATTGATCGAAGTTGGCACCTCGAAAAAAAGCGCGTGGGTGGCCCCGGTGATTTTGGCTCTTGATGTTATCTGAAATCAAAAATTCTTGATAATTCTTAATCTATAGACCTGTCATTCTGGTCGGAACTACTGAAGTTAAATTTCATGGATAAATAACAAAATGGAAAAAAACGTCCTTTTCCATTTTGTTATTTATCCATGAAATTTAACTTCAGTAGTTCCGACCAGAATAACATGTCTATAGATTAAGAATTATCAAGAATTTTTTATTTCAGATAACATCAAGAGCCAAAATCACCGGAGCCACCCACGCGCTTTTTTTTCGAGGTGCCAACTTCGTTCAATAATAATAATCATAATAAACTATTAAATTTTTTCAAACAAATTTTTTTTTGTACCTTTAATGTGTAAATAAAAACATCCTAAATATCCAAAACGATTCATTTTTATTTTCCTAAAAAAAAACGCCCTCCAAAAACGACATGAAAATCGGCTTAAGTTACCAGACTACTACCTTAAACTCTTTCGCTAATAATTATAAAGTTAATTACATCGATATACATAAATATCGATGTAATCGTACAAAATTATAAATAATAACATTAATAAAATTGCGAAATATCCAAGTAAAAAGGATTGAAATCCAATTCACTTCTTTCATATTGAAATAAAGCATAGTAACGAAGTTAACCGACTCTCAGCGAAAGGATTCATTGATCCCAATTTTTTTTTTTTTTTTTTTAATACTCCGAATGCATTTTCCATTGGACCGATAGGTGAGCGTGGGTATTTTTCTCCCCTTTCCCTCCTGCAGTTTGCAGGATCATTGAAACGGAACTGCCATACAAAGGAAACTGAAAGAGTCGACGAACATTTCACGTATCATAGAGAATGGTAATCTCACTCCATCACCACCGCTCCACCCCATTGTTTCAATCGCAGTTCAATTCTTCAGCCGGCAAAATAGCGTATAAATTCGAGCCAAAGTTCAGAGGTGAAAATAATTTTTTAATTAAAAAAGAATGTTTTTCTTTCCAGCGAGAGAAAAAAATCCTTACTTTCGGGATTTACGTTGAAATCGAATTATCGACGCGGTGCGACGAACCCTGAATAATTAAAAACAAAAAAAATTAGGACACATGCGTGGGCGTTTGGGAACTCGTTGCGGACGAGCGCGGAACGATCAGGGCACGGATTTATAAAACAAAACTCACGATGCACTGCACATCATCCTACACACGCACACACGCTCGATGCAAGTGTGTATGGCATATGTGGCAAGCGTTGTGTTACACCATAAACGATCCCGAGGGTAAATAACCGCATCACGCGTCACTCTCGTAACGGTTCGCGATGCTCCGAGAACGTACATATATAGAGCTCGCGAATTATATTCAACAAAATGGAAAGCCTCGCGTCGTGACGGGATGTCGAGTATATACTTTATTAAATATATAGGTGGAACTGTAACAGTACGTACGGTACAGTGGAAAAAAAGGGGAACAAAATAAAATAAAATAACATTGAAGGAAAAGAGTACGGACTCGGAACTGTGACAAACGGTAATGACACGATGAAAAACACGAGGAGATGAAAGAAAGCGAGAAATTGAATTTGACGTATTTCGATTCGAGAAATTGACGTATTTCGATTGAATTTAATGAAATACTGCTGCGACACTGATAACACTTTTTAATATATTTTTATTCATCATTAAAAAGAAAAATATAATAGCTATTAGAGTAATGAAAAAAAAAAAAAAAAAAACTGTCAATTCTTCTTTGCCTCGTAATTTTACATTGCTTAATTTTACTTTGCTTCATTTTATTCAACTTAATTAATTTACACTCTTAATTTTACATCGCATTTTATTTTATCTTCAAGAAATTTCTCGAACTTCCTCAAAGTTTATTTCCAATTTTTTTTTTGTTACATCTCTTGCTATAAAGAGAAACGTTCCTTTGGTTGTAGCTGGTAAAATGAATTATCGACGCGAATGTAAAATTTCGGAGTAAAAATTGTAGTCGAGTCAAAGGATTGAGAGTAATTAGAAAAAACGGAGCATCATAGTTGGCAAAAAAAAATGATATGCAAACCTTTGAACAGCTGCCGATGTGTACACACCCTTAAACGATCGCGTCAAGCTGGCAATACTGCAGAGACTCTCTTTACGAGAGTTCCTAGTGGCAAATAGAGAGAGAAATAGACAGAGAGAGAGAGAGAGAGAGAGAGGTATAAAATGAGGTGGTCCCACCAGCTATCTATCTCTGTACACGTATATAAGTGGCGTTGAACGGTAAAGAGAGAGACTGCGTTGAAGAGTCTCGAGTTATAGCACCGTTGAGTTTGAACGTTCAAGGGACAACGGGAGAATGAAAGATGATGAAAAGTGGGTGAGGAGGGGAAAGAGTTGAAAGAAAGACAGTACGGCGAGTGGAGACCGAATAGTCCAAGTACAATTTTAAGAGAGAGTGGATTATATAGATGTATGTCCTATATCCGCGTGAAGAGAGATGAGAAAGATGAGAAAAGCGTGGGACAAAAGTGTCGAGAGGAAAATTAATGGATTATGGAGCGGGGTCTGTAGTACACCAAGATTAAATCTCTCAACACATTTTTCCTAGGAATTACGTACACGAATATTGGCATTCGATCTAATCGTTTCGATTTCGTATTTGGATTCGTATTCAATCTAATCGTAGAACAATAACCATCAGTTCAAAAAAAAATACAAGATATCAAAATTTTACATGAAAAAAATGGAATCGGGAACGAAGGAAAATAAAAATAAAATACAAAAAAAACATAAGATATCCAGAAAAATTGATTTATTTTATTTTGATAAATTTCACTTCAAATAAAATATCATTAATTTAAAATACAACGAATGCGTTATTTGAGAGTCAGTTGAGGGCCAATTGTTATATGTGTTGGCTCTAATGGTATTTCGTGTTGGGTCCAGTTCTAGAAATTACATACAATGATCTGGTATTCGATCTAATCGTAGAATAATAACCATGCGTCCAGGGAATTAAAAAAAAAAAAAAAACAGATATCAAAATTTTACATGGAAAAAATGGAATCGGGAAGGGTCATACGTAAAAACCCCAAAGGATATACGTTGGAACAGAATAAAATAAAAAATGTACACAAAAAAAAACCAGATATCCAGAAAAATAGATTAATTTTATTTAATTAAATTTCATCCCAAATAAAATATAATTCATTTAAAATACAACGAATGCATTATTTGAGAGTCCGAAAAAAAAGTAATTAAGCCTAAATCTCGATGTTATTTAAATGATATTAATCGATTGTTTAATAAAAAAAAAATAGATTTTCGTCACACAATGGCCCGTTTGAAAGTTTTACATCGAGACACGACAACGGTAAGAACGAAAAAAGGAGATTACAGCTTCCAAAAAAAATATAGGTTATTCTACACGAGCCTAGACATATAAACAGTGGTTGTATATGTAGGCTCTAATGGCATTTCGTGTTTGGGTCCAGTTCATCGAGCGTTGCTTCTCTCTCGAGCCACGACGGGATCCACGACAGATACGACTTCCTGTCGCCGGTCATAACTGCAGTTGCGACAAGTGCATATTTATGCACACGTGTGTGTACATGGTAGAGTGCTTGCGATGGATAAAGAGAGATGTAGGGAGCAAATACACGCTAGGTCTCTTATCAGTGTCGTCCAAACCCGGGGGTGGTACTCCGCAACGATCATTGTTCGTTACACGGTCTCGTATACAAGTCGTCGAAATGACACGAATGACGATGACAACGGTTACGATAAAATAAAATCCTACCGCTAATGTTTTAATGGATTATGGGTACTGGGTGAAGAAAAATTGTTCGTTAAATTACATTCACGCCGAGTTTTATTTTATTGAATGAAAATTTATAGAAAACGAGCTGTGCCCCCGCGGTCAAAAATAAAATTGTTCAATTGAAAAAATTCGTTCCAGAGCACCTAGGGACTGTTTTTGAAGATTTGGAAAATATTTCTATAACGTGAGAGGTCGCTGCGGGTGCATTGTAAATTATTCTATTACAAAATTTGCGTTCATTTTCTTGGAGTTAAAAATAAAATTGTTCAATTGAAAAAAATCGTTCCAGAGCACCTAGGGATTGTTTTTGAAAATTTAGAAAATATTTCTATAACGTGAGAGGTCGCTGAGGGTGCATTATAAATCAATCTGTTACAAAATTTTCGTTAATTTTCTTGGAGTTAAAAATAAAATTGTTCAATTGATAAAATTCGTTCCAGAGCACCTAGGGACTGTTTTTAAAGATTTCGAAAATATTGCTATAACGTGAGAGGTCGCTGAAGGTGCATTATAAATTAATCTATTACAAAATTTGCGTTAATTTTCTTGGAGTTAAAAATAAAATTGTTCAATTGAAAAAATTCGTTCCAGAGCACCTAGGGACTGTTATCGAAATTTGGAAAATATTTCTATAACGTGAGAGGTCGCCGAGGGTGCATTATAAATTAATCTGTTACAAAATTTGCGTTAATTTTCTTGGAGTTAAAAATAAAATTGTTCAATTAAAAAAATTTGTTCCAGAGCACCTAGGGACTGCTTTTGAAGATTTGGAACATATTTCTATAACGTGAGAGGTCGCTGAGGGTGCATTATAAATTAATCTATTACAAAATTTTCGTTAATTTTCTTGGAATTAAAAATAAAATTGTTCAATTGAAAAAATTCGTTCCAGAGCACCTAGGGACTGTTTTTGAAGATTTGGAAAATATTTCTATAACGTGAGAGGTCGCTGAAGGTGCATTATAAATTAATCTATTACAAAATTTGCGTTAATTTTCTTGGAGTTAGAAATAAAATTGTTCAATTGATAAAATTCGTTCCAGAGCACCTAGGGACTGTTTTTGAAGATTTGGAACATATTTCTATAACGTGAGGGGTCGCTGAGGGTGCATTATAAATTAATCTATTACAAAATTTGCGTTATTTTTCTTGGAGTTAAAAATAAAATTGTTCAATTGATAAAATTCGTTCCAGAGCACCTAGGGACTGTTTTTGAAGATTTGGAAAATATTCCTATAATGAGAGAGGTCGCAGAGGATAGATTAGAAATTTGTTTATTAAAAAATTCGACTCAACTTTTTTGTGTAAATCAATAATCAATGCTTAATTGAGTTACAGCCTGGGCCTTAAAATCGACGCTCTGATCTTACAGTATTTTCATTAACCGTCCAGTTGTCACATACACACATACACAGAGACCGAGAAAGAGAAAGAGAGAGAGAGAGAGAGAGAAAGAGTGATACACACATATGAGAGATAGGAGGTGACGATGGAGAATTGCGGAATCTCGAGTTTCGTTACAGATATCCCTTGGGTATGGTGTATCGATTCCTGTTCTCGGGCCTAGTTGCACATTCGCCGCGGCGCCGGTATTAATTACCGCGAGGCTTTAATCGACGATCACATTGTGGTACGGTGCCATTCAGTGCGGCGAACCGACAAAAAAAAACACTTTTTTTTCTCTCCTCTTTTATTTGTCGGTCAAACGCACTAAAATTCCCGATACGATTGACGTCCCAATCAAACCTATACTCGTACCTCGGATTATGGTAATAAATCCCCGAATTTCAATAATCGATTATAGAGCAATGTTTTTTTTCTCCATATCATAAATTACAATAATTAAATACAATTCCTAATGAGCAATAATGACAAACACAATAACAAATCGTTGGATACACCGAAGCTGAGTCACGGACAGTCGTACACGACAATAATATAATTGCTCACGCTTTTTCCATTCGTTAGTGAAGAAAAATTCTTTTATTCTCGTATCTTTTATCTTCACAATTATTCATTATTCCGGTTTTTGTATTATCAATTTTCTTTATTCTCCGTACGTTCGAGCGGTTCGCTCGGTCGGTCGGTAAAATTGTTCGAATGAATCAACAACAGCGAGATAATGGAATAAGCGTGTGCCACCGACAGGTGACCCCGTAACCTCCAATATAAGCTTCATCCCCTGACCTTAACACATATATATCTTCTTTGCACTTTTTCTTTATCTCCCCCCCCCCTCCCCTGCTACTTTATAGATTGTCGGTAAAGAGAGGAGAGAAAGGAGAAAAAGTGAGACCGGAGGTTTATCGATTTGATTCTCAGGTAAGCGATAAATTCGATTCTGTGTTAAAATCGATTCCCAATTGTCGTCACAGAGTCAAAGTAACAGAAATTGAGTTTTATAGAATCGTAATATCGAAAACAAATGAATTATCAGTCGAGTCAGTACATATTTTTTTATCTTTCACTATCTCTGTATGATAATTCGATTTGTTAGTATAGTTTGAATTTCTTGCGCAATTCGCGATTATCTCTTTTGCTCACTATATCGTTCGTTTGTCACGTCGCACCTGATGCCATTTCCTTGTGCTAATTAAGGTAATCCCATTACTTATACATTGTGCGAGTATGTAGGCGTACCAGTTACTAATGTCGTCTTCGTCGTTGCCTCTGTCAAGAAGTCTCTATACTCTTCAGCATCGGTGCGCGCTCCATCGTGCTTGGCTGGCTTCGATAATTGATCCTCCCACCTCTACACCTGCTCCGCGACGTTGCCAGCAGCTGAGCTTCGAAAGCTTCAAAATATACTTTGGTACAAACTTTCTGTCACTGCGCTCCTACCGATCGTTCGTTAACTTCCCGAGAAACAACGAGATGAAATGCGAGAAAAGCGCAGTTGAATTCGATGAATAATAAATGTTATGGTTACGTTGGAACTTGATTGCAAAGACCAGATTTGTTGTAGTTTTTAATTTTTCTTCAAACCGAGATAATAGTATTTAAATTGTTTGATAAAAATTAAATACTCCAATTTTTATGAAGCACATTTAGATAGCTACATTTTTTTTTAAATCATGAAATTCATTCCCCAAAAAAATATATTATATTGTCTACTCGATTAAATAAAATCTTCATCGAATTGATCATCGATTTCAGTCATTTTTCTTTTTTCACTCGTCACCCGGGAAAATCGACGCCGATATATAGCTTTGCCAAGAAACGTAACGGTACTTTGAAACTGTTCCCGCGTTGATGCGGGAAAAAAAAAGAGTCAACGATAAACGCGACGGTCGAGAGACGAGACACTTCGATTGGTGTGATTGCGTATCAAACCTTCAATGAGAAATAAATTGACCTCCTAAAAATTTGTATTTTATTGTTTTCATAAACAATCCAGGTTTTTCGATACTTTTAATTCAACACATTAACTCGTCTGGAGACAATTTTAACTTTGACAATATCCTGAACCCATCGTATACGATCAGAAGGGAATTTAAGGCAATGTTATTAATTAATTAATAATAATCGTAATTCGAAATCAAATAGATACTTAAAAAATTTGAAAAAATGTATAATTCATACATTTTTTACTCAATTGTATTTTCAATTGAATTCCAATTTTATATTCGATCGAAGTTCATTGACTTAACAATTTTGAGAAAAATCCATAATTCGGACCAACGTTCCAATTTGAGGTAGTAGTCTGGTAACTTAAGCCGATTTTCATGTCTTTTTTGGAGGGCGTTTTTTTGTAGGAAAATAAAAAAGAATCGTTTTGGATATTTAGGATGTTTTTATTTACATATTAAAGATACAAAAAAGAATTTTTTTGAAAAAATTTAATAGTTTATTATTATTATTATAATTGATCGAAGTTGGCACCTCGAAAAAAAAGCGCGTGCGTGGCCCCGGTGATCTTGGCTCTTGATGTTATCTGAAATAAAAAATTCTTGATAATTCTTAATCTATAGACATGTCATTCTGGTTGGAACTATTGAAGTTAGATTTCTTTTTATTTTACAACCCCTTTGCTAAAATAAAAGGACTTTTTTTTCCAAAGTCCGCCATTTTGTTATTTATCCATGAAATTTAACTTCAGTAGTTCCGACCAGAATGACATGTCTATAGATTAAGAATTATCAAGAATTTTTTATTTCAGATAACATCAAGAGTCAACATCACCGGGGCCACCCACGCGCTTTTTTTCGAGGTGCCGACTTCGATCAATAATAATAATAATAATAATAAACTATAACATTTTTTCAAACAAATTTTTTTTTGTATCTTTAATATGTAAATAAAAACATCTTAAATATCCAAAACGATTCATTTTTATTTTCCTACAAAAAAACGCCCTCCAAAAAAGACATAAAAATCGGCTTAAGTTACCAGAACTACCTTACCTACCTTACTACCTCAATGATCGTATCAGAGGTCGATAAAAATTTGTTTTGTGCACGTTATTACATCATACGTAGTATTATTCATCGGAGGATGCAGGTCGTGTAAATCGAGATCGAAAATATCTTTAGTTCTCGTCACTCTTTTGTGGCTTGGCGACGTTTGTACTTTGTACGTCAAGTGTAACGTGTAGACGAGAGTGACGAGTGTTCGAGTTGCCGAGACGTCGAGACGCTCACTCGCCACATCCGTCGTGAGTAATTCACGTGCGAGTATATGTTTAAAGATTCACGATCATAGTAACCCCGACGATAGTTAACGAAATGTATCTCACACTAAGAATAAAAATATTAACATAAATCGAATTGCTTCAGCAGATTTTTGCATTGGAAAACGATTTTTGTAATTATTCTAATTCAACCAATTTTATGGGTTTTTCCCCCGTACAAAAAGTCGTGAAAAAAATGTATTAATCGGAATTTTAATTCTGACAAATTTTCCACCAATGCCAGTTGTTCTGTTCAATGAACAAAATGAGCTGCGTGAAAATTTGGAATTTTAACTCCGAAGTGAGAAATTAAAATTCGAGATTATACATCGTGCATGTACATAATTTTCTCTTTTCGTTCGATAACTTCAAAAGAGTTGACGTACTTTATTAAACCTCTGTACTTGTCTCACCATTAAATATTTTGCAAACTTTTGCCAACGTCGATCTGGTAAAAAGTATCAATCGATGAGAGAGATGGGACACTTGAAAGAAAGATCGAATTATAAAAAAAAAAAAACTACTAGTTCTAATGCTGCCAATTCTTACAGTGAAATAGCAGTGATTTCGAAAGAAATGGCAACAAAAATGATAGTCCTGTTCAAAGTTGTCTTGAGATTTTGGCGATAAATAAAATTCTTACCGTCGACAGGCTAGATAAAAGCATAGACCGTGGAAAATTTCATTTCTCCAAAAATCGCAATGCATTCCTAAGAAAAATTGAATTCCAATTTTACCCGATCGATAAACAAACTAGGTAATAGATAATAAAAAAATCGTAATGATTGAATTCATTAAAATTCCGTAGTAAATTTCAACACACCACAAAAACGTTATACAGCGTAAGATGCAAATTAACATCTTTGATCGTTTATTGCTGTAAACATCAACAAACAGCGATTCAAGGGATATACTAGGTAGGGAACTCGAGAAAATTCATTAAAATTCTCTGTGCAAGGAATTTCGCTGTATCTTAATTAAAGGACTCTTCGCAGTTTCACTGCAGTCCTGAAATCCAACAATTTCAATTTTTGTAATCCACAAAACTTTGATAATATCGAAGCTTTCCCGCATTGAACGAAACATTCCCTTCAATAAGAACGTTTAAAAATCTATATCCTACGAAAAGTCGTGAGTAAAATTGAACACGTGATTTGTCGTTGTCGTCGTTGGGTAAAGCAACGACTCGGTTATATATATGTATAGTATATACCTGACCTGACTGGGGTTTACCGCGTGTCCGTTCGTCCATTACCGGGGAATTCGATTCTGTAGCCCGTGATCGAGCCCGCGCTCGAGCTTGGGGATTCTCGCCAGCAGCATCTCGTCGTCTTCGAGCATTACGGAACCACGACGTAGAAACTCCATTACCGTCGGTCGAGAGGCTCTGCAACTTCTCATGAGATGTATACCTACCTCTATATACATATATGTACATATATATATATATATATATATATATATATATATATATTTTTATATACCAGTCTGTGGGCTTTCCTCGAACTCTCCCTTGTAGTCTCACGCGCCAGTGATTTTCGCGCCCGTGTGCCCAGCATCATCATCTTGCAGAAGCAAAATGCTTGTAGAAGTAGTTGATGCACACGAGCGATGAGCGCGAGTACCACGCGAGCTATCGTATCGTCGAAGCTCTCGAATACGAGTATTTTGCGGAAAATCTTTCGGACGATTTATAGCAGCTGACGATTTATAACAGCGAATCTCTGACGGAGTTTGTCGACCTGAACTAATTTTCCAAACGATAATTATCGATAAAATTGCTGAAAAAAAGTACTTTCAGTTTTTTAACTTCCCGATCCTAGGGAAGTTATTTTAAATATAATTACCAAAAATTAGTAAACACTTTTTTGAAGAAAACAATTATATTTCAAGTTTCATCATTTTTAAATATTATTCCAATGCAATTTTAACATTTTTGTGGATCTTTTGACGATCACAAAGATCCGGCGTCTCGCGAGCATTTGTAAATTTTCCCATCATTATAGTGCTCCGATATGTGCTCACAATTTTTTTTTTCGTCCCAAGCCTCTTCATCGAGAGAGCAAGATTTTTTTTTACATTGTACAATGGAAGAGTTTCACGGATGATCTTTGTTAACGAAAAGCAGACACTGTCGAGTCTCGTTTACGTAGAAAATAGCGAAGAACTGACCAGGCACTTTCGAGGATTTAGTCTCAAGAGGAGAAGCTTCTTCGTCGTCTCGAAAGAAAAGCAATTAGACAAGCAGAGAATCCCGGTGGTCCGTCTATATGCCCTCCGCCGCTCTCTTTCTCTAGCAGAGACTAACGATGCTATTACCCACGCACGGTCCTTTTGCTCAGCTGTATTATGCATTCGTCAGTATAGTTCAGAGTCCAGAACCCTCCGAAGTCTGAAATCTCGGATAGGCAGGACCCAAGTTCATGGAAACATATGTGACGAACAACGAGCACGAAAATCACGGTAAAGAAAAAAAAAATTCCCCGTCCGTTCGTGTTACATAGGCGCACGCACGTGGCAACATATTTTTCGCTGCACAAGACGAATCCACAGAGAGGAAGAACAAGGTGAAGGGGTGGAAAAGAAGCGTGAGAGATTTCGGTCGTAAAATAAATTGGCAAGACGAGCTCGGAAAAAAATGTGTTGCACGTTTTGTAAGTTACTAAAGGGAAGTTACTAAAGGGAACTAAATCATTCCTGTATATTTGTGGATCTAAGATCGGTAACACTGTCATCTCGTGGGCACAATATTAGTCTGCATTTTTCAAAGAACTTTCTTCCACCAATTCAGCCACAAATATTTCTATATACAGTTCTCAATATCTTCAACTTAATTACATTAATATTAATTAGCGAATGAGTGAAAGAATCTGATGAAATTTGACAGTTCGACGGACAACAAAAAAAAGTCAAGTTTTTTTTTTGTAATTGAAGGAATTAATGGTATTGAGAAAAACAAGATATTGCATTTTATTGAAAAATATAATTTTCACAAGAGTAATAAACTATATTGAAAAAGAAAAAATATTTAGTAAAACGGAGCGTTTAAATAATTTGTTTAAAAAATTAAACGAAAAAAAATGAATATAATCATTGGAAATGAATCGAAGAAATTTAAATTCTTTTTTTTCCGCAATTATATACGATAATTTCGAATAGCTCGTGTAATTCAATGCTCTGCATTGTGACTTCAATAACTCGTTGTTAAAGGATTCACTTTTATTTTTATTTTTCACCCTTTCCGTGTGTCTCTTGGCAACCGCACGCACAATACTGTTATATAGAGTGCGTACAACGAGCTTTGTGCGAATGAAAGGAACATCAAAGGATGGAAAATGAGTCGGAGTAGAGTTCATTCATCGTACGCATATGCGTAACGTAACTTCCGACTCGGCGTACAATATATACATATATATCTATATTTGTATATAGACAGAGGAGGAGGGCAAAAAGGGGTAGAGGGACATTGAAAGAGCACGTTCCAAGACATCCCACTTCCGGTGTTTGTGTGTTTGTGCGTATGTGATGCGGTATTAGTTCTCTCGTTGGGTGCGCCATTCTCGTGTTCGTAACCGCGCGCTTCTTCACCTCGGTGCGGTGCAAAATACTTTTTTTTTTCTCTCTCCCCTCAATTCGACATTCTGGACTCGTCGTATTTTTTTTTAAATCCGTTTCTTCACCCCTCTGTGATTATACATAATGCTTTCCTTTTCACCGGGATTCGTCAGTAACCCCTTCCATCTCTCTTTCTCTCTCTCTCTCTCTCTTTCTTTCTTGGTCTCTTTTTTTTCCGTTGTCAATTCCGAGAGTCCTCTTCCGAGAGGATATCCGGATGACCAATATGTACGCTATCGTTCTATATTTAGCCGCGTATTCTGAGACCACGAGATGCAGTTTGGGGTGAAAGAAAAAAAAAAGAAAAAAAATCAGACGTCCGATTCGCGACGATGATGGATGAGAAAAATTCGCAGCCACTCTGTTAAAAGTCACAACACAATTTGACGGAATCATTTTAATTATCTGGGAGTTCTGTGCAGTCACGCGCGCACGACCACTTTCAACTTGTCTGTACATTTTTATGTGTTCGAAAATTTTTTAAATGCACATTCGTTCACTCGTTAAAATATTATTATTTAATTTATTGATTAGTTCGGATTTTCACGAACAGTTAGTAACCCTTTCCACTGACATTATCGATTTTTAAATTTTGTAAATCTTCGATAGAATCGACACAAATTTCCATTGCATGTCAAACACACATTTTTTTATTTCAAATAATGATTTCATTACCATCAGTAATGTTTTGGTGATTAGGAAAAAAGTCATTGCGTAAAATGTCTCAATGAAAAATGGGTTTCGCTTTATAACAATTAAACATCGTTTCTCCGTGTTTCGTTCCAAAATATACTCTTATAGCAATAATTAGAGATCTACTTTATTATTACAGATCTTTCGATAGTATCGATTTACCGAAATTGACGATTATTTCTTTTTTATTTACGTAAATTAATGCCTCGTCGCGAAATATGTTTAAGGGGGGAAATAGGGTTAGACGGTTCAAAAAATCGATTTTTTTTTCATTTCATAAATTGTTAGTAAAACTATTGAAAAATATGTTCCCAAAATTTAAAATGAAATTTCCGACTCGTTCTATTGTTATAAGCCATTAACGGGGGATATAGGGTTAGGACAGCGTTTTCTCAATAATTTTCATGAATTTTTTTATAGTATAAAAAATGAATATAATTTATTGAAACTTTGAGAATATTTTATACATATATTTAAGTGTATACTATAAAATTTTGAAGAATTTTTTGAAGAATTTCCTTGAAAAACACCGAAGATATTAGCGACCCCATATTGCTTGTTTTTCTTGGTACTATTTTTTCAAACGCGTTTTTCTGAAAACGACTTTTTTTGAAATTGCGTACACGCTAGTTTGAAAACTTTTCAACCAATTGTTTTGAAAATTGGCAGTTACTTTCTTCATAGTATTGCGCTCTATATGAACCTAAAATCGGAATATTATCATTATTTAAAATAATTTTTTTTTACAAATAAAGTTGTAAAAAATGGCAAAAAATCATGCTTCTGTGTTTTGACCCCTGTAAAAAATTCAATTTTCTATTTTTTTGATAGCATTTAGGTTCATATAGAAGAGAGACATATAATAAAAGTAAATTCCAACCTCGTTTGATTTCGGATGAAAATTGCGGCTTTCAAAATGTACGCAAAATGCTGAGTCTGATTGTGACCTGCAATATGGGGTCGCTAATATTTTATAGTATATACTTAATTATATGTATGAAAATTTTATAGTATATACTTAAATACATATATGTATAAAATATTCTCAAAGTTTCAATAAATTATATTCATTTTTTATACTATAAAAAAATGTATGAAAATCATTAAGCAAACGCTGTCCTCACGCTATTTCCCCCCTTATCGAGCTGTGCCCCGCGGTTTCACCCGCGTTAAATTTCCGTCCTCCAATTCAACGCGCCGCCGCCGCTCCTTAGGGTCATAGCATAAAGTTATATGGCGCAAAGCCTTTCCGAATAAACGAGCTATCTAATGCAAAAAGAATTTTTTTAATCGGATTAGTATTTCCTGAGATTAGCGCGTTCGAACAAACATACAAACACACAATCATAGAAACAGAACATACAAACTCTCCAGCTTCATTATAGCAGTAATATATATACGAATTCGCGGAAAATCAATTTGTCCTTTGTGAAATGACGATTGAGACGTTTTTCTCGAAACTTTGCAGTACTCGGTGGTTCGATCGATTGAACCGAGTGATTTTATCTTCCTTCATTACTTCCATTCAATTGTAATGCAGCGTTGTTGAACGTTGTAAGCCTTTAATATACACACCTGTACAAATTGTGACGATAGAACGCTACCTACATTACGAGACTTGCGTCAGACCGAGTACTGCACCTGTTATTCCATTTACGACTGATGAGAGAGTCTGTTCGCGATCGTGAAGGAATTACGCTCACGTATCATATTTATGCTTCCCTCTCGATCTCTCTCTCTCTCGTGCTCACTATTACGATAATCCAACTTTTCCGTGCAATTATTTCATTTCTATTTGCTTTATCTGCTTGTCTGTATCTCTCCGTCACGGCGTGTCTCTTGATCACTGAGAATAGGTCCTTACCAACGTACGATCGAACAAACATAAATAATATATTGACTGTTTTCTATGGGATGCTGTATATATACGTCGAGTCTACATTATGGATTTACTTTATTATATACCAACAGAGAAGTATATTTATAATACACCTTTATTAGATACTGCACCCATCGCATATTAGTCTAGTGTTGAGAATGATTTGATCGCATTTAATTTACTTTTTTACGACGATCATAAATACATTTTAATTCCACAAGGTTTTAACTCTTTTTTTACACGACGAAGGTGTGCATCATTTTTTAATGAAAAAAAAAAGTGTTCATAATTTTTTATTACCGCGATTCATAAAGCCAAAGACAGATGGGATTTTTTTTTTCATTATTATTCTCAATTCTTTGAATATAATAACTGGGACATCAATCTTGAGCCAGATTTCAGGGTATACAGCTAATTACTGCGGTCCAAGCTGCATCCCACTTTTTTTTTGTCCCTCTTCCCCAAGCTGCACTTGAGCAATCATCCACGCCAGAGGCGAGACTTATGCTTAATCTTTTTCATCTTTGTCTCTCTCTCTCTCTCTCTCTCTGTTCCTCTCTTTACGTTCATCGCGTCATTCTTCGTGCACCTGTTACTCCATATCCATTGAACCCACGCTCTCGAATCTCCCTTCGTGTCTATATTAACAGTATACTACCAGGTTTTATTGTAGCTCGGCGATTTTCGACGAAAAGGAACGAACAAAAATGTCAGAATTTTTCGATTTTTTTCTCGGCACATTGAATTTTTGAGCTTTCGACAATAAAAAAAACTCGTTGTGATTGTTAGAGAAAAACTTCCGATGGTCGCTCGAAACGTAACAACAGATTAAGTACATTTTTCTCAACTTTTTCGTCACACTTTTACAAACGATATCTCGTGGGAAAAAAATAAATAACGATATTTCGAGAATAGTTATGAGATTCTGAGTTCGAAAAGGTCGACAAACATCGCTAAAATTTTGACTGCATTCATTTCCACATACGGGGATTAATATTATTATTTAATTAAATACAATAGAAACCTTTATCGAATCTATATTCTGTACTTATGTTACGCAAGTACTTTATACTCTCATAGACACGTAAATCCATAATGAATATTGTCACGCAGTCCATTATCGTAATTCATTTGCTTCGGTGGGCAACGTGCATGCACGCCAGTTAATGGAACAATAATTGAAGTATGCTGTCGAGTGCATCCTGAAATGTGTGTATATATATATACACTGTGTCCCAAAGCTAGCACGTCAGAGTGACACGGGGGTTAGATTGGCTCCGGACCTATTGGAATAAAACAAATATGACCTCAGTAAAAGTCTCATGGTTTTTGAGACAAATGATCGTTTTTGATTTCTCGGTAAATCGCTACCTAGTACTCTTTATTCCACTACCATTGCTACGAAAGTTCAAATCGTAAGCAAATCAAAGTCCAAATTCACATCAAATCCTCAAGTGGTCAGAAACACAAACGAAAACAGCGAAATAACAAGAATAGCGATTGTCCGAAAAATTAAAGAAGACGATTTTTCTGAAAATCGCTATTCTTGTTATCTCGCTGTTTTCGTTTTGGTTTCTGACCATTTTAGGATTTGGTGTGAATTTGGACTTTGATTTGCTTACCATTTAGACTTTCATAGCAATGGTAGCGAAGTAACAAATACTAGGGAGCGATTTTCCGAGAAATCAAAAACGACATGATGTTGAAGTTTGCATCGTTGGAACGCAACGGAATTAGTTTAAAAAATTTTCATTTTTAATACTGCCCTTGTTTCTCGTGCCCCATTTAGCCCCAGATTTTTTAAGGAGACCCCAATAAAACGTTTTAACGATTTTCGTCATCGATAATCCAATCTTAAGAGGAATCAATGATGTAAAAAATTTATTTTCGTTGCATTCCAACGATGCAAACTTCAACATCATAAAACGACGATTTTTCTCGAAAACCATGAGACTTTTACTGAGGTCATATTTGTTTATTCCGATAGGTCCGGAGCTAATCTAACTCCCGCATCATTCTGACATGGTAGTTTTGGGATACCCGGTATATATATATAGATATCCAAATGATGTACTGTTAATATTTCTACGTTAGTACTCGAGGCGCAAACAATCCTTACCTACTCGGTCCTCTCCCGAGTGTTTCCGTCTCATGGAAAGTGTCCAGTTCCAATCAGCCATATGGGATGTTACACATAAAGTACGGGACGGGTTCTTTGGCCGAGAGATTTTACAGGAACCGCTTAATTCGCGAATGTTGTCTTGAGAAATAAAAATTGAAAATATCAGTCTTACGAGGAACCTTTGGAAAACTCTTTTTCTTAATTCCATCACTTCAAGTACTCGTCTGCGAGTTAAATGACGAAAACAATAATTTCTTCCACCAAAAAGTCTTACGCTTCACGTAAAATACCCCATATTCAGTGCGCTTACTCGGAGTCGTGCTCTTCGGTACACGCTACGGAGTGAAAGTGAATTTAGGCACGTTTTTCCAAGTATAAAGCGAACGTCGATTCAAATATATTCGTCGAAAGATGCATTTTCCATTATTCATTTTTCTTTCAATCGACACAATTTTGTTTGTTATTTATGAATAGTTGCGACTAGAATGAGGAAAAGAAAAATGAAATGAAGAAAAAGGAATGGGTTCCCCTCGATTCTTAAGTCGTTGGAGAAGGGGGATCTATTATGTACATCCGAACGTTCTCAGCGTTAAACACGTTCGTGTCATTCGCTTTTTACTCTCATGCTCAAATCGTCTTCTTGTCTTGATAGTTGTCTAGCGAATCCTCGAATAAGGACATAACTACCAGTCACTGTACGCACCTTATCCTGTCAATTAAGACCTTTTGTTTGCAAGCAGTCGATGCAACAGATATATATAGATATAAGAACGAAGAGCAATCGGCAACGGTTGCAACACGCGTGGGCGAGACCGTGGGTGAGTTCGCGGACTCGATACGCGAATCCATCTCGTACTCTGTCCGTGCATACTGTATATTCATATATTAATATGGATATATGTATAATATAACATGACCAACACGATACTCAATACCGCTGAGTATCCGTGAGTTTCTTCGCGCTCAGAAAATTGTGTTTTACGTTTGTGTGCAATATATGAGGATATATAACGATATTCAATATATACTATATATATATATATATATATATATATATATATATATATATATATATATATTTGGCGAAGCTCGACTTTCATTCATGCCTGACGAGAACGACTGCACAACAAATGGCCACACGCGCGCGATCCGACATTCCACACTCATTATACTACGTCGTTTTCGGAGCTGATATACATATATATGAATCATTTCACGCCAACTCGACTTACTTTTGATTGTCAATCTCTCGAACTTGCATCACAATTTCTTTTATATTATTTACGTAATTCCAAAAGGCAATCGGTTATGTTTAGGATGTTTTTTTTTCTTTTTCGTTTAACCTGGAATTAACAATGGCTCTTTTAAACAGACAGTTTAAATAAATGTTTAGAGTGAATTTAGGAATCAGTAAAAATTTCTAAATATCCCTCAGCCTCGTGGTGATCGGATGTAACGTTGGAAATGTTCTATTTAAGATGCCAACCAGGATGTCGGACCGCGGGTCACTTTATCATTAACAGACTAAAAGAAAATTCGTATTCAGATTGAAGAAAAAATAAAATACTAACAAAAAATGCAAATTATATTATTAACGTAATTCCAAAAGGCAATCGGTTATGTTTAAGATGTTTATTTTTTATTTTTATTTTAACCTGGAATTAACAATGGCTCTTTTAAACATACAGTTGAAATACATGTTTAGGCTGAATTTAGGAATCAGTAAAAATTTCCATATATCCCTCAGCCTCGTGGGGATCGGATGTAACGTTGAAAATGTTCTATTCAAGATACCAACCAAGGTGCCAGACCGCGAGTCACTTTATCATTAACAGACTATGAAAAAATTCGTATTCAGATTGAAGAAAAAATAAAATACTAACAAAAAATGCAAATTATATTATTAACGTAATTCCAAAAAGCAATCGGTTATGTTTAAGATGTTTTTTTTTTCTTTTTCGTTTAACCTGGAATTAACAATGGCTCTTTTAAACATACAGTTTAAATAAACGTTAAGACTGAATTTAGGAATCAGTAAAAATTTCTAAATATCCCCAGCCTCGTGGGGATCGGATGTAACGTTGGAAATGTTCTATTTAAGATGCCAACCAAGATGCCGGACCGCGGGTCACTTTATCATTAACAGACTAAAAAAAAATTCGTATTCAGATTAAATAACAAATAAAATACCTGCAAAAAATGCAAAATACAACGAAAAACATGTTATAAATCGAATTTATGGAAAAATATACAATGTAAAATGTACAATAGAAAAGAGGGAATGCTGGGACGCGTCGATTTAATTACTGCATACTACATTTTGATCTGTCACGAACAGAGAATTCAAGTTTCAATGAAAAATTATGAACATCCGCGTGACGTTGATACGACAAACGGCAGAGGCGTCGGAGCCTCCCGCGTTTTATCACATGTTGTTGCTGCTATCCGGATGAACTGCTCTTGCATATTTTTTTGTTGTTGTTACAGCTCGATCTTCCATAAGGCAAATTCGGTTAAAATCTTTTCCCAAACAAGTCAAACATGGTGAGATTTTGTTTGGTTTGGATTTTGAATCGACGTGACTCGAAATAATGTAAGAATACAATGTAAAATGTCTAAATTATTCCGCGGTAAAATTATCATACGAATTAATGCGAAAAAGTAACTCAAATTTTCAGATTTTTTCTTCAATAGAGTCTTGACGAATTATTAAAAAAACAATTATTCCCAATTAATCCGTGAGAAAATCATTTCACACGTTCGAAAACATCTCGTAAACTTTTTTGCATTTTTATTTCCCCAAAGTGTTCCTGAGAGCTTGCGTAAATCGAAAAATTATCCGGCCGATGTTGTCGCGTGAACAATGTGAAAAGAGAAACGCGGCCTGAGAAAAAAATTTTAAAATAAACAAATAATCGAAATGCCAGAGTAAGTTATCCCTCGATGATTGGCAATCGCTAGAACGACGAGGCATTAGAGGTTAAGCTTTCGCAAAATACACGAGCGAGATGTGAGGCCCTTTTGTCCCCGGATCTCAGAGTCTGTACCTGCGAGGCAAAGCCTCCGACACCCTCTTCGCCACATTGCCGCAATATTTGAGAGCTTAGACCGGAGGGGAACAGTCTTAAAAGTCTCGAATTCGTCACGTACCTAAGTGGAAGGACCTCCGGTAGCGGTTGTCCCTTTTATATATCTATGCGTGCTGTATACACCGAACGAGAACTTTCGGTCGTTAAGTTGTAAAATACGAATTCCGAAACGAAACGGACCGTTCAAGAGGGTCCCCCCCCCCCCGTCTACCCCCTCCAAACACGACCTATAAATTCATATACTAACAAACATATCGCAGTAAAAATAAGAACAACTATAATGATAATAATAATAATAATATGCATATAAATGGACGATAATACACCATTATACAGCACACACCGACCTTTCGTCCTCTGACGCATAAACTCTCGTGTAAGATCCTCTTTTCTTTCGCTTTCATTCTTCTTTTATTTCTTCTTCCCTTTCCCCGGTCGTTTTCAAGTGGGACGCGGAAAAAAAAACAACAAAATTCTTCTCCATATTGCGAGAATGAAGTGCACGAGAGAAGCATATATATATACATTATATATATATATATATATATATATCATTATGATGGCTGTGGTACGGTTTTTTTCATGCCCTGACGCCAATGAGACGAAGAAGACGCCACCCCAGGAGGCACCAAAAATAAAGTAGACGTCGCGCGCGACTTCCCCACCGTGTGTCTTTATAAACGCGCGGGATGAACGAGTCGCAGTATTTGGCGAATGGTATTCCGTGTCTACGAAGGGGGGGCAAAGAAGCAATACAGTCATTGACCTCCAAATATTATTTTTCGTGTTTTATTCTTAATTGATATTTTCTTTCTCGATTTATATTTTTAATTAAAATACGCAGCATCCCTCGAGACAAGATAAAGTGCGATGGACAAAGAAGAGGTGGCGGAGGAGAGAAAATTTTAATAATTGCTACTGCCGCTCTCGCGCGTAAAGCAGACGGAGGATCCCGGAATTGTTTAGCTCCTTTTCCTTTCACAGGGAGTCTCGGAATAATGTGGGATTAAATCGCCCTCCCTTGGACCAAAATTTACCGACGGTGCAGAGGGTCAGAATCCTTTTTTTTCAAACCATTTGAGGGGTGGGGATGTATATGAAACATTTTATCATTTTTGAGTAAGTGGAGAAAATCACGGAATGAAAATTTCTTACGTGCAAGTCTAGGTTCGGTAGATTGAAACTAAAGTCTCTTCATTGAATCTCCAATAGTGACATATTTGATACATTCGAACGGAAAGTATTTAAAGGGTCTAGATTTTTTATTGGTATTGGAAATAGATGCACTGTACATATACATTTTTATTGTCCCACCATTAGATCATATATTTTCAGATATTTTTCTCAATGTAAACGCTCTGGTCTATACCATCCATTCGCGTGTTTGTGCACAAGGGATTAAATGCACGAGACGGGAGTCTTATTTCTCTCTCTCTCTCTCTCTCTCTCTCTCTCTCGAGATGGCTCTTCTCCCGCGGTGGTGGAATTCCTCTCTCGTAGCTGCTCAAACGGACGTTGTCTACGTTCCTGACACGCTAACACACAGTCACGAGAGAACACGTTTGCTCAAAGAAAATTTCACGACTTCGACATTCCCGATTAAACAAGCAAATTTCAATTTATTAATTATTACTTAAAATACCGTCGGAAAAACTTTTACGAAAGATTCGATCCATTTAAAAATAGATAAAAAAAACAGGAACAAAAAAAATAACACAAAAATTGTACGTATTGAATTAATTTCTTTTTAATCAATCGCTGAATTCCAAATTATCGGGCAATAAATATCAATTATCATAGATAATCGAAATCTTACTAAATATAATGAAACTGAAGAGTTTGTATGTTTGTTCGAACGCGCTAAGCTCAGAAAATACTAATCCAATTTGAAAAATTCTTTTTGCATTCGATAGCCCGTTTATTCAGAAAGGCTCTAGGCCATATAACTTCGTGCTATGACAGTAAAGACTGGCGACGACGTCGGTTTATTTTTTCGTGATTGGTCCTTTTATTTTTCCACATAATTTCCGGATGGTATTTATAGTTAATGAGATGCACCTGGTTATGTACTCATAATGCGTATGAAACAGATATATAATCCAAATTTAACGCGGATGAAATCGTGGTGCACAGCTAGTTTCATTATATATTCCGAAAAAACTTTATAATTACTAAAACGTTAACTTTATAATTACTAAAAAAATAAATAAATAAATAACTCAAATATGGTTAATCGCAAATTCAATATTTTCTTGTACATCGGGCTAAGATTTAAAAAAAAACATATTCAAACTATGGTAAAAAAATTGGTAGAGGGTCAAAAGAAAAATTCTTTTCCATTATAGATTCACTTATCCGAATGCCCGGCAACTCTTTTAAATGCCCAGACATATCACGTATACGGCACAATCAGTGAGTGTATCCGAGCGGTTTTGGAGAATCCGGGAGATGAGAAACTCTCGTGTCAATCCAACACGCACTCAACACGTGTGGGCATCTCTTTCTCTCTTTCGAGTCTTCATTTTGGTGTCATGTGACCTTTTCTCGCTCCCCCGCTCTACCAACAGAAACCGGGCACGTAAAATACTATGTACGACACGCATCCACACACTGCTGTTATTTTACACACATATTATATCCTCGGAAACGCGACGAAACGTCGTCGCGGGTACCACCGTCAGTGCATGCTGGATTGCCGCCGGTTGGAGTCCGCATCTCACTCGCGACGACCGTTTTTCCTATCACTCGGACAATTCTATATATAGAATTGGGATTTTCTAAATTTCGTTAAGAAAAAACTAAAACCCCTAAATAAACGTAAATAAAAGCTTGATGAAAATTTGGAATTTTTATGTAAAAATTTCACAAATTTCATTCTTCAATTATAGAAAATTCATCGCCAATCCCGGAAATTATTTTTATTCCGACAATTTTTTTCACGAACAACATTGTTCTGCAAAGTATTTCATTCGTTTTCCGTTTGTGAATTATTCTACGAGACGTTCGACACGAATGAATTTGGAATTTTGTGCGGGGACGCTTGGAAAGTGGAGGATTCGATTATTTAGAAGAAAAAAGTGATTGTCACGATACTCATCTATACCAAAAGATATTTATACAAGATACGTGAAGTTTGCGCGTGGTTACCTCGAGGGCACGCGTTTCTCGATTGACCGAATTCCTGCCGGAATTCGGCGACAGGCGCGTCTCGGAGGAACGGATTCTCTTCTCGTGGTCGAGGGAAAATTTGTCTCGTATCAGCGGGGATTCTCGTCTTGTAATTTGGTGCCTCGATTTATCACGATATTCGTGAAAAATAAAAGTGTTTTGACGAGAACTACTTCTTTTTTTTTCTTCGTTCTATCTTTTCGTTAATCTTTCAATAACACGTGAAACGTGTGTGGTGAAAGAAAATCAACTATGTGGTCCTTCCGAGAAACGATGATGCCATTTCCGATACGATAGTATCGTCGTCAATGGCTAAAATACCGAGTCGTATCAACGCGCGGTAAAAAAGAGAAGAAGGAAGAAAAAAATAAAATAAACATTGAATAGAAAAATAATCTGTTCAGGATGTTGAAATACGCGGCTGTTCCAGAAAACACAGGAAGACAGGGACGATCCCGTGTCATTATGAGAAAGAGACGCGGTCGTTCGGGATCAAAAAGTTGGCCCGGAACACCCTCTCTCTCCGTCGTATCGTCCGAGGTAAAAGATAATTAGTAATAACCCTTAGAGAATTAACGATAACAATTATTACAATATAAAAACATTTCTTTTTATTGTAACGAAAAAAAATTAATAAAAAAAAATTGTACATCGAGGATCTAATATCGTGGATCGATTTATTAGCGATCTCTTTTAATTTTCTCTTACTCAGAACACCGTTTACTTTGCTGCCGAATATTTTGTGGAAAATTTGAAAATTTTGTCATTTCGTCTCGTACGTTTTTTAAGCTCAATTTTCAATTCAAAGAATCCTTTGGTTTCAATTTGGTTTGTCTAACGTTATCGTTGGGTTTGTGAATCAGATATCTGGTCGGTCGCGACCCAAATACCATACAGGAAAAGAAAAAAAGAGATTGTGACGATTCGTCGGTCGATAGTTAGAATCGCCAAATCACGTCCTGCCGAGCCCCGGATCGATCGCACACAGTCGCAATTGTTTTTCTTTTTTTTTTGTTAATGCGCAAAGTTTCCGCGCTCTTTGATTCTCCGAACGATACCGATTTTACTGCTTTCCCGTGTATGTGGCACTAGGGCGATTTTTTTTTTTCGACTATTTTTTTTTCTCAGTCCCCACTTGAAATTTTGTTGGATATGTCGAAAAAGGAATTCCCTGAAAGTTACAGCCGTTAATATTAATTCTAAGTACTTTCCTTTAGCGTGAAAAGATTTTCCATCTAAAATACACGTAAATCGATTTTTTTTTTTTTTTTTTTTCAAAATTCTATAACTCAGCCGCATTTTATGCTATCATATTGTTCTTCGTTTCGATTTACTCAGAATAAAACAATCTAGAAAAGTGCCTATTGCGGCGAAAGTGTAAATTGCACTGGTGAGTTGGTACGGGTCACTGAAATCGATTTTTACCCAAAATTCTCTTTTATTTGCTGTTATCTCCGAAACAATTAACTTTACGAAAAAAATGTAAATGAAAAATTTGTTGGAAATTTAATTTCCTACAAAAAAGGTCCTATCGAACCAATTGCTTAGATTAATATTTCTTGAGATATTAAACTTTAACTTATGAGTAGTATAAAATTTTTACGGTTTATTCTTGAAAAAATGAAATAAAAATTTTTAACTACTCATAAGTTAAAGTTCAATATCTCAAGAAATATTAATCTAAGCAAATGGTTCGATAGGACCTTTTTTGTAAGAAATTAAATTTCCAACAAATTTTTCATTTACATTTTTTTCGTAAAGTTAATTGTTTCGGAGATAACAGTGAAAAAACGAGAATTTTGGGTAAAAATCAACTTCAGTGACCCGTACCGACTCACCAGTACAATTTACACTTTCGCCGCAAAAGGCACTTTTTTAGATTGTTTTATTCTGAGTAAATCGAAACCAAGAACAATATGGTAGCATAAAATGCGGCTGAGTTATAGAATTTTGAAAAAAAAAAAAATTCGATTTACGTGTATTTTAGATGGAAAATATTCTCACGCTAAGGGAAAGTACTTAGAATTAATATTAAGGGCTGTAACTTTTAGGGAATTTGTTTTTCGATATATCCAACAAAATTTCAGGTGGGGACTGAGAAAAAAAATAGTCGAAAAAAAAAAATCGCCCTAATGTGGCACGCAGGCGTGTTTAGTGAAAATCGCATCGACGCGATGTGGTGAGGGAATGATACGAGTGCGAGTGAAAGAGTGCACGCGAGAGAATTCGATCGGAGTCACACGCGGTATTGCTCGATGTCCGTTAGTTCTCTCGATCCTGGTACGACGGTGGGGCGTTTTATTCGGGTCGTTGTCGTCTCTGTGTATGATCTCTCGCCCCGAGAGTCAACGGAGTCCCACCGCTCTTTATACGCGTAGAGAATCTCGCACGATACGATATTTTCGAGATCGTGCCAGACTCAGGATTGACCGATTGACGCTCGAATAGCGAGAGATATTGGCGTCGTAATGATGTGATGATTGAATTTTCGAAAAAATCGAATTACAGGCCAATAGATTTGATTTTATGCGGAAGTCACATCGTAGGGACGAACGGCGTAATGCTGAACATCCATTTTTAAACAAATGTTTAACTAATTTCAAGGAACATGACTATTTTAACAATTTATTTTTCTAATCTTGTCATTCAACAAGTTATTTCGTAAGTGTCTTTCAAGGTTCGATCGTTTTTCCACTAATTTCGATCTCAGACTCGTGATCAATGAAATAACGATAGAGAAACAGCTTGAAGCTATTTTTTTAAATCTAGAATACAGTTTATCGATGAATTTGACATTTTCAGGTTTCATTTCGGATAGGTTACAAACATTTCCTTTGCTTAATTTCATATAAAAAATTTGTTCAGATTCATTTACCATATCAGTGTTCATATTTAAGGCATTTAAATTTGTTATTTGTTTACTTTTATGTTTTTCGAATTGGAGACGAGATCAATTTCAATCAAGATCAATCGTAGGGGTGAACGGAGTAATGCTGAACATCCAGTTTTATACAAATATAATCCTAATGTCAAGGAACGTAACTATTTTCACAATTTGTTTTTCTAATCTTGTCATTCAATAAGTTATTTCATAAGTTTGTTTCAAGGTTCGATCGTGTTTCCACTATTTTCGATCTCAGACTCGTGATCATTGAAATAACGATATAGAAACAGCTTGAAGCCATTTTTTAATCTGGAATACAGTTTATCGATGAATTTGATACTTTCAGAATTCATTTCGGACAGGTTACAAACATTTTTTCTCCAGTTTGATATAAAAAAAAATGTTCAAATTGATTTACCGCATTAGTGTTCGTATTTAAGACATTTAAATGTTTTATTTGCTTATTTTTATGTTATTCGAATTAGAAACGAGATCAATTTATTTTGTCGGATTAAATCGCTAAAAAAGTAGAAAAAAAAAACAATAAAACGTAACGGATAATTAAAATAATTTGATCGACAAATGCCTTACGAGTGAAATGAAATGAAAACGAATGTCAATTGCACTAAATGATCCGTATCCTGATTGATCGTGAATCAGCACCGACTGATATCAGCACAAAATAAATATTTTTCTTTCGTCCGCGCGATGAGATTGCTCGAAAGTGCATTATGTTGATGCTTTACCGGAATATTGCCCCTCGTCCGTTTAACTTCAAGCTAAAATCGCAATCCCAAGGAAGATATAATGTAAACGCGAGTGAAGCTCAGCTTTCTTTGTCGCACGTGACGAGGTAATAATGTCAAGCTAAGGGGTATTCCGCGAGGGTTTATAAATTTACATAGATGTGTATTATATTTCGAACAGAAAGACTATCGTCTGAATAATTCTGTTCACAAATTTTGCTACGAACGTTGAGTTATGCAGTGAATAAAAAGAATTACAGATTGAGCTTAACCTTTTCTCCGCTCGCCGGATCATTGTATCGTTTTATAAAGTACTAGCGAAGAGGATTAAAAATCAAGGGGATGAAAATTGACAAGAGAATGCAGTATACAATGGAGAAAAATGAGAGCCAGTCTGAGTGAAGGCAAAAGGTGAAAAAGTATTAATTCCGAATTAATGAAAAATGTAGGAGCTTTTCTAAACAATCTGGATTTTTCATGTTAATCAAAATAAAAATTAGTGAATAAAAAAGATTACAGATCGAGCTTCCCATATCTTCGCTCACCGGATCATTGTATCGTTCTATAAAGTACTAGCGAAGAGGATTAAAAATCAAGGGGATGAAAATTGACAAGAGAATGCAATATACGATACAGAAAAAAATAAGAGCCAGTCTGGACGAAGTGAAAAAGTATTAATTTCGCATTAATAACAAATATACGAGGTTTCCTAAACAATCTGGCTTCTTCATGTTAATAACAATTAAAATTATTGAGGTTATTTTTCTTCTCTTTCGTAATAAAAATGATTGATAATAAACTACTGGAATGGCAATGCTCCGCTCCCGAAACGTCGATTATCATTATTATTTCAATTTGTTTATTGAACGAGTGCTGCGCTGGCCTTGTCTCACGTTGCACATTTCTACATTCGTCGCGCAGTCGTTGCGTCACGTTCGTGTTTCATTTTAGCTTGTGTCACGATTTTGCATTTGTTATTGTTACGAAAAGCCTCCACATCGCTCTCTGACTTTGGACTTGAGCCACATCCAGCTTCTCGTATTTCGCACTCGTTGACAGTCTCATTTGCTTATGGTTTTTTCTTCAACCAAATCTGTAATGTACTAAATCGTAGCTTTATTTAATATTGTTGAAAAGAAAATGTGACATAAATTTGCATCTGATGATTCATTGAATATGAAAACATTGGGTAAAAAAAACACTTTTTTATTGTTCATTATCAATGAGCGCAACAAAAAATGTATTTTTTTAATACATTTTTTTATTTATCAATTATAGAGATGAATTTTTAGATTCACAAATGACAAATATCTATAAACGGATATTCATCGTTTCATTCGATTGATCGTTCTCGATCCCTCATCTCACAGTTCCTACGAACCCTCAATTCCCAACAAATTTGTGGATGCAAATATATACGTGTATAATAATCGACCATTTCTCCATCGTCCATCGCCTACACACACTTTTCTCTCTCGTGAAATCCTCCATCCATTGAATTGAATGGGGTGCGGCTCTGAAATTTGGCCATCGAACATACGAGGTCTGTTCAAAAAGTATCGCGAATTTTGAATTTCCGCGGGCTACGTATATTCGATTTTCGATTTTTTTGTGGCGTTAGGTTGGTACTCATGTCCCTCACATATGCTGAAAAAATCGGCTATTTTGAATGTTTAGTTTGTTGACAGCTGTTTTGGTTAGACGTATTTTGGCTTGTCATCGATTTTTGTCTATTCCAAAAAAGCAGCTTCCATTGCGATGATTGAGCTTTGGTTTCCACGTCATAACCGTAAACCCATGATTCGTCACCAGTTATGACCCTCGGGAGCAAATTTGGGTCGACGCGGACCGAGTCCAACAGCTCCTTAGCAATGTTAACGCGACACTGTTTTTGCTCGAAATTGAGCAATTTTGGCACGAATTTCGCGGCGACCCGTCTCATGCCCAAATCATTGGTAAAAATCGAATAGCACGAGCCAATCGATATGTTTAGTTCCTCAGCAACTTCTCTAACCGGTGATTCGACGATTGGCCAATATTATTTTCTTCGCTTCATCAATGTTTTCGTCTGTTGTTGATGTGCTCGGGCTTCCGGAACGCATTTCGTTGTTCGCATCTTCTCGGCCCTCTGAGAACATTTTGTACCACCGATAAACGTTGCTTTGGTCCAAGGTAGCTTCACCATATGCCACAGTCAACATTCGGAATGCGTCCGCGCACTTAATCTTCTTTTTCACACAAAATTTCATACAGATTCTTTGATCCATTTTTTGGAATAGGCAAAAATCGAAGACAAGCCAAAACACGTCTAACCAAAACAGCTGTCAACACAATAACTAAACATTCAAAATGGCCGATTTTTTCAGCATAAGTGAGAGACATGAGTACCAACCTAACGCCACAAAAAAATCGAAAATCGAATATACGTAGCCCGTGGAAATTCAAAATTCTCGATACTTTTTGAACAGACCTCGTATATATCTTTCGTATCGTGGAACGTGGCACACGGCTCGCTATATCATAACATTTGCCGATCGGAGGCTGATACAAAAATGAAATATAATCGTTCCGCTACTTCACTATTTTCCCAACCGAACATCAACCCAAATCGTAAATCGAATTCAGGAATGAACAGCATTTGAATTTAAAACATAGAAAATAAATTTTCAATGGCAAATAAAAAACTACGATTATTTTACATTGTTTTTATTATTACTTTGCAATGAACGTTAATATTCATTACATAATAATTCGGAATTACCGTGAATCAATGGAATACGTAATTTTTTATTCTACCGCAATAATCATTCATTGCTGTTGTACAGTAAAATCAATTTTTTATGATATTTCGTTCAATTTGCCGTGCTCTCGTCTGATCGAAACTACTTTTCGTTTTGACAGTGCTCCTTTGAATTTTCATTTCTATGAACACGTTTCTAAGTGTTCAAACGTGGAAAAGTTCGAGGGACGAGCCAAGCGAGAGTTCAATTTCTGTGTGTCTCTGAATGCTCGACCGGCAGAGTCATTCCGCGTATATCTACCGGAAGTCCGGCCTACGGAGTTCCGGTGCGAGACACACATTCGCCTCGTTTGACTTTCGTTCTTTTACTCTCAATATCTCTCTCTCTCTCTCTCTCTCCCTCTGTCTGTTACCGTATACTATTATCTATTCCTCTCTATCTCTGTCTCTCTTTCGCGCTCATTCTTCCGAATAATTTATATCTCTCACACTGACAAGTGTTTGTCCCTCTTTTTTTGTCCACTCAATCTAGAAAGAGAGAGTGAAAGAGATCTATTTTTCTCTCATACACACAAGTAATATTGAACTATCTAAAATGCTCTCGAGTTCCTCGACAACGCTCGCCACTGTCTTCGGGAGAAGCTTAGAAAGCCACACACTATGTATGATTCCGATAGGAGAAGGGAAATATTAACGCAGCTGAAAGTCTATGAGAAAACGTCTTTGCACGAACTATTTACACACACACAAATACACATATAAACGAGAGAACGAGGGAGAGAGAGAGAAAGATCAAACACCAACACGCAGATCAGATTTTTTTTCTGCTGTTGCATAGTCACGTATGTCTCGGAGTACTTTATAGTATAGTAAACTATCGTGGCAGTTGTGCATTGAGAAAGTCGAGAGTCGAAGATGATATAGTCGGGGGATTTTCTGCCCGCACGCTCTCTGCAGCATCTTTCTAATCCACTTGGCTCGCGGGCACTATACTCGCGTGATTCTCGATGCAAAGTTTATGTTCGCGGTGGAAAACAAAAAAAAACACTTTGCAAAATCGGTTTGTTGCAATCTTATAAATTACTATGTCGGTTAATTAAAGGAAATCACTGTCTACCGATTGTCGACTAATTCTTACAAATTGACAATTGGAGTTTGAACGAAACGAACGAAAAAATGACATGCTAAAGCATTTGGGATTTTTTTTTTCACCGATAAGCCAATTTTTTTATTTCAGTTATCCCTCGGTACTTTTTAATACACTTTGATTGGGCCTGTGTCCAATTGGGGCGTGTCACCGTTGTCAATTCATTCATTCGTGCCAAAAACTATAAGAAAATGCTTCTCTTCCTCCATATTTAAAATAAATGATAAGCGACGTGTTCTTGTTAATGCATTAAGTTGCGTAATGATTACGTGGAAATTTTTATGTTACGTGGATTTCGTGATGTATAAAAAAAAAGAAGAGAGGTCCGTAAAATTACATGCCAAATGATGCAATAACATGCATCGAAATATCGTAATCAAAGACGTGGCAATAAATGGAATTAAGTGGTTTTATAACGATTCATTGAAACGACGCTCCACAGTATAGGGAAATTATGTAATACACCGTGAAAAGAACACGGGAAATGTTCGAATATTCAATTTAACAAATTTTAACGTATTCTAAATTGTTTATGAATTTTCCTATTAGTACGAATGAACGCGACAATTTTATAGAAAAAAGTAATAATACAAGAATGATTGTTATTATTTTTTCTGCGTCTAAAGTGTCCCAAAATGATGAACTTAAAGAATTATGTGCAGTCAGAAGACCGAAAAAAAGCAATTTTCCAAGAATTTTTGCTGGAAAGACATTTTAATTTATTAACGTCAAAATTTATATGAATATTGTAGTAACTTTTAGCTTTAGTTTCATATTTTTTATTTCTAAAAATAATGATTTTTAGAGCTGCTATAGCTGATCTCCGGGAGCTCCTGTAAAAAAAGGTGTTTTGCGGTGAGCACGATATCTCTAGATTGGATCATTTAAAATGAAAAAAAAAAACAAAAAAGATTGCGTTAATATAAGGTATTATCTAGTATTTAATCGAAGGAATAAGCAAAATATTAATTTTTAACAAAATGGCGGTTTCTCAGAAAAAACAAAAAAATTTCGATAAAAGTTTTGGCGTTAAATTGTTTATGAAATGGAAAATATTTATCGGCAAGAAAAAAACCTTCGATTAATCACAAGCAAATATATTTGTAAAGCTTGTGTAAAAATTTGAGACCGATCGGTTTAGCCGTTTCCGAGGAATCTTGCTCACCAACTTTAAAAACACAGTTTTGAGAAAAACGCATTCAAACTTTCACGATTTCTTACAAATATGCGTGTAACTTCGAGAATATTTGTCGGATTGACATGAAATTTTCTATGATGTTGAAGTTTGCATCGTTGGAATGCAACGAAAATAGATTTTTTCCATCATTAATCCTCCCTTAAGATTGGATTGGAAATGACAAAAATTGTTAAAACGTTCATTGGGGTGTCCTTCAAGGACCCTGAGTCTAAATGGACACGAGAAGCGAAAAGCAATACTGAAAATGAAAATTTTAAAACCTATTTGCGTTGCCTTCCAACGATGCAAACTTTAACATCATAATTTTCTGTGTATATCCTTAAATAAATGTACATCACGAAAAAGAGAAAAAAATTAAAAAAAAAATTTTAATCCCGACTGTGAATAACCCCTTAAGTGCATCGCAATGATGCGCTTAATCATTACGATGCACATGAATTTTATTAGATAATCCAACGACGATTCAGCAAAAATGCATAAACAAAACATAATATGTACTTTACAGTTTGTGCAAACTGTTTGTAAACAGACAAATTTCCATAACCTCGTGACGTTAATACCGAATGATTTTTCGCATCGTTTCAGGTCGACTATCCGGAAGTTCACAGCGGTGGAAGGATGCATCGGCCTCCGCATCCTCATCCCATAACCGACCATCGTCAGGTCAACCTCGTCTTCGACGACACGGTAAATATTGATTTACGATGTTCACCCCACAGCTATATATACAACGTGCATCTCACTACCCACTCTGTCGAAAGTACGAAATACTAACGTCGAGAGGAATCTGTTGAGCCCCTTGTGCTCCAGGGGATTTTGCCCCAGTGCACTGTCAGCATTGATGATCCTCAACTTAGGATACCCCAAAAGTTTTACCTCGTTGTCGACAGCTCGGGAAGGTTTATATATACGACAACACGCCTCTCGTGTATTTGCCATTTTTTCTTTTTTTTTTTTTATTTGTCAATATTTCATCTTATCTCGGTGTTTCTACGTCATTCGTCGCATTTTTCTCGAGCGCGACGACGTACGAGAGCGTATGTGACGCGCGGTTAATCTGCAAATCCGCAGACGTACATCATTTGACAATTTAACTCGGCCAGTATCGCACTCTCTCATAGCTTCTCTTGCATAACTGCGTTCAATGCAGGTGATCATCGTACGTATGTATACATGTATATTTCAGAGTGTAATACACTATCGCGGGCTGGTACGTAATTGCTATCGCGATCTCGGGAGCATTTAACCGCGTTGTTATAAAACCCATATGACGAGAGTGACGTACTCTCGTTCACGTAATACGACTAATGCGTAACACCCACTTCCACGGGAAGGACGGGGTAATTCGGGTCAAACTATGAATTTCTTTAATTTCTAATGACAAATAAAATGTTTAATATAGAATAAATAAAACGCCCGCGGATATCTTTAAGATATTTACTAATTTAACAAAAAAAAACGCCTGAAGTCGTCAAAGTGATATTATCGAAAAATGACAATAATTTATGGTAGATATACAATTTTTTTAAATCATTAATAATAAAAAATTTTATCATTCAAAAGTCCTGCGTATCAAGTATGTAATTGATTTTATTCCTAATTAATTGAAGGTCAATTAGTAAGCCTAAAATCGTGAAAATTGATTAAAATTTTCTAAAAATTAACGACAACTCAAATAATTCGAAATAATTACACCAGACCATTTCTTCACTTGAAAAACATTTCTGCCATATGATCGTTTGAAATTTTTCCATGAAAAACCGTCACTATGAGGAAAGAAGACTGAATCACTCCTTTTTTTCTTCTTCTCTATGCGAGATCCAAAAAATTCCCTCTTGATTACTGTCCTTTAACTTTCGTGATAAAAACCACTGTGTTCATTGTCCCCACTTTCGTGATTGCTCCATTTCTCTCAAAAACACTGTATCGCGGAGCTCAGTAATATTCAAAAGCGACGTAGTACGATGCGTGACTTGCTCGTCTATACGTAATATCCAACGAACTAAATTCCCTCTCTTTCTCTTTACCAGTGACTTACGCGCGTGTCGAGCTTCATACAAATAAAAACAAGAGAGCAAAATGGAGAAAAAAAAAACTTCTACGAAACTGAGGATATAACGCGCAAAAGAGTGGCACGTGGCGCGTTTCCATTCATTCTACGTATCAACGAATACCGCGCTCGTGCACTGCACAGTGTTTTATCGAGGAAAATAAATATGGCGCCGTTCAATAAATATTGAAAAACAGCTTTTTCGCCCATTACCGCGAACTAGCAATGTTTTTTTAAATGTACTTGTTGTCGACGATCGAGGATTTCTGAATAGAATCAACGACGATTTGGTTACAAAAAGAAAAATGTCGGAGTAAAAGGGAGAGAATGAAGAGAAGAGAGACAGGTAATGAAGGGAGATGACAAGGGGGGGGGGGGGGGGGGAGAGAAGAGAACGAGTGTATAGAATAATAGAGCGAAGATGCTGAGGACGGTGTAACGGGTCGTGTAAATCATGAGACCCGAGACGGCCAGTGGCCTCTCAGCCTCGAAGCCATCCCGCACAGCATCTTTTTCCTCTTTCCCTCTCTCATCCTCTCGTCTCGCTGCGGCTACTCCATCCGAGAGAGACTTCGCTACGTTCTAGCTCTATAAAGTTGGGCGGTGTAACTCTCATTGTCGATTCCCATAGACTCGTACCATGATTACACCGAGTTTCTTGCTCCTTCGCCAGTAACCGAGCAACTCGTAGCTACTATATTTTACTCGTACGCCTTGCTTCTTCTTCGAACTTCACGCGTCTCCAACAAACACGCACCCCGAGCCTCTCATCGAAGTATAATCTCATCTTGGCTAAATCCAAACTGACTGAATCGCGATTCGTGGCGAAAGGGTTAACGAGAAGACAAAAAAAAAATACGAAAAGAAGATGAAATATTATGTATTATCAATATTATTGATATAGTTACGGGAGAATTGAATGTTCAATCACGAATGTCGAAAGATTCAACTCTATTCTATGCTCATATCAAATGGAAAAACCCGCCCGGTTGTATTTCATTAATGACGAACGGAACACGACTTATATATCCAAAATACTGCTATCGTACAAACTGATTTGATAAATCGTCCTTATCTCCTGGCATTAAATTCGTTTTCACTGGAAAGCCCATAATGCCTTCATCTTCATTGATAAAAAGAGTCAATACTAATTTTTAACAAGCCTAACAAATCATATACTTAACGAGTGTGATACAATGGCAAATGAAGGATCGTAAAAATATCGTAAAATTAACAACTAGCGTCGAAAATACATGACGCTAATCATCCCGAGACTTATCTCTTTGTAAATCGTCATAGAGCGAACGGAGAAAAAAGACTCGCACTGTTGAAAAATACGAACTACCTGTCGGCAATGAATTACAATGAAATAATCATGTGACGAATTTCATCAACGAGATCATTGGCAATGAAACGAATAGACCAGTTAGTGACAGTGGTCCTGTTTGTCATGAGGGTACGTTTAACACTTTTCCCAGCATTGGATAAACGACAATTGGTCGGTATTGTCACCAAACGGTACCGTTTCCGGCTTAAGGAGGGAAATAGGGTTAGGACAGCGTTTTCTCAATGATTTTCATGAATTTTTTTATAGTATAAAAAATGAATATAATTTATTGAAACTTTGAGAATATTTTATACATATATTCAAGTATAAACTATAAATTTTTTGAAGAATTTCCTTAAAAAACACCGAAAATATTAGCGACCCCATATTGCAGGTCACAATCGGACTCAGCATTTTGCGTACATTCTGGAAGCCGCAATTTTCATCTGAAATCAAACGAGGTTGGAATTTACTTTTATTATATGTCTCTCTTCTATATGAACCTGAATGCTATCAAAAAAATAGAAAATTGAATTTTTTACAGGTGTCAAAACAAAAAAGCATGATTTTTTGCCATTTTTTATAACTCTATTTGCAAAAAAAAAATATTTTAAATAATGATAATATTCCGATTTTAGGTTCATATAGAGCGCAATACTATGAAGAAAGTAACTGCCAATTTTCAAAACGATTGGTTGAAAACTTTTCAAACTAGCGTGTACGTAAGTTCAAAAAAAGTCGTTTTCAGAAAAACGCGTTTGAAAAAATAGTGACCGCTCGGTTATACACGTGGCGCGCTCGCGGCCCGAAGGAGAGCTACTCACTTTAATGGCTTATAACAATAGAACGAGTCGGAATTTTCATTTAAAATTTTGGGAACTAATTTTTCAATAATTTTACTAACAATTTATGAAATTAAAAAAAAATCGATTTTTTCAATCGTCTAACCCTATTACCCCCCTTAAAGGGTAGTTAACTACCCCAGGCTGGCTACGAGTAGCTAACAACCGTCACTTCCGGATGTTTAGCGGAAGCGCCTGAAGTTCTGAGCCTCCTTGGATACCGTTAGAACCAACTTTGAAGTTTCAATCGAAAATTCCACTCCTTGACTTTTTCCTTCAACTCCAAATCGTTGGCTTCCAATGGAGGAATCTCATGTTAAAGACATTCGAAGTCAACGTGAAGTAAAAAATTTTTCTTCCGCGTTAGTCTTTATGAATCCACACGATTATTGAGATGTTTGCCTTCCAGTAACTAGGTAAGAGACTTCGTCATTGGACCATTGAATCAAGTGGTTCGTAACATCATTGGTGAATGATGAAATCTCTCCCCTAACGAGCGCCATCCATTCGTACATCCCCAACCGACGTAATTTCAAACGGCGATCGTAAATGTATCGCAACAATGACAGAAAAATGTCAAACACGTGTCGCATAGTGTCTCGGAAATGGGCTCGCGGTGAATGGTCGTCGATGGCATGAAAGAAGAAAACACTGGCAACGGTGCAGTGATCTCTAAAGAGAGAAGATGAGCTACAGGTGGGGCGCCCCTTGGGGAACCCACCCTTGGGCTACGGAGTGCGACGCTCCTGAACAAACGACGAGGGTCGAGTCACGTGAGCTAGCGGCGCGCCCCCACCTCCCCTTGCCGGGTTGTTCCACGGCGTGGTCCGCTAGGCGGGAGGTCGCGATCGAGAGGAGCTGGGCACAGTTGAGACCGGGTGAAAACGATGCCTAGAATGTCGTTGTGGAGCTCTGCTGGTACGGAGATATGAAAGAAGGAAAGCTTTCCCCTCTTGTCGCCCAACCCCCACTAAAATCCCGCTGGAGAACCTACAAAAGTATTGCCCCTGCGAGCATGTTTCTTTCTCTGCGGAAACCGCTGGGCTCCTGTCGCAGACGGCCCTGGAGGCGTGCAAGAGAGAAAGAGCGGAGAGAGAGCCAGCAAGAGTGAGGGAGCACGAGGGAGAGCGTGCTACAAACAGCGAGAGGAAGAGAGAGCGAAGAAGAGCGCGCTAGAGCGAAAGAGCGCGCTAGAAAGAGATATAGCGCGCGATGGTAGCGCTCCCAAGCGTCAATCGCGCTAACCAACAAACTCACTGTGTACAACTTACTTATATTTCACATCGCGCGCAGCTCACCAGTTTACGTTCACGCGGCGGATACGGCGGTATTGTAAAGATCCGATGTCGCTGCCATGAAGCATCCAAGCTTTTTTGTCATTACACACATATCCACATATGTATATAAACTCGTTACCTAACCTACGAGCGAATTAGAGCGAGTCGAAAGATATCATTGTCCGGCAGACGATAAGCATTAAGCATCCACGATACATTATATTCACATGGGCAATCCGTGTAAAACAAAAAAATATATCTATGTGCGTGCGTGATTTTAGTGCGCGTGTGTCGAATTAGTGTCCCCGGTGCGATCGTGAATCGTTGCAACGTGAAAGTTCTTTTTTTTTTTGTGTAAAAAAAAGAAACGCTGCCGAGTGAAAAGATGCGAGCTATCGGGTTGAGGATACCCGCGGTGCTTATGCACAAGGCGTAAAAAAAGCCAAGACGGTTGTGTCCGAAATTTAAAAAAAGAATTAAAAAAAACCCCCAAGTGGTTACCGTAAACGTGTTTTTTTTCATTTCGGAGTGCACCGGCGGCGACATCGAGAGAGGGATGGACGCCTTCGGCATGTACCAAGTGAGTAGCTTTGCCCTGGCTTGAGAATCTCTCTTTCTCTCTCTCTCTCTTTCTCGCGGACATCAGGCGCGGAAATCTCGTGCTCAAAATGGCCTTGGCTCACGGCGCGCTCCTTTCTCGGTGTATACATATATATATATATATATATATAGACAGATTTACCTCTCCAGGCTCGTACAAAGTGGCAAACTCCGCTTCACCTCAATTCTCTCTCTTTTAATATATATTTCTATGCATTCCACATGCCCAAAGGTACACGGATAATTTTCCCAAGCCCGATTTCGTTTTTTTTTCTCGCTTTTTTTTTTGTTTCCCTGCTTTAAAACCCTTTAGGGAAATGATTGAAGTGCTGGCGCAAAGATCGTTGCACTGTAACATACGTATCGACGATTACGAGGAGGTATTTTCTCTTCGGTGCTCGATCGCTCGCTCTCGCGATAACGATGACAGGACGATGTTTTGTTTGTACTTGGCTACTATAGTTTCTGTATAGCGCTGCCTTAGAACTCGATCTTTTGCGTGGGTGCGAGAGCGAGTGATTCTTCGTTCATCTGTCTCGCTCTCTCTCTCTTTCTCTCTGTCAGTTCTCGCCGTGCGTGATGTCATATCGAGCGTTCTAACCTAACCTTAGCGCGAATGCACCTCTCTCGGCTCGACAATCACGCCCATTCTCGGTATTTCTTCTTTTTTTTTTTTTTTTACGTATCCTCGACTACCGCGCGTACACGAGGTGGAATCGTTTGTGGAACTCTCGTGAAAATATCGTAGTTAGTCTCGTTACAAAAGTTTCATCTGACGGGATGCGTTGATAAATGTTGTTTTTTTTAAGGTTTTTTTTTTAATAGAGGAACAGGGGAACAGAAACTAAAGACAAGTGGTACCTCTCGGATCTTCACGATGTCAAGAGTCTTTCGATGATCCTACACTGGCTCCATCTGTCTTTACCGTTGCTCCGAAAAAAAAAATCAAAATAAATAAAACATTCCAGTAACATCGGTAATATCACGGATTTATATTATCGATAGGATACCTTGATTTATTTATTTTTTTAAGAAAACAGAAGATACAACTTTTGAATATTTAAAAACAACATTTTTCACTTTTTGTTACGGATAAATTTTGTTAATGATCTGACGTGGTGATTTCGAATGATGAGAATAGTTGGGAAATAAAGATAACATTATTTTTGAATAGATTTGTGCGGAGCGGAATTTCAATTATATCGAGTTGGAAATAACATACTTATAATGATTGTAAATAGTAACTGTCGATATTGAAGAATATTTTCGTTTATTGAGATAAAAATAATAATGAAGCAACAATAATGATATTAAATTTGATAATAAGATGGAATACTGAAAAGAATTAGTGAGAATGAAAATAAAATGTTTTCGGAGTAAGTTTAGTTTGTTTGGAATGGAATTTTGACTGTATGGAGTACAAAATACGATATTTACTAATACAATAATAATATTGAATTAAAAGATAAAATGAATTACCGAAACGAATTATTGAGAATGAAAATAAAATTTTTTTGGAGTAAAAACTGAAAGTTTATTTAAAACGGAATTTTGACTATATCGAGTATAAAGTACGATATTTATTGTGATTATAAATCACATAAATTTGACTCTCGTTGTCGAAGATGATTTTTGTACACTCGGAGAAAAATATATATCAGATGGAATTTACATTTTTTTTTTTCACTAGTTTTTCCTTCGTATACCTCCAGGTCTTTACGTCCGTTTCCTTTTTCCTCCCATTCCCCATTATATTCTTTAGGATCACCCAAGAATGTTATCCGTAGTCATTGTTTCTTCGACCACTGCATTTGCACGAGGGCACGGGGAATTTGCGGAAAACCTGTCCGATAGAAGCGGCTGCATTTTACTGAATTTTAGTTCTATTGTGTACCATGAGAAACTTAGAAAAACTTCCTTCAGTTCAGTAGTCGGCGTACAAGCCCGTGTACCGCTAGGAGGTCACCCATCCCACTATTGGCCGTGGCCAAAACTGCTTAACTTGGAAGAGCGACGAAAGTCGTGCTTCGACGCACGTACACTGCTGTCGTCGATGGGAATATGTAGCGTTATGGTAGCGATTTTTGTACACTGAGAGAAAAATATATAACAGGTGGAAGCTACATTTTTTTTTTCACTCGTTTTTCCTTCGTATACCTCCAGGTCTTTACGTCCGTTCCCTTTTTCCTCCCATTCCCCATTATATTATGATGTTGAAGTTTGCATCGTTGGAATGCAACGAAAATATATTTTTTTATACCATTCATCCCCCTTAAATTTGAATTTTCGTGAAAAAAAAAATCGTTAAAACGTTCTCTTGGGGTCTTCTTTAAGGGCCTGGACCTAAATGAGCAAGAGAAGCGAGGGCAATACCGAGAATGAAAATCTGAAAAACCTACTTTCGTTGCGTTCCAACGATGCAAACTTCAACAACATATTATATTCTTTAGGATCACCCAAGAATGTTATCCGTAGTCATTATTTCTTCGACCACTGCATTTGCACGAGGGCACGGGGAATTTGCGAAAAACCTGTCCGATAGAAGCGGACTAATAGATAGCGATAGAAACTCAGAAAAACTTGCTCCAGTTCAGTAGTCGGCGTGCAAACGCCCGTGTACCGCTAGGAGGTCACCCATCCCACTATTGGCCGTGGCCAATACTGCTTAACTTGGAAGAGCGACGAAAGTCGTGCTCCGACGCACGCACACTGCTGTCGTTGATGCGAATATGTAGCGTTGTAGATTGTTAATGATTCTTTTCTATCAGAAGAAGCAATGACAGTGTTGAATCCAATAATCAAATGAAACTACAAACTATCCCAATTAAAAAATGTAATCGTACCCTTTTCTAAGTCTATAATCCATGCTTATCGCAACAGTAATTTCTCGGACTGTAATTACAGACGTACGCAGTCTTGCAATGCATGGAAATTGATAGTAATTCACCTGGAATGCGCAGAGAAATATATATAGATGTATAACTTGATCCTGAAACTTCAACTCGTAATATTGTTTTTTTTTTTTTTTTTTTTTGGAACTTATGTTTAGGAACTTCTTGAGTTTTCATTTTTAAATATCCTTTGTAACCACTGTACTCTGTGAAGAATACGGATTTTTCTCCATAAAGGGTACTCTAGAAAAGTCCCAGCATGATAAGCACTTTTTCACTCCGCACTGTAAGAAAATCCACACCAAATAACTCAACCTTGCGGCCGTTAATCAAAGTATCCATGTGGATACAAATTGTTTTTTTAGCTTTTTAAAAATAAGCTATATATACTGTCTTGTAAAATTTGCCACTATCAAATGCAATGCTAGGAAATTACCTGTCATGTATCCTCAATTGGACGGATGCAAAACTTTCGCTATACATCTGTAACGTCGACTCGTAATATTGTTTTTTTTTTTATATTTAGCAAGTTCTTGAGTTTTCATTTTTAAATGTCCTTTGTAATCACAGTACTACGTGAAGAACACGTTTTTCTTTCCAAAAAGGGTACTCTAGAAAAGTCCCGGCATGATAAGCTCTTTTCACTGCGCACTGTAAGAAAACCCATGCCAAATAGCTCAACCTTGTGGTCACAAATTGTTTTTTTAGCTTTTGAAAAATAAACTATATATACTGCCTTGTAACATTTGGCACTATCAAATGCAATGGTCGAAAATTACTTATCATATATCCTCAATAGGACGGGTGCAAAACTTTCGCTGTGCACGTATGCTCGTCGAATGATTAATCGCGTTACAATTCGTATTTTTCTTTTCTTGTCCCGAATCGACGTGATAATCCAAACAAAATTCTGTCTCGCTGTTTTTTTTTTCATAAATAAGATACGCGAAGAGCGTGTCGCGTTACAATGACGTCGAAGGTAATCGCGTCATTGCGTTGGCATTGAGCAATTTAGCCACAGTCTCGCAAAGTCTCGTGTTACAGACACATTGATTACGGTGAAAAAGAAAGAAAATTAAATCGAAACAAATTCATTGAGATTCGATAGATAATTCGGAAACACAAGGAAGAGAAGCGGTTTAAACGATAAGAATACATCCTACTTCGATGCGGTAACGGGTGCAACTGTCTTCTGTTGTTTACGAAACTTTATACATTTCAACGCATAGAAAAATGTTCAAAAACTAGCAACGTCATTTTCCAACCAATTTTATGAATGTTTTTGGGGCGAAAAACTTCGATGACACTCGTCCAAGAAACATCGATGATGTTTCGGTGTACTTTTGAATATTGGTTCTGATGTGGTCGTGGAAATGACGCGTCGTGATTCCAGGCAAATTCTCAAAAGGCTGACTCTAAAGTGCATCCACTCAATCACTCATAGAAACTATAATTGCTGTATATATTTTATTGTTTTTCCATTGGAGTAAGTCCAAAATTCATAATTGGAAAAGGACATATTTGAAATTCCAATAGGATTTTTTTTTAACACTAAAAGTATCAAGCGGGGGTCAAATGACCCCTATAAAAATTTACATTGAATTCGTACAATCATTGTTATTTCTTTCGCTCATCTGGCTTTCTGTACATTTGTCTGATTATTTAATTTAAAAATGTATTTTATTTTTATTATTTTTTTATTATTTTATTTCATTGTATTAGAAATTATTTCTTTTAATAATTAATAATTTCTTTCTAGAAATCAACGTTTATTTCATAAGGAGTCAAATGACCCCTTATGCGCCGGTACGTTTAGTGTTAAGTTGGAATAAGAATTTCTCGTTGAATAGGCATTTAAAAAAAAGGTCTTAGTTGAATTCAATGATATTATTATTGTTTCTAGAAAATATCATTCGATGCATATTACGTTTGGCGTATATTTTTCTTCCTCACTGTACATCGAGAGTAATTATAGGTTGGAGTAAATATATATATTGTCTAGTTTCGTCGGGGTAAATTTTATAGCGCTTTCACTTATATTATTGTTTTCTTTTATAAAAGAAAAAAAAAACAAATTATCATTTTCTTTCTAATGAATACGTGATTTCACTCCGATTCGCGAAATTAAATGTTCACTAAACTTTCCGACTGTGTTAAAGTTACAAACCCGCCGAGGAAGGAAAAAGTAAATTTGAAAATAGGTTAACACGGGTTTGTTATTAATCCGAGACACTGTTTCACATAACCTTAATAACTAATAAAAAATAATCAAAGAATAATATTGATTTTGTTTATTTTATTTTTTGCAGTTTACCCAAGGCCTCACTGGAAGGCCCGAGCTTTATCTAAAGTCAAACAGGAGTAGCCACTCGAGCGACACAAGTTCGGCTTACAGCGGCTCCGACACAATGACTTCCGCGCAGGGATCACTCGACGCGGATGCCGACGAGGTTGATCTGTCGGGACTCGTCGAATCGATCGTCGATAGCGACGAGGAAGAGGATCTAGCCGAAAGCATGGACGTGAGTTGTTTATTCATATGATACAAGCATCAATAACAAATTGTTTATCGCGTTCAATCGTTATTTGTTTCCGGTAACGTTCGATAAACCAATTTTTGTTTTAATCAACAAAATCTTCGATTCTTGTTTAATATATTAGAACGTTAATCCGCATTGAAGAAGTCATTCGAAAACCAGTGGCAACAAATTCACACACCAAGTATCTCGAATTTGATCACTAAAAAGAATTGATCAATCCGATCCTGGAAAATCCGTCAAAACATTACAATAATTGAACGTAAATTACCGTTCATTTTTTCCGTTCGTAACATCGTAAAACAAAAATGGAAATCGAAGCACATTGGAAAATCGTTAATATTTTTCAATTCGTCAAAAATTGACAACAATATTCCGTCCTTTTTTTAAGCACAAAGAAGATTAAATTAAAAAAAAAAACAGCACTGTATAATAAAAGATCATTGTAAATTCGCCGGAAATTTGATCAGTATAAAAAAAAGTGAAATTAATCTACGAAAAGATTTTGTTAATCCTTTCGTCGCTCGTCTAATCATCGTCAATAAAAGAACGCGAATGAAGCACAATAGATCAATCGCGGAGGGCCGAAATTTCTTAATTGTACCATTAAACGGTTTCCCATTCAGAGTTTGAACGTTCGCGACACGGTGAGAGAGTGCCTGGAGAAAGATCCGGCGGAGAGAACCGAGGACGACATTGAGATACTTCTCGAGTTCACCCAGCATCTAAAGGCATTCACGAATATGACACTTGCCGTTAGACGAGCGCTGTGCGCCGTAATGGTATTCGCTGTTGTCGAGCACGCCGGTATGATTGTTCTCAACGACGGTGAGGAATTGGACAGTTGGAGCGTTTTGATAAACGGCGCTGTCGAAGTCGAGCATGGCAATGGCGAGATCGAGCAATTGCATCTTGGCGATAGCTTTGGCATATTGCCGACGATGGAGAGGCTATTACATCGTGGAGTTATGAAAACAAAGTAAGCATAGCAGATTGAAAATACAAATTTTCGTTGATAAGTCAACGGAAATTTCCATGAAGTAGATAAACATTTTGTCGAGAGGCAAAGCAATTGAGTATTATCAAGAATCGTTGAAATTAAGTTAAATGTTTGATTTTTTCAATCTTTTTAATCGAGATGTAAAAAAAAAACATTTAACTAAAAGCACAAATGGAAAATAAAAATTTTCGTTGATAAGTTAACGGATATTTCCATGAAGCAGATAAAAATGGTGACGAGAGGCACAGCAATTGACTATTATCAAAAAATGTTGAAATTAAACTAAATATTTGGTTTTTTTTCTCGACGTTTTTAATCATGATGAAAAAAAACATCTAAATAGAAGCACAGATGGAAAATAAAAATTTTTCGTTGATAAGTCAATGAATATTTGAATGAGGAGATAAAAATGTTGACGAGAGGCAAAGTCATTGAGTACTATTAAGAATCGTTAAAATTAAGTTCAATGTTTGATTTTTTCAATCTTTTGAATCGAGATTTAAAAAAAAAACATTTAAATAAAAGCACAAATGGAAAATAAAAATTTTCGTCGATAAGTTAACGGACATTTGTATGAAGTGGATAAAAATGGTGACGAGAGGCAAAGCAATTGACTATTATCAAAAAACGTTGAAATTAAACTAAATGTTTGGTTTTTTTCAATGTTTTTAATCATGATGAAAAAAAACATTTAAATAAAAGCACAGATGGAAAATAAAAATGTTCGTTGATAAGTCAATGAATATTTGGATGAGGAGATAAAAATGTTGACGAGAGGCAAACTCAGTGAGTATTATTAAGAATTGTTGAAACTAAGCTAAATATTTGATTTTTTTTAATCTTTTCAATCGTGATGAAAAAAAAAACATTCAAATGATATCACATTAAGTAAACCGCGTGAAAAACGTCTTGTTGAAAGGACTTGCGCTGAAAAAAAAAGAAACGACATTTACAATACGTTAAAGAGAGTGATGAAAAAATAAAAAATTGACACGATGATCATGAAAGATCTTTAATATCGCCAGTTTGCATTTTCAAATCTCTTCAATATTATCCAGAAAACAAAATGAATTCGACACTTTTTGCTTCCTCATAGAGGAACCTTCGTTTAATGCTATTTTTCAACAGAAAGAATTAAATGAAAATCAATCTTTCAAGCACAATTGCAGTCAACTAGGCAATACGTATGTGAATTGATGATTATTCGATCTTTTTCCACGTCAACTCTCGAAAGCCCCGTACTGCAGTACGACGGTACTTTTTCAAAGTAAAAAAGAAAATAACGTCATCACCTCGACACGAAAAATTCAATAAAATTGACAAAAAAACCTCAGACTCGTTGACGTTAATATTTCAATAAAAAAAGAGAAAAAAGACCCATCGATTTTCCGTTCTGGATATTTTTTTTTTCTTCGTACGAGCCCATCGAAATGAATTTTTCTCTTTCGAGCATCGCGATTTATCCGGAGCTCTTTGCGTGTTTCAGAGTCGACGACTGTCAATTCGTGTGCGTCACGCAAGCGGATTACTTCAGGATTCAGCATCAGGGCGAGGAAAATACGAGGAGGCACGAGGAAAATGGGAGGGTGATATTGGTGACGGAATTGCGCGGTGCTATTGACGGTGGTACGCGACGGGGTCACGTTGTCATACGCGGCACACCCGAGCGTCTTATGTTACAGTTGATCGAGGAAAATAGCGTGACCGATCCCACGTACGTCGAGGATTTTTTGTTAACACATCGGACATTCATCGACAGCCCGTTGTTGGTCGCTAATCAGCTGCTCGAGTGGTTCGATCAGACACAGGTCAGGGATCGCGTCGCCAGAGTCGTTTTACTATGGGTTAACAATCATTTTACCGATTTCGAGACCGATCCGACGATGATGGAGTTTCTCGAGGCTTTCGAGACCGGACTGGAGAGAGAAAAGATGCAGGGACAACAGAGGTGAGTTGTGTTTACCGGGATTATAAAAAAAAAACACCATTTTTTTTTAAAATTAAACACCGTCATTTTCTAAAAAACACGATTATCGGACAGTTTTGAATTTTTTTTTCAACCGCTCCGGCGCAAATGAATCGAACAAAAGAGAGAAGGACAATTATTTTTCCTTCCACCTCGCAAAAATTAACGTCAGCGAAAAATCCTCTTGTTCTTTCGTAGATTACTGAACATCGCGTGTGCCGCTAAAGCGAGAACGCGAAACGTGACGTTAGCGAGACCGAGCAGGGACGAGGTGCTGCACTTTAGTATACTCGGCGGTTACGAGAGAGGATTTGGAATTTTTATCTCGAAGGTTGACAAGCGCTCGAAAGCCGAGGACGTTGGACTGAAACGTGGCGATCAGATATTGGAAGTTAACGGACAGAGTTTCGATCACGTCAGTCACGCGAGAGCGCTCGAGATACTCAGAGGCTCGACGCATCTCAGTATAACCGTAAAATCGAATTTATTAGGTGAGAATTCGATTCATTTTTCAATAACGTCTTTCAATGTGTTTTTTTTTATAACTCGCTGCAAACGAGAAAAAAAATAAATAACAAAAAAAATCATTTCCGCAGCTTTCAAAGAGATGCTCCAAATGCCGGACAATTCGCCGCGACCGCGCGGCCGAGCGAACAAGCCCGAAATTCCAAGACCGCAGACGGATCCTCGCGCGAGATTATCGACTCACGTCGATCCTCTGACGCCTCTCGTCGGCGGTGTGCCGCTTTTATTGCCGGAGAGCAACGTGTCGCCGTGCAAAGACGGCGGGAAAAAGGAGCACAAAGGTTTCATGACGCTGGGCCCAAAGAGACGATTGCAAAAAGCTCTCATGAAGATGAATATATTGCCAAAGAACACCATCAAGTGAGCGATAAAAAAATTTTAAAAAGCTTCACAGAAATCGGCAATTTAATTCGCAATCAAATCTAATGTTCAATTTGTTTTTGTTCTTAGCGACGGCGTACACGCTGACGATCCGTTGGGACCGCCGCAAACACCGCCGGGCACGGGTCTCACGCAAACAACGACGAATCTCTATCATTCGCGAAGCAATCCGGATCTTACGTCGTTGTACTGTTACGACGATCTTCGCGCTCCCGATTACCCCGAACACGTTCTCAAAGTTTACAAAGCCGACCAAACGTGCAAGTATCTTCTCGTTCACAAGGAAACTACGTCGCACGAGGTACGTCAGCGATGATATCTCCTTTCGCTGTTTTTTTTTATCAATTTTATATTTTTCATCGTTACGGCATTTGTTGTTTCGAAATTGAAAACGAAATTGTATCAATCAAATGACGTTTATTAAATTCCATCCAGTAGAGAGTTTCTGATATATTCTAAATACGATTCAAACGCAGTGAAAAACAAAACCGCCTTTATCGACAACAGGTTTTCCGCAGTTTTGGTTCGTCATTTATTTCACTGTGTTTTTTTTATTCATTTTCTCTCATTCAGGTTGTGATGCTCGCCCTTCAAGAATTCGGTATCACGGAGAGTAGTTCGAATTTTTCCCTCGCCGAGGTCAGTGTCGGCGACGGCGGTATGATAAAACAGCGAAGATTGCCCGATCAATTACAAAATCTCGCCGAAAGGATAGGCCTGAGCTCGCGTTATTATCTCAAAACGAACGGCGTCTCGGAGACACTTGTCGCCGACGAACAAGCACCCGAGCTAATACGCGACTCTCAGGTTCATTTTTTGCAACTCAACGCGGTCGAAGTTGCGATTCAACTGACGTTACAGGACTTTAGTATATTCAGGTATGTTTTTCATTTTTTTTTCAATTTCACTCGTACGAGAATCCCGCGGTTGTAACTCGTAAAACATCGAAGTATTATGCGCTTTGGGGTTATTCGATTTTTATCGAAATATCTCGAAAAGGGTGTTGGAATAAAATCGGAGTTAAATTAATTCCTGTATTTCAGTGATGTTTCTATTCCCAGTGACGGAAATTAGCGGCTGTTATCCTTGTAAAATTTTACCTTTTCTTTTTTCCGGCTCGATCATACTAATTTTAGGATTTTCTTTTTAATCATTTATTAAAGACAAATCGAATCGACGGAATATGTGGACGACTTGTTCGAGCTAAAGAGTAGGTACGGGGTGCCAATGCTCAGTCAATTTGCGGAGCTAGTCAACAGAGAGATGTTTTGGGTCGTAACTGAGGTATGCTCGGAGCACAATCTCGTTAGACGGAGCAAAATCATCAAGCAATTTATCAAGATAGCACGTGAGTTTGTAATTTCAATATATCGTCCGGTTCGTTCAGTTCTTTTTCGTTTGTTCAAATTATCCTAGTCTCTTTAATCTCGAGATCAAGTGCGTGGAAAATAAATAAAAAATCCGCTTTCTCGTTAATCAGGTCAGTGCAAAGAGTGCAAAAACTTTAACTCGATGTTCGCCATCGTGTCGGGTCTCGGTCACGGTGCGGTATCGAGGCTAAGGGCATCGTGGGAAAAGTTGCCGAGCAAGTATCAACGATTGTTCAGCGATCTTCAGGAACTGATGGATCCGAGTCGTAATATGAGCAAATATCGTCAGCTCGTTGTTTCCGAGCAGACACAACCGCCGATCGTGAGTAAACGCCATTACAACGGAATTACGGGACAATTAATCGACAAGTCGAAAGAACACACGTTACCTTTACCTCGAACCAACTTTTATTTCGTACTTTCGTCGCGGGTTGTCCATTTTTTGTTTTTCGCGAAAAATTCGCCTAATAACCGCGAGAACATGTAAAGGGCAATCTTTAGAATTCTGAAAATGGACAAATCGCGATTTTCTTCATTCAAGGCTGAAAATTAAGGCAAATGCATCAACTTGGACCGATTTCAATTATGGGACGAGTCTTGGTTTCGCTGCAGTAGCCCGATCTGTAGAAAAAAAATGACGTCAAAATGCCCAATTTCCCTGAAAAGAAATTAACAATTCCCACGTAATGAATTAATGTCAAGATTTTTAATTTTTTTTTTCGTGTTATTCCAACGTACGAGGTCTGTTCAAAAAGTATCGCGAATTTTGAATTTCCGCGGGCTACGTATATTCGATTTTCGATTTTTTTGTGGCGTTAAGTCGGTACTCATGTCCCTCACTTATGCTGAAAAAATCGGCCATTTTGAATGTTTAGTTAATTGTTTACAGCTGTTTTGGTTAGACGTGTTTTGGCTTGTCTTCGATTTTTGCCTATTCCAAAAAATGGATCAAAGAATCTGTATCAAATTTTGTGTGAAAAACAAAATTAAGTGCGCGGACGTATTCCGAAAGTTGACTGTGGCATATGGTGAAGCTACCTTCGACCAAAGCAACGTTTATCGGTGGTACAAAATGTTCTCAGAGGGCCGAGAAGATGCGAACAACGAAATGCGTTCCGGACGCCCGAGCACATCAACAACAGACGAAAACATTGATGAAATGAAGAAAATAATATTGGCCAATCGTCGAATCACCGTTAGAGAAGTTGCTGAGGAATTAAACATATCGATCGGCTCGTGCTGTTCGATTTTTACCAATGATTTGGGCATGAGACGGGCCGCCGCGAAATTCGTGCCAAAATTGCTCAATTTCGAACAAAAACAGTGTCGCGTTAACATTGCTAAGGAGCTGTTGGACTCGGTCCGCGACGATCCAAATTTGCTCCAGAGGGTCATAATTGGTGACGAATCATGGGTTTATGGTTATGACGTGGAAACCAAAGTTCAATTATCGCGATGGAAGCTGCTTTTTTGGACTAGGCAAAAATCGAAGACAAGCCAAAACACGTCTAACCAAAACAGCTGTCAAGAATTTACTAAACATTCAAAATGGCCGATTTTTTCAGCATAAGTGAGGGACACGAGTACCAACCTAACGCCACAAAAAAATCGAAAATCGAATATACGTAGCCCGCGAGAACTCAAAATTCGCGATACTTTTTGAACGGACCTCGTATACCCTTTCGGGTTTTCACGACCCATCCCTTTTTCCACTAAACCTTCACATTGGTTTCATTCTCGAGATCCCCCTAGAGTATTGTCCGTAGCGACTCTTTTCCCTAATGTGTGGCGAAAATATAGCCGCCTGTATCGTATTTGCACAAGGGCATAGGGAAAGTACGGAAAACCTGGCCGACACAGACGGCTATATTTTACTGAGCTTCGGTTGTATTGCCATCAGAAACTCAGAAAAACTACCCTCCCGCCCGATAGTCGGCGTACAAAAGCCAGTGCACGGCCAAGCGGTCACCCATCCCAGTATTGACTGCGCCCAATACCGCTTAACACGGGAGATCGCCGAAGCCGCGCACTGACCGCGCGTCCACTACTATCGGTTAATTAATTCCAAAATAAAATCAAACTAATTTACAATACATCTAATCGTAATTAAAAAAAAAAACATTTTTTCCCCGCTCAGATTCCTTTTTATCCCGTCGTGAAGAAAGATCTGACGTTCATTCATCTCGGCAACGACTCGAGGGTCGAGAGTTTAGTGAATTTCGAGAAATTGCGAATGATCGCGAAAGAGGTGAGAACGCTGACGAACATGTGCTCGTCGCCGTACGATTTGCTCACGATGCTCGAGCGCGGTGGACAACCGCCGAGTTCGGCGATGGTCGCGTTGAATCAAATGACGACGGGTAATCAAGGTAACGACACTTTTTTTTCTCTGTTTCTAAAAAAGCAAAAACGAACAATTCGCGAAATATTGAGATTTAAGGGCAGTAGAAGTTGAGGAATGGTGGAAGATGTGTAACACGCGATTAATTCGTTCTCAAGGTGGTCAAACGGCAACGGTTAAGCGTCGAAAGAAATCAACAGCGGCGCCAAATCCAAAAAAAATGTTCGAAGAGGCACAAATGGTGAGACGAGTCAAGGCTTATCTCGCCAATATGAAGGTCATCACGGACGAGGAACGTCTGCACGCTCTTTCGGTCGATTGTGAGCCTCATGCCGGTGCGGTTGCCGTTGCGGCTGCTGTACCACTCGGTAGTAGTCGCGGTAGACGTCATCCATCCCCAACGTTATCGACGACGAGCAGTGCCAGCAGCACGAGTGAGCATTGATTTTGTTTGTGTTTTTATCTTCGTTCTTTTGATATAAAAAATGGTCGTTTTTTTTCCTCTTCGATACGATTATTCAGAAACATGTCTCTAGATGCCTCGATTCGGCGGATGAAACGTTAAAGTACCTTCGTCAATTATTGCAAATTTTCGAGACATTTTCTTTGCGCAAACGAGAAACTTCTGTGTTTAGTGACAAAACGATGGGAAAAAAAGTGATAACTCAATTACCCATAACTTTGAATGCATTAAGGGAGGAGTAAGGATTTCAGCGTAAAAAAAACACTTTTTTTGCGATTTTTTTTCTCAAATATGTATTGAGCAATTTTATTCGAACCTTTTATACATTATTGAGCATACTTTTGACAATGTTGTGTAATTTTTTCATGCAGAAATATTAAAGCATAAGCCCGTAACAGAGCTTCCCCCAGAACGTCTTGGAAAAAAAACAATTTGCGGTGTTCACTATAACTCGGCCGGAAATTATCTGAAAATGAAAAACCATGAAAATTTAGTCAAATTATAATCAAATCTTCCCCCCAACGTTCTCTGATAATTTTTTTTTCATTTAAAAATTTTTGGCGGCCATCTAAAGTTTGAACTGTTATTTTCCACGAAAAATTCCGCCATTTTGTGGGTGGGAAACACCCTTAATGTAAAAAAAAAAAAATTAACTAAACGTTGGGTGGAGGTATTTTATATGTAGAAAATGTGTACAAAGTTTGAAATGAATCGGTCAAGTAGTTTTTAAATGGCAGTGAACACGGACTTTGAAAAAGTAGTTTTGAGAAAAACGCGTCTAAAGTTTATGAAGTAAAAAAGTGAAGAAAAAAATGTTTTCAAAGACGTTCTGGGGGAAGCTCTGTTACGGGCTTATGCTTCAATATTTCTGCGTGAAAAAATTACACAACATTGTCAAAAGTATGCTCAATAATGTACAAAAGGTTCGAATAAAATTGCTCAATCCATATTTGAAAAAAAAATCGCAAAAAAAGTGTTTTTTTTTACGCTGAAACCCTTACCCCTCCCTTAATAAGACAATAACTTCAAGAATATTGCTTAGATCGGTTAAAAATTTTAAGGACATATTCTTGAAATGTTAAACAATAAGATAAGACAAAAAAAAAATTCGATTTTTCGAAAGTGAAAACCCTTACCCCGCCCTTAATGATGATAAAAAAAATACTATACTTCGTGAAAACAACACCGTTGATATAGGAATTTTAATAAAGCACTATGGCGCACGCAAAGTGAAGTACATCTATCGAAATGTCGTTTTTCGTTGATATCTCGCATTGGAAATTTCATACGAGACGTTGTGTAACGAAAATGGGTTTTCTTTTTCGGAAAAAATAGGTACAAAATTCGGAGCAGCATCGCCTCAGGCAGTGAGAAAGATGCTGGCACTCTCGGATCCACACAAAACGCGACCGTATCAACCGAAGCACTGTCCACCGGCGCTTCCGGTGCCCGGTTTGGCGTTACACGCCGGTGGTCTCGAGCCTAGTCCAGGCGCGCCGAGGAGAGTCGGCTCGGGTAGTCGAGTGCCGATGCACGAGAGATCGCACAGCGACACACCTTCGGGATTACCGCCGCCCGTTGATCTCAGCGCCGAAAGCAGTAGCGTCACGAGCCTGAGCAATCTTCAACCGCTCAGAAAAACTCTCACCAGCGGTAAGTTGAATTTTTTTTATTTTTCTCTTTTTAAATTATTATTTTCTTTTTTGTTGCGTGAACGAGGAAATGACGGTCGTTAATCGAGACTCGAGTTGCAGTACATATGATTATTCATCGCTTCGTGAATTAATGATTAGGGAACGGCTTGCACTTTGTCTTGGACCATGGTGCACTTTCGTTGCTCGTTATTATTATTATTAATATTATTAATATCATATCGCAATGGACGGGGTTCGTAAATGAGAATATATTAAAAAAAAAATAAAAAAATTATCATTTGTTATTTGCACGCTGCACCAAACGTTTCGTAACACTATTATTCATAAATGTTTCATGTTCATACATGTATATAGATGTATACGTACGAGCTGATGAACTATTAACGAGATTCGAAAAATAATAGAGCAAAATTTCTCGTGGTCCAGTCGACAAACGGGGTTTTTTTTTTTCGTATTCGATTTCGTGCTTTGTCGATGATGTTTTTCTTTTTTTTTCTAAATTGCATTCGCGATCATCCCTGTATCATGAAAGGTCTTGGTCACGTTTGAAACCTTTGAAATTTTTCTTCAATTTGAACTTTTCTTATATATGAAAAAGTCCCGAACCGATCGTTTTTTTTTTCACTACCCAGCGCGGTTTTGGAATCACGAAATATTGAGAATTCAATTATTTTGCAGACTTAACGTTATCTCCACTACTCTCGACGATAACTTAAACGTTAGCTCATTTGTGCGTTCCAAAGTGAAATTAAGTGTCAATATGCAAATCGTCTCAATTCGATTCTTCGATTGGCAATTCTTTTATTTTGTCAATTTGATACTGACGAATTTCTACAAAAAATTGATTTTAATGGAATAAAAATTTTTCCCGAAGACGATATAAAAGATCAAAAATTTAATTACTTTTATGAAAAAATCAGAGAATTTCGATGTTGATTGATGTTGAACGGACGAACGAGTTATTGATTCAATTAACACTCGAATAATGGTGAAATAATGTTTGATTGTCCAGACATCTTGATTTTCAAAAAAAAAAAAGAAATCATCGCTTCGAAAGAATCAATGGTAGAGAAAATTCTGTTAGAACCTTTTCGTTCTAATTTTCATAAGATTTTTTTGAAATATGACATCTTGACAAAAAAAAACCGATACACAACCCTTTTTGACGACCAAACGTGTTAAATCGTTGATTCTTTGTGACGTGAAATTCTTCAACGACGTAGAATTTTGTTATATACATCTATATGCATTTTATAGTATAATAATTACAATATAACCATTGCACACGCATCTTGTATGGCGAATCAAAAAAAAAAAAAAAAAAACAAACGCGTGCTTATTATTGATCAAGCGCCCAATTTCACGATCCCTGGATCCCTCGATATTCGACGATTCGAGTTAGATAGGAAAAAAAAAAAATGTCACCATGGGACATACGGAATTTAATAGTAATCGCATAAAGATCTCCTTTTCCGGCCAATGGTACCGATAGCACGAACTTAGGTGTTTCCGGGGTCTCGATAATTACCGGTATCCCGGCTGAGATTTATTTCTCTGGAAAACCCTTAATTCCAAAACAAAAAATTGTAGATTAGGCGCTTTTTTAGCTGTCTCCTAACGTTCCGATAAATCGCTATGAAAACCAAAAAAATCGTGACAAAACGATGTTGAGCGGGCAAAAAAATGTGTTTGGCAGCTTAGGATTTTTTTTCATTCCTCCAAGCCTCGTAGATATAGCTCAAAGGGTTTAGGGTGACGGGAAAACGAAGCTGCAAGACGGTACGACGAAAAAAATTAAAAAACTCGAAATAAGGATTGAAAAAAAAAAAATGAAAAAACGTGTTTGTGATAGAAATGTTGTTCGGGACGTGTGCGTAGGTTCGGTGACGAGCAGTGACAGTGGTCACAGTACACAGCTGGACAGCCACAGCGGGAGCAGCGTAGAAGCCGGTGGAAGTCCACCACCGCCACAGAGAAGGCATTCCGCGATGCAAGGTACGTAAGTTGGCGTGTTATCGTTGTTATAATTGAATTTTTTTTTTTTTTGCCCGACCGCCCACCAACCCCCTGTCCGCCCCCTCTTCGCTATTGCCCGTTATTTTTTTTCGTAGAATTTCGTGTACATGTAGCGGTAGATCGTTTTGCGTAGTTTAACGAAAATCTCGTACGAAACAATGTAAAAATCGAAAAAAATCGCGATAACTCGAGGTTTTTTTTTTCGAAATATTTTTTTATATACCTGAATTTTGCACGGAAAAAAGAAAAAAATTAAATAAGCAAGTCCCTGTCAAGAGCTAGCTGGCGTAATTTTACCAGATATCATTCGTAAAGTCGTGTCGATCAATTTGATCCCGTTAATACGACCGTTTCTCGTCTCTGTGTTTCCAATGTCTTTGAAAATGCGCGAAGCAACTCGTATGTCCCATGGCCAAAATCAATTGTCATCGTCTCTCGCATAATTTTTTGTTTTTTCCGTTTCATTCCGTCTTTACCCGCAAAACATTCTGTGCCTATATACGATATTCATCGGTATTCGAAAATCGTCATCACATCACGAAAATCAATACGTTTTTGGGGGGCGATGTGAAAAAGAATCTTTTATTTACCAGTTTTCAATCGACTCTTGGGTAGAAAAAATAAAATAAAAATTGTCACGATTGACCAATCATACGACGAGTTCATACAGAAAATACATTTTAACAAAATGATTTATACAAAAGATATTAATAATGCACTTGAAAATAAAAAAGTCGTTCGATGGCCGATTCCTTCGACCACGATTATTTATATACCTCACAATTTTTCAATTTTCATTAATTTTTTTATTTTTTATTCAAAATAGACGACTCTCGTTCAATTTTCATTGAATCACAACTTTCGAATGAGATTTGAGAACGACAAAAATTTTTTAATAAATTTCAATAAATCCCAGCTTAATTTTGCGAGAAAAAATAACTAAATAACAACCCGAATAAAAGAGAAAATTCACATCGCCTCAAAACGTCATTTGTGAACGAAGGCTCACTGTCAAACGGGGAAACTGCTTGAATCGCTTCTAATTTATCCAATCACGGCAATAACGTCGGCTTTGGCTGGCAAACTTGCCTAAAAATAATATTTCATGTAAAAAAAGATAAAAATAATGGAAACATTTGTGGAAACAGATTTTAATCGAAATTTTTGTATTATACAAAAGTCTTGAAATGAAATATTAATAAGTATAACGAGTATCGAATGAGTTTCCGCAAATGTTTCTATTTTTTCCCATGTCAAACAATAACTTCACCCATCTGCAAATCTTTTCACGGTGACCGGATATTAATACCTATAAATATATAAATATATATATATGTATATATATATATATATATCTGTATATTATCCACTGAGCATAATACCGCGATAGAGTGAATTTGTTTGCTTTCATTTTGGTTTGAATAAAAAATAAATGTGAAAAAAAAACAAAAAACATTGTAAAATTGGAACAAACAAAAAAAAGTACGTGGCCCGTGTGTATGTGGTGCAGGACCAATATTGAGGGGTGGAGTACCTCCGTTTCCCGCCGCGGTAGCAGTGTTACCTCCGCTTCCTGCCAACCACAACCACAATCATCTTCTTCATCATCATCATCATCACCACCAACAATATCACCAACAATCCCAACCCCCCGAAGGTGAGTTTCGACTTTTCCCGGCCCCCCCGAACCTCTCCGGGTTATCCTCGCATTGTTTCATGATTTTTGCTGATCACTTTCTCTTAAAGCTTTTCTCCATTTTTCTCAACGCCAAAAAGCCAAGGTCATTGCGACCTTCGCACACTTGTACATTACAGTTAAACACACACATAGTAATATTGTTCGTCGATTGGGCGCTTTAAATTCACGAATATATATATATATATTTTTTTAACTTGCTTTGCGTTCAACTAATCGCTCGTTGCTCGAAGAACTCATAGCTCGCAAAACGTATAATGTCTCTCGTAAGTATATTGTCACGTCGAAATGTCACTTTTCTCGAGTGCAGGGTATGTGCTTTTTGTGTCTGTGAGTAAATATCAGCGCCAGTGGCTTTTGCATCCTGCGTGTGTGTGTGTGTGTGTGTGTGTGTCTGTAAGAGTGTAATTTTTTTTTATTCCTACCCCTTAGTGTTTCCGAGGGGTTGGGGAAACTTCAACGGTTAGAGAATTGAAGATCGAGTGGTATTGAAAAAAAAAAGAAAAATTTTTGGACACAATGTCAGAAGGATATTAATGTTTATGGTGGTGAAGCTGAAAAGAGAAATTTGTAGAAAAATATTGATGAAAAGTCGTGTAGGAAATGCCAAATGTTTATAGAAATTATTGAAGAAAATAGAGTTAGAATTTCACGAGATAAATTTTCCTAGGGGTCGTGTTTTTCTAAAATCAATTTTAAATCATTTATTGTTTCGAAATTGAAAAAAATTCTTTCAGTGAAATAAAATTTGTTAAATTTCATCAATTCAAGAAACGTACTACCTGTCATTTTTGCATTTGTTGTAAAAAAAAACACTACGAAATTGAGCATATTGCTCTTATAAATTTTACGGGTACTCAAAAGAAAAAAGAAACTGCACGAAGAAAATATGTTTTTTTTCTCTTCGGCAATTGTCACAAATTGAACGCGGCGCGTATCGACCGTTATTGATTTTTTAAAATATAAAGTACACATCGCTTTGCTTCTGGAAACTAGCGCAAAAGATTTTTTTCAAATTTTCCGTACTCGAACTTCACCCGCTGAAGTCTTCCATTAGCGGAGATGATTATAATTTTTTTCACACATCAGAGTTACTAATATAGGATAGAAAAAAATTGTAGGCCGCGTTATTTTTTATATTTCACACCCGAAAGTTTACACGATTTCTTTTTTTTTACCCCGTACAATACCTCGAAGAATCACAAACATATATTATATACAATAAACATATATACTATAATTTTCTCTGTGTGTGTGCTGCTCACTGATCGCAGGGTTTAATAGCTCGGGGTCGCTGATAACAAAACTACGAGTACGAAATCGGACGCCAATCACCGATCGCATCCTTGTCCCCCCCTCTCCCAACTCTCGCGTTTGAGCTTTTCCCTCATTCTTTTCTATTTCTCTCTTTCTTCGCATTTCAAAAATCAATGGAGACCGACACGACTGTCGTGGAACGTCGACGTTTCGAAGGGTAACTTTTGTACACTTGTGGGGAAATTGGAGCGAGAAAAAAGAAACAAAATGAATTAAAGAACGAAAAAATGAAAAAAAAAAAAAAAAAAAAAAGAGTAGTAGTGGAATACGAGAACCCAGACAGTCGAGGGATTTCAGGTATCGCTGGACCAGCCATTGGAATGTTAATGGGACCGGGAATTTCGTCGTTTCCATTGCAACCGGGTTTAATGACGACAAATCTCATTGCAACGAGTAACACGATGACAACGACGATGATACGTTCCGGTGGTATCGGTGCAACACAGTGTCGTCAACCACCCGCTTACAAAGTTGCCGCACAGATGGCGAGATTGCACAGGCTAGGTCGCGCCCACAGCCACGAAGGAGTCACTACTTACCGGACAGATCACGAAGATGGTACTGCAAAAATAAAAACAAACAAAAAAAAAACAAAAAAAGCAAATCCTAGACACACTTTACCACCATCTCGATTTTCTTCTCTCTCACACATCACACGTAAACACTAATTTTTATATTAAAAAAAAAAAAAAAGAAACTTAGAAACATCACATACGAGCTCTAATGTGTTTTTATTAGAAATTTTATATCGAGACAATGACACCTCGAGTGCTTATGCTCCGTTAAAAAAAAAAAGATTTTATTACTCTAGTCGTTATATCCCGTAAAACGTTCGGGTAACCCGTTAGGTGTGTAATAACCATCGAGGCATAATTTATAATAATAATAATACGTATATTTATATATTTACGTACCCGTTCTCGTTCGATCTTGTTTTTTTTTTTTTTTTTTTTTTTTTTTTTCAAATTTTTCGTATTTATCGTTAATCATCTCGGGGGGGTAAGAAAAAATTCTTTCCCTCTGGTTCTTGATTGTTGATTGTCGAATTTGTAAATTGTAGATTTTTTTCTTCTTTCTTATTACCCCGTTGCATCTGTACGTTAAATTTAAAAGTATTTTGTCGATTTTTTTTTGTCTTCTTCCTCCTTCTATTAAGTCGGTGTTTATTTGTTAGTAAATATTGACGAACGTACCAATGTTTTATATAGAGATGCGTCGCGATATGAGCGCACTCGGGGTCCCGTTCCATTTGCCTGTTTTATCTCACGAGATCTCTCCTCGATCTCTCGCCAATTGCACTCGCGCACTCACTCACATAAATATGTTGTTGTATACGTGTGTTAGCTTTTGCTGTCGAATGCTTGTCACTCGTTCATAACACGATTATCATGTCCGATTGTCACTTTTCTCGCACTTTCATCCCGCTGTTTTTTTTTTGTTCAACTTTTTTTTTACCGATTTGTATTATATATATATATTTTTTTTTTTCACGTAACTGTACGTTGCGGCTTGTACTCGCTTGCCTGCTTCGGTATTTTTTTTGCACGAACCTTCGTTTGCTCCTGCACAAGGTGAATTATTCTCGACGACGACCGTATAGTTTCCCGATAATTTCTGTGTCTCCAGTATGATTCCTTTTTTTTTTCTTCACTCGTCGAGTGAACTTTGTCAGTTTTGTCGAACGAAAAAAAAAAAACAATAAAATACATTTTTTAGCTATTTAGTAATTGGTCTTTGGAGTATCGATTTGAAAGGAAATATATTGACATTTTGGAACTTTTTTTTTCTTTTTCTACTCAATTTAAAGAAATATTCATAATTATGGTGGTGGAAAAATGTTACAATTGATCATTCGCGAAGAAGATACATTTTTTATTGGTATTATTGCCAAAGGTTTTATTTCGCTGTTACATTAAAACAATTAAAATGGATTGTAAAATTAGCCATTTACTACTCGATGCCTTGGAGTGTCAAAGGACATTTTGAAATTTGTTATTCAAAGCAGAGTTCACGATTTTTTTAAACTTGATGAAAAAAATTACATAAAATAGAAATCTTATCGTAAATACAAAACGTATGATTGTTGGAAGTGTTTCTACGATCGTCTGAGCAAATATATTCAAATTCTAATCTCGATTTTTAATTAAAAAAAAAAAGCCCCCGTTTTAATCGGAGCAAATATTTATAATTGTTCTTTCGAGAAATACTCAACATTACTAATTTTGAAATAACGAACGTTTTAAATTCGTACCGATTTCACAATTAATTTTCGACGTATTGTTCGAAAGAACGAAGAATATTTAAAAAATTTTTATTTCATCGGGCAACTTTTATTTTCTCACGATTCCATTAAACGTATGGACGTTTAATGGAATTATTCGTTCGAAAAAAAATGTACGATTGGAAGTTCAAAAAAAAAAAAAAACTAAAAACTAGAAATTAATTTGTCAAAAGATATATGATTTCACTCTACAATCGTTATCGAAACTGTCATAATTCGCGCTCGAGTTTTCCTCACGCATAAATCGTTCTCCCTCCCCGTCTTCTCGTTCTCGAGGATCATCGACTAATCGATCAAACGTATTATGTTACAGACGACGAGGAAACCCAAGTCTCAGCGGTTTAAGGAGGAGAAAAACAGACAAACAGACGCAAAGAAAAGAAAAAAAAAAAGAAAAAGAAATCTCCACGTGAAAACGTCCGTGCAACGAGCCCCTTGGCCGTCCTTTAGTTAAATTCTAGGCGGTTTCTTTTTTTACCATTCTTTCTTCCTTTTCGATTCTTCGTTCTAATCGAAATATCAAGAATGACAGAAATTGGAGAGAAAAAAAATATAAAAAGAACTGAAGAAAATCAAGAAAAAATATCTCTCATCCGAGAGGACACACCGCACGAACGGTCGTGTAATCGACACACCCGCGTCAGGTGTAGGCGCTTGGGATAGGAAACGAAAAAAATAATAACAATAATCCCAAGGAAAAAAAAAAGACAAACAAATAACGAAATCCACGTTTTTTCAATCGTGCTTCCTTTCTTACGATCTGGTAGATCGCGCATCACGTAGAACTGTTATCGTCCACCACTGGACAATAAATAGCGGCGCAAAATACACGAAAACAAATAACGAGTCATCTCGTGTGTCTGTTGCGACAGAAAAAAAAAAAAAAACAAGAAATGAAAAGGAAAAACAATGACTATCGAGTCAGTACGCTCGATCGCGTACAATCTGATGAGATAAAATCATTATAGAAAATGATGGTAGGAAGAGAGAGAGAGAGAGAGGGAGAGAGAAAATGTGGACAGGAAAAGTGAATTAACAAAAGTATATATATATATATGTATAATCGAGAAACGTTTCCACCCGGAAGTGACGAAACGAATTCTCGAGCCCAAGTCCTCGGCGACATATATATATATATATATATGTATGTATACACAAACACGACCCATATTAATCGAAAGACGAAAATAGAGAATGCAAAAAAAAAAACGAAAGAAAGAAAACAAGAATCGCGAGTCGAAAGGCGTTTAAGTAAAATTAATCTATATAAATGTGTAATAAAAAACGAGCCCAAAGATGTTATATATATATATATATATATACACATATATATATATATCGTGTATCCGCCGAATGCGTTTTTAACGGCGAAATCTGTATTATATTAATTTTAGTCTAGCCTCTGAAAGCTCCGTAGTTACGTAAGTTGGTGTAAATAGCTTAGCGCGTTTAGTCTTTACGAAATAAATAATAATAATAATAATAATAATAATTCGACGAGAAGGATGTAGACTTTAGGGGGCGATTAACCACCTCTCATCAACGCGACGTCACGTTTAACTTTGTCTTCTCCTTTTTTTTTTTATTATTTTGTTTACTGCTTGTTCTCTTTTGCACGTGAGTTTAACGCGTGGCGAAACGAAAAATCATGTTTTTTTTTTACTGCATGCGAAAAGGCCCGCGAGACGTTTGTTCGACGTCCACGACGTGGTACAGTCGACGAAATATTAAATCGAGCGACGAAAAAAAAAAAAAAAGAGATTACACGCGAATTATACGCGACTGACGATTGACCCGTCTTTTTTTTTCTTCCTCTTTCGGCGAAAAAGGGCCTAAAGCTCTACGAGCTCTCTTCACCCCCTTCTCTCGTGTGTCTCCCGGATAAACGCGATTACGGGAACATTCGACGGGTCTGCGAAATGTTTGTTAAAAAATTTTTTTTTTAATAAAAGAGAAAATATATCGTTCACTCGTCGTTTAATCGTGCACGCAAAAATTAATCGTCTCTGATCTCGCGCGGTAACGCGATCCTTGCGATTTCCGTGAATAAAGCAAATTTTTATTTATTTATTTTTTTAAACTCTTCGTTCATTTCGTGATATGGGGGGGGGGGGGGGGGAGAGAAAGAGAAAAGATAAAAAACGAAGATATGAAAAAAATTACGAAGATACTCGTACCGACTTGGCGGTATGTACGCCCATCCGATCAATAATCCCCCGAGAAATCGTATCGAAATTTATATCAATTTCTCGGGGATAACAATCGCATTACTATACAAACATAAATCACACATATATATACATATATATATATAGATATATATTATTATATATCTCTTTGTACATATCCTGCAATTTCTCTCACAAAATATTGCACCCAACGATATCTCGAGAGAATTTCTACGACTGTGAGTTTCCCTCGCCCTGACCCCTTCCGATCATTACGAGTAAAAAAAGGAAAAGAAAAAAAAAGAGAGAACAGACGAAAGTGTCATCAAACGGCAATTATCTCGTTACAAATTTTTTTTTTTTTATTCTTTTAAATCGATGCGAGAAATTTCCCTATTCGTATTCATTCCAGACGCATTTATCCCAACATTGTCGTGTCCATTCGTGCATACCTAATTGCACCTCACGCACACCAGTGTACGCTCTCGTTCTTTGTTTTTTTCTGCGTTTTTTTTTTCACACACCACGTGAATCTCATCCTCGATCAACTCAAAAAATTGTTTAAAGACCAGAAAAAAAAAGGATCGATGAATTAACTAATGACGTGATAAATTGCAAGTAGCTTACCAAAAACCCTCGATATTCACGATTTCTAGAAAGGAGCGTCATTATTATTATTATTATTTTTTGTACAATCTCGCCGGAAGCAAAACTTTTTCTTTTTTATGCATCGTCAAACAGTCACGCCGAGCGTGTCCCGAGTCACTTTCACCCCCTCTCTGGAGTCACGCTTCGAATCATCTTAGCTCTATCGATGTAGATATGTGCATATTACTCGTTAACGGTTGAACAGAGGCCGAACAGTAGTGACACATTTTCGTCGCGTTCGTTAACTGTTTTTTTTTTTGTTCTCCAATTCCAGCACCTCGAGGATAATTGAGATTTGAGAATCCACGTGATTGAGACTCGACGATGAGATTTACGTGGGGACACGATTTTTTTATCCTCTTTCTATTAATAAATCCTCGAGAGTTCGGTATAAATATACGGCGTATAGAATTTGGGTGACTATCTCGTCAAAAGGTGCTGCTCGAATGTTGCGTCAATCGAGAAATAGTTTTGAAAAGTAAAATGCAATGGCCGCGAGCAACGAGAAGAGAAAAATTGAGAAATATTCTTCAGTAGCCAAAGCCAGGAACGGTGCATTGTTCTCTCTCGACTTTTTTTTTGTTTTTGTGGTTTTTCTTTTTTTTTTCTTCGAGAAACTTATTTACGTAAGAGCCGAGTAGCGGAGCGAAAAATAAGGTTTATCAAAGGATATTCCACGAGACACGATTATTATTGTATACAAGTCCGATCCCCGACCCCCCACGCCCCTCTTTCTACGCGTTTATTTTTATTTTTATTTTTATTTTTTTCGTTTATTTATAAACCTGCCTCTCGTTTTAATTATTTATAACTCGAATCATGCGACCAAGACGACGGCGACAGCGGGAAAGATATTTGAGAGAATGACAGTATGGAGAAAAAGGAGGAAATGGATAAAAGATTAAAAGAAACGGAACCTTTTGTATTTTATTTGTTTAATAAAAACTCGAATCATAGTACAAAAATGAATTTTTATTTTTATTCTTTCGTTCGTTGACTATTAGTTCCGCAACGAAAATCCGCCCTTCCTTGCCGTTCGTTCCTCGAGTGAATGTATCCTTGTTTTTGTTTGTTTTTAAATCAATTTTCCACTCATTACGTATTATTTTTATCGTTGTTATTAAATATTATTGTTGTTGAACTTTTATTTTACTTCCTCGTTTGTTGCCTTCGATCAACGACTGTGATTGCCGCAGGACGTGAGTAGAGAAACGCGTAACGAAGCTCTGTTTATCGACTATTATAAATTAGAGAGTCGCGTGACTGTGAGTGTGCGTGTGTGTGTGTGTGTGCGAACGAGAAGAAAAAAAAACGATGGGATTAACTATATTTTGTACGATGAAAGACGAAAAAAAAAAGAGCACATGTTTTTGTATATCTCTCGCTGTCTATTACGATTAAGAATGAGAAGTTCTCTCCAGTTATCTATATGTTCGTTGCGATTTAATTGCGTGGTACTGAAAGATTCGAAGAAACGAGAAAGAAATGAAAAAATTTCCCTTCCCAATCTTAGATATCGTGTGAATCGTATATATCCACAGGTGGAGCCTTTGTAGAGGTGTTCCTCAACGATTAATCTCAATGTACACTCTCAATAATTCCTCGAACAATATATCTCATTAGAGGAGTCATAAAGAACAGTTGTTGATGATTTATTGGATTTTACAATAACCCCCTCTCCAATGTTGGACAAACTTCGAATAATCGAGTCTTCGTTCAGGTGAGCATATTTTCGATAAACGTATTTTTTTTTCAAATTTTTCGCGTTTCAAAACGATGGAAACTAGTCGAAATTTCAGCGCAATTTTTATCGTCCTGGATTGTAATCTCGATTAATCTATATAAATAAAAATGTTAATGTTCGTTTGTTCAAAATGTTAAATCTCCGAAAGTTCTTCACCGATTGCTTTGAAATTTGGACACAACGTTGCATTGGAATATTGAAAAATTGGAAAATTTAATGAAAACAATTTAATGATTGCACTCTTTTGTTCTATGAACACGTTTATATTTCCCAAAATGTCGTTCTAAATTCCATGCTTTTGCGGTGCTGCCCTCTCGGGTCTCGTCGTGACGTATGTATCCATTACGGTCCCTCGGGGCCAGACATAGCGCCACTGACGACTTGTACAGATGACAACAGTTGGATAACACCTGTTGCTACAATGGCAAACCACCCGGGGGGCTATTGCAAAAGTAACTTTTGTGCCTCGCAACACTCTTAGCCAAATTATTCATAACTGAACAATCGCGAAACAAGTTTTGATCCCTTAATAAAAATCATTCGTATACTTTTTATACTTGTCGTATTATTATAAATAATTTTTGATGCCGTTCATACCGTTTGAAAAAATTATTACAATCTGAAACGTATCAAAAGTGAAGAGATCATATTTTAAATTGGTAGAAAAAAATATGAATTATTTTATAGAGGATAGAATGATGTTGAGTGATTGTAACAACAAAAAGTGCTAATACTAAACCCCTACGAAATTGGGGAATCAATGGGGCCGGGTCGAAGTTTCGAATCGTAAAAGCTTCGACGGTGCAAAACTCCGAATTTTAATAGTACGAATTACACGGTTCATTCCGACGACAGTTTGAATAATCGACTGTAAATAATATCAAACGGGTATGAATCGATACCAAAAATGATACGAATTTAATATCGTCGAGCAAATATTTTTTCGAAAGATTACGCAGACGACAGAGCGATTTATCGAACGGTCAGTGGTATTACTTGAAGAATTCCGAATTGGTGATTTTTAGAGATCCGCATAGTTCCGAAAATTATATTATCGAACAAGAAACTATCGGAAAGGTGCGAACGTAATAAAATTGAAGAAAAGAATTCTCGGGTGTACGAATTTTTCGGACTCCGAAAATTACGGCGTCGACGATGCGGTATTCCGAAAATAAAAGTTCCGAAGGGGCAAAATTCCGAAAATTTGCAATTCGTGCGTTTATATGGCAGCACCACTGGTGTTATGTCCTACGGACCTTTTTCACGAGCGAGCGTCAAAGCCCACTAGTAGCGCTAGTTTTACTCTCTTTCGAAATTTTGCCCCGTCGAATTAATACACTGTCGTCTGTTTACCCTTTTCGGAACATACAAATTCTAATATATTTGGCTTCGAACTTTTTTTTTTCCGAAACTTTTCAGGTATAAAACTTGACCGTTCGGCAACTCGAGTTTCTAACACCACAATTTTTCGGAACTTTACGTTTGCTAATTATTAAAATACGATTTTTTAAGTAGTAGGATTTTTCATTTCCGATACTTTTGCAGATCGGTCCCATAATTATTCTTGTCATTTAATCCTCGGATGTATAACCATTCTTCGCAATGACATTTCTGTTTTAAAAAGGACGGATTTTAAAGATTTCGAAAAGTTTTAAGACAGTCCCACATAAATTCGGAGTTTTGAACCGTCGAAGCTTTTACGGTTCGAAACTTCGACCACGGCCCGAATCAATTTTTGTTCATTCAAATCATCGAATGATTCGAATGTTTGATATGTTTTTCGTTTTGGTTACAATTGATTTTTATGATTATGCATTCCTTCGGAGAATCACGAAGCTTTTGAAACGCGATCGTGATCTTGATCGAAGCGCACATGCTTAGATGTACACTCGAATTATCCCTGAATCCCCATTGTGAACTGTCGCTCGATTTCCCCCGCCAATGGTGTACATACAGTCCTCGCTACTTGTATTTTTTTTTGTTTTCTTTACATTTGCCCCTCTCCGAAGAGGTTATGCCAGAGAGCCCACTAACGTATCCTCCACCTCTTCGTCGTCTTTCTTTCTCTCTCTCTCTCTCTCGCTCTCATTCCATCGCCATCCCGCTCCTCTCCACTCTACAGTTTCCCTCCTTTTGCTTGCTCCGCTGTGAACGCCACACCGGGGGCTTTCGTTTCGCCATTTTCCCCCCACCTTCGAGGCTGGTCCCTGGCGTTTTATAGTAGTCAACGTCGGTGCATCGTGCAGGGGAGAAACGCTGACTCTCGCCACGTTACCCGGGGGCCCCTGGGTTCTCTCATCGTAGTCACCTCGAAAACCTCACTTAAACCGTGCACACACGTTCGACAGACGGTATTCGAAACGATTAATTCGCGTTAACGCGCGAATTCACGCTTTTATTTTTCCCGCGTCAATGCTCGCCGCGTTGGTCTTTCGCGATCTATCGCGCATGCGCTCTTGACACTTCTGTGTAAATATTACGTACGGACAGTGGGACGCGTGATACTTTTGATCCCACGTGCCGAAAGTCTGACCCAAAGATCGTTCGGACAGGGAGAAGAAAGATCATCGGTGAATTGTAAAGTGCCGACAACGTTTTACAACACTTTCGAACATTATTACTGCGGGAAATTGTACTAAAAAAAAAAGAAGTAAATAAATCAAATCTTCACGCGTGACATTTCGCGTTATCGCGGCCTCTCATCGAGCAATAAGCTCTCGTTTCTGTTGAAACGAGCGAATGCGGGTCGTTGGAATATATATTTTTTTTCTTTTTCGCAACGAGACAAGGTCGTACCAGTCGTTGCCTCGCGTATTTTTTAATAGCAACGAAAAGTTCCGTTGTCGAAGTATAAGTAAAAGTGCGGGAACAGTTTGCGTGAGCTGATAAGAGTGACGGCATCGCGTATGTTCTTCTTCTTATCACGTGCCTCGTTACTCTCACTTTTTTCGCATCCCCTCTCTCTCCTCTTTTCGTTCGTATTTTTCGAGTTTCGCGAGTGCTCCGCGTTCGGCCTGTTCGCTCCCTAACACACGCGATAGATCACAATGACGCAACGTGAATTAACGCGTTGACGGACTCGGGCTAAAGTCTCTTCCTCGCAAACACCGGAGACTTTGCTCCTCTTTCCTTCTTTTTTTCTTTTTTTTTTTTGCACATTCGCACGGTCAGCGACTGTAACGTTTCATTACGATCCGGCGTTGCTCGTTTTGTGCACCGAGAGAGCGCACCGATCCGTAATTTTCTCATTATTTCCGGTAGCTAGATACAAGAGCGTTTACCGTACCACCACCCGTTCGCGTTACAACCGTCTGATGGGCAATTAAAAGAAAAAAGAAAAAAAACTGTTCAACAATTTACAAGTGTCACGCGATAAGGGAAGACAATATTTAATTAAATAAATTCGTGAATGGATCGTTGCTAATATCGATCGCGACAAAATAGAAGCTAAATTGCGCCTGTTGATCGAGAATTCTCGTGGAAAGAAAATAATAAACAAGCTGCAACGATCGTGAGTCGATAAACTGTATTAACAGTGATTAGCAGTGTTTAATTTGAAATTTTGATTAATTCTCGTGATTTGCCAAAAAATACGAGTGACATTCGTCTTATAACGATAATAATAATAATAGTAATAGATTAAAAGTTAGTGAGTTTGTGATTATTTTATGTGACAGAAGTCTCCTTAAGTTCTTGAGTGAAGTGAGTTAACAGCAGTGACAAAAGTGATATAGATTAAAAAAATCTACAATAATATCAAATATACAAGCATTTTCTCGATTATTTATGCATGCACACCAGAAAAATATTTCACAAATGGAAGCGCGAAGTTGAATTTATACGAATTGCAGTTTTTGATATTCGGTTCTCGAACTCCACCGATCCACAGATCCAGGTGAGAGATCTATGTAATAACAATAATGGGATTTCTTATAAATTGACATAATTTCTAAGGATATGAAGCAAGACTGGAGTAATGTCATTGCACTCTCTCATTTTTTTTTGCGAGAATACAAAAAACGTTGGTTTTTTTTTAAATATCCTTTTAGGATCCTACGTGCATGTATTCTCTCTGACTGATCACATGGGAAAAAAATTGAATTCCTACGTATAAACAATATGTCACGAATTCAAAAGTGATGATTCTAAGTGTTACGCACTCCTTAAGGATTTATAAATTAAAAAATCAATTCAATCCAATGTTCGACATAGATGTGCTAGTTTCGATTTTTAAAAATATCAATTTCCTTAAGGGAGGAAATAGGGTTAGGACAGCGTTTTCTCAATGATTTTCATGAATTTCTTTTATAGTATAAAAAATAAATATAATTCATTGAAACTTTGAGAATATTTTATACATATATTTAAGTATATACTATAAAATATTAGCGACCCCATATTGCAGGTCACAATCAGACTCAGCATTTTGCGTACATTCTGGAAGCCGCAATTTCCATCCGAAATCAAACGAGGTTGGAATTTACTTCTATTATATGTCTCTCTTCTATATGAACCTAAATGCTATCAAAAAAATAGAAAATTGAATTTTTTACAGGGGTCAAAACAAAAAAGCATGATTTTTTGCCATCTATTACAACTTTATTTGCAAAAAAAAATTATTTTAAATAATGATAATATTCCGATTTTAGGTTCATATAGAGCGCAATACTATAAAGAAAGTAACTGCCAATTTTCAAAACAATTGGTTGAAAACTTTTCAAACTAGCGTGTACGCAAGTTAAAAAAAAGTCGCTTTCAGAAAAACGCGTTTGAAAAAATAGTGCCAAGAAAAACAAGCAATATGGGGTCGCTAATATTTTATAATATATACTTTAATATATGTATACAAATTTTATAGTATATACTTAAATATATGTATAAAATATTCTCAAAGTTTCAATAAATGATATTAATTTTTTATACTATAAAAAAATTTCATGAAAATCATTGAGAAAACGCTGTCCTAACCCTATTTCCCCCCTTAATGGTTTATAACAATAGAACGAGTCGGAATTTTCAGTTAAAATTTTGGGAACATATGTTTCAATAGTTTTACTAAGAATTTATGAAATAAAAAAAAATCGATTTTTTTAACCGTCTAACCCTATTTCCCCCTTAATCCCTCTCCCCCTTCCTGGTGAAACATTGCTTAGTTTCATGTAAATTCGATCTAAATTTGCGTTATAAAGGATAATTCTGTAAAAAAAAAAAATCTTGCTTGCTCGGGCAGTAATGTACACTTGTAGTTACCCGACAGCCTTCTATCGCAGACACACATCGGAGGTGGGGATAATTTTTTTCCATACTATGCAAACTACTCCAGTTGATATATAGAGGCAACAACACACGATAGCAAGTTTGCTTGACGTTTCGTCGAGGTCGAACTAATACTCGAGTTCCTGATCGCGCGAGAGAGAAAGCTCGTAAAGTGGAAGAGAGAGAGAGAGAGAGAGAATGAGAGAGAGAGGATTGTTGAGGTAATACAAACGTATAACGTCCGCGTGGACCACTGCAAGATTTCGTTCACGTGTTAGTATTTAAAACATTTTTTTTAAATTACAACGAGACAACATTGTGGCTTTGAGAATTCTCTGACCTCGATTAAAAGTATTAAATCGCAATTATCCTTCTTTTATTCTCGTTTCGGCTACTCTCGTGTATTTCATCTCGAAAGTTCATTTCTGAACTGTAGAAGGTTTTTTATTTGTGAAAGAGAATCCTCTTATGGGATGAAATAAAAATTGTACTTGTATTCAGTGAATTATGATTTTTTTGCTGCAATAATGAAAGTCCGATCCAACCGGGACCATATCTACTTAAGTGGAGCGTTTAATAGATCGGAGAGTTGGTCGAATAGCCTGCGGGGATTTTCTTTAAAAACAATTTTCAATTGTTCGCCGAGACTTATAATTGGTTATTGTAAAAATATTAATGATAGGAGCACTATAAACTTGTACTTTTACCTTCTTGAAAGGATTAAGTTATTTGATCGAGTGTATATTTATTTTTCGTTTTTTTTTTTATCCAATTATAAGGCTTATGGAAGTAGTAAGAGACCGAAAGTTTACCACGTTCGATATTGGATTATATACTGCATGTACAGTTCACGGAAATCGATTTACCAATCGACCTTCGAGCACTCGTCTTATTACCGATTGGACCTCGCGTGATTGTTGATTAACGCACCGTCCACTGTACAAAAATTGTGTTTATTATCGGGAATAAACATTTTTCAAATCAAGATTTCGGAATCTTGATTTATGAAACTTTTCGATGAATCAAAAAGATCGTTTGATATTTCTTTTGATTGAGGAAAAATGATCGAGCGCTAATAAAATTCGTTAAATATGTATTTTGAACGAACAAAATGTATTCATGGCAAATAAAATAAATTCAATTCAGGATTCTTTTCTTTCCGGATGGGAGGCTCGTGTTTCATGGTTAAATCGACGACGAAAAAATTGGTCAATATTTTCGGTAGTAATAAGATGAAATAACTCATTTCCTAATATAATTCATATTATCATAAAACTTTCATTAATATTGAATTAATATTACAAAATAAAATCTGCGATTCGAATGATCAACTTTGAGTGAGGAGTTGACAAAATCGAGAATAATAAATCATTTGGCAGCCTCAGAATTGTCATCATAATAGCTCAAGGTCTACCATCACGGTCGTATTCCCGTTAACCAAGATCTTGTATCATATTATTTTCATCGTTCGACCATCCGTTAGAAAAAAAAACGCTGTCGGCGTTGCCAAGAAATCTCTGATATGCGTGGCACCTGTCGATCTTTTCTCTGTAGTCTCGCGAATACTTCTTCGTTCGGTAGGGCACAAGGGGAGGGATCGAAAAACAAAAAACCGCAGATCGGTAAGGAGAAAGGGAGAGACGTCAGTTCGCGGATTGACCCGAGGGAGCTCGGACGGCACACGTCGATCACGTCTCGCGATTCCGCGTAGAGACGTTTCGCAATTTTTCACGATCTCCACTCTTGTCCGAATGTGGGACGATCGTTTTCAAGTGTTTGTCGCTCTTAGAGTTTCTTTTTCTCCCCTTCTCAACGCTTTTAAACACTTTCCTCAATGTTTGTCCGTTCTTAAATACACATTGAAATGATAATGAATGAAAAAAATGGGAGTGAAAGATTTGAGATTGAAAAATTAAAGATAGGAACAACAGATTCGAGAATCATCATTTGAATCAATGAAATAACAATTGAAATTCGTTTACGAATGACAATTTCATTTAATTGGTGATTCATTGAACAAAGAAACGTCAAGATCGAACAGCGATAGCGAGAAAATCCGGTGTTTATACGAAATTTCGTCTGGTACGATCCTAACGACCGGATAGGATATGCGAGCGTGAATTAGCCAACGGATTGGAAGGAATGAAGAAATATACACAAGTGCGCCGGAAGGATCCGACGCACAATGCACTCGTCGGGGGAGTGAAAAAGCAAAGCGCGCGAGTCTGTAACATTAATTTGCATAGCGAATCAGACCGAAGATCGGCCTCGTCCACGTGTATTATTATTATTATATATATAGATATATACGTAACCGCGAATGATCGTTAGAGCATTCCGTTAGATCGCGCTCAGCCGTGCGAACGTTCAACTCCCCCGCGCGCAATCCACACATACATCTAAACATATCCTACGTACGGATGTATACAAATATCCACAGCTGTTAATGTAACTTTTCGTGAGTTAACTGTGCTCTCAGAAAATTAAGATCCATAAAAATGCATATAGACACGTAATAACAGGAATGGATCGCGTGTTTATATATTATTTCATATATATATGCATATACGTTGAAGTCTCAATTGCAGGAATTGCAATAATCGTGAATTAAATACGATAGTTCACTTAATCGTCGAAACATTTTTATTGTTCGCGTTAATCATCGAGCTCCATGAATTATTTATTGGACATGAAAAAACACTACAATACCGATTTCTCGATGAATCGATCATTTAATTTATCAAGGGTGAATTCTCACATTAAAAAAAACAAAAAAAAAAATACTCCCAATAAATATTTTATTCATTAGGTTACCGCGAGATTACGCGTTCCATTTCCGCGATTGTTCGGTCGTTCTCTTATTCGAATCCATTTGTCCGCGGGACGTAAAGAAAGCGGCGTTCGTAAAAAGAAAAGAAAAATCACGGTACGATCTTATCGTTGAGACTCACGTTTAATATCACAAATCGGGAAGTTCGAGGGGCGCGGCTATCGCCTCCTAACCCCGATGAATGCCACTTGGGGAAGCAATTAATTATAAGAAATAGGTCGAGGGATTAACTTTCGGGCGTGCCATCGGGCAACCTGGTAGCGAATGTTATATATAAATTCATTCGGCTATATAGTACACTGTTGGCTATATATATGCATAAATCATTTGGCAATGATGTAAGAAGAAAAGCACCGGCGTTCGCGAAACGACCTCGCGTGCAAGCACGACCCCATCTAGATACACGTCGGTGCACGTACTCGTACGATATATACCCATACCGGGAATAATATCGCATTGCCTGTTTTATCGACTTACTCGCGATCGACGTTTTTTTTTTCTTTCAGTTTTCAAGCTCGATGTTCTCACGGAAATAAACTGTATTTGCTGCTTCGAGTCGTATATGTAATTCTACACAAAGATACATGATTCATTGAAATTGTTTATTAATCATCGATACGAAATCGATATGCATAATTAAAATGGTATATCAGCAGCTATCAGCGAAATAAAAGTTAAATTGAATTTAAAAAATTGGCAATATCATACCTTTTTACAGAAGTCAAAAGACTTGTGTAAAAATAGGAGATGGATGGATAGATTAGAATAGGGAATCCTATAAATTTACTCGAAACTATGGAACAGTCTACAGTGGTAACATATATCAAAAATATTCATATAAATTATAATAAGATACTTTATCATTTCAGTGCCAGAAACATCGAACTTTTCAGCGACTGTTATTTTGGTATAAATTAATGTCGTTGGAGGAAATGTTAAAAGAATGATGAATTGCGAAAAAGTAACATTAATCCAATGATGTGCGCTGATAACGAAAGTTTTACCGCTTGCATATTTGAAACATGCGTCGTTACACTCAGACATTTTGTATTATTCTAATTGTGGTGAGTATTAAGAATTCGTCGGATATTAAATAATGATATTTAAGAGCTCGCAGGCTGCTGCACGCGCTGAAAACCGGGTAAATTTGTAAAATTATTATTATGGTTGTATGATGAAAAAAAATTAAATTATTGATTGCACATTTTTTATAAACTTTTCAACTTAGAGACAAAAAATTTAAAAAATTTTGTTCAAATATTAACATTACTTTTTACGGGTATAAATGGACTACTGATGAAAACCATGGCGCCTCCTTATCGACATCGTAAGTTCATCAAAAATTATCCAATCTACAAAAATTAAGAATCTTGTAAAATAATGTAGTAGTAATAGTCTGACGGAGGGAATTTTTTTTTCAAAAAATAAAGAAATTACAGTATTTCAAACTTGAGTATGCAATTAAAAAAAAAATAGTATTTAATAATTTATAAAAAATTGTCGAACCAAAATATTAAAAAAACCTCTCGTCAGACTATAGAGAAAATAATTATCAAGATTTAAAAAAATAATAAGTAAAAACATATTAAAACTTTACTGAGTTATCGTGCTGACACTATCTAAAAACATAGTTTCGAGCAAAACGCGTTTAAAGTGTCTAGTAGGTACAACGAGAACCCGATGTCCTTTCACATTTATTGCTATAACTTTGTAACGGAGTAAAGTTTTTTTTAAAGTTTTTTTTTTTTATAAATTCTCAAAAGTATAAAGAATAAAAATCTGTAAGAAAAAAATCGATTTTTTTTTATTTCATGGGTATGTGAACCCTTAATGCGATTTAATATCCTCACAAATTGTAACATTTCGTGCTTCACTATCAATTGCAATATCAAAATGTTTTAACAACAAATGCATCGCGAGTAGAGATCTTAATTGAGGCAACTTTATACATTTTTTTTTTCGCCATAAAATATTTATGGCTTGTAATTCATGTGGGTTGTGAAATTGGGCCCGCGAGAAATTACTAACTAGGACGTTCGGGTTTATTATACCGAGCAAGGAAATGCATTCGATCGATAATTTCGTCGTTCTCCACGCTCGGGTATTGCAACGGAAGTTCCAGGAAGAGATTTGCATTCCCCTGGAGAACCGCATCCTGAGCTGTATTATGCCGCACACGCTTCTACGATCTCTCGGCGAATCGGACGTCGAGTAACTTTACAACATGAAAGACAGAGAGATATATATGAGAGAGAGAGAGAGAGAGATAGAGAGAGAGAGAGAGAGACAGAGAGGGCCAGAGAGAGAGCGTGTGCTGCGAACGTTTCGAAAGGGGTGGTTGTTTTTTTTTATTATCATTTTTTTTAATGCCGAGGTGGGGCATTCACCGGAGCGTGGGACGTTCGTGGGGTTGTTGTAGAAAGAGGGTTGCTCGCCACCCTTTTGCCGCGCAGTCGCAAACCGTATGTATATGCGTTAAATTCTCGATCGTACCCTCTCGCGAGGGCGCTCACAACGTACACCCGAACCGCGGCGAACTCTCCCCCACGCTTCTCAGTCTCAATCGGACTCCGGTGGTTGCCGGATCATCCGAGTCCAACTTGGCGAAAGATCAGGCATATTTTTCTTTTCCACGTCACTGTTTTTTTTTTTTTCGTGTAAGTCGGAAATTTACCAGAAAACAAAAATCATTGTACCGTACACGAAGCAGAGGAGAAACGAAGAAACATCGACAGAGTCAGACAGCCCAACAACTCTCGCGAAATCGTTTTTTTTTCCTTTTAACGCAGCCCTAAGAGAAAAGCTCTGTAATTTGTTTTTACGGGGAATTTTAATAAATTTACGTTACAAAAAGTGTCTGAATGCATGGGTGCGTGTATGTAATAATGAAAAAAGTTCCATTCGCTATAATTACACGGTATTACATTGAACGCAATTTTATTAAAAGAACATTTTAGTAAATGGTAACATGTCGTTTTATTTCGTGAAATTTGATATTATAAGCTTTTTGAAAAGTGTCTGGATGAATGTGTGGGTTTTTGTGATAATTGAAAAGCGTTCATTCGCGATTTGATCGAAAGTCTAGAATTTTGTCTTTCGTTTAGAATTTTTTGATTCTTTGAGTTAATTTATAAAACAAAAAGCGAAATATCCAACAGAATTTGTCGGTAGGTTGTCTATTAACGATTCACACGAATCTCAATGGCTGTTTGTTTTTTGTACGACGATTTCAAAGCTTGGTTCAAAGAGGAAACAAGAAAGAATTTTTCAAATTTGCCGCTACCTGAGTCGTTTTCTTGTCTACCGTTTCGTTTTTTCATTCGTCGAAATTGTCTATCGTAGTCAGGAACCATAAGCGAAACGAAGCGGAGAATTGAACACGGTACGAGGACGGAAGGGCGAACCGACGAATCACGATAGACCGGACAGGAGTAAAGTCGCGGTGCGGGCTCATTTCGAACCGGCGGAGCGCACACACCACCGGGCCAAACATCGTGTGTTCGGTACCGCAGCCGGCCAGAACCAGCCAGTTTAGTTAGCGCGCTTCGTGTGGCCGGACACGAAACTTCCCCACCGTTTTTCATTCTTTTTTAACAAAATTTAATTTTCTTTTTATTCACTTTGTTTCTTCTAACGCTTTCGGTTTTTCTCGTTGTTAATTTCTTCGTTTTTTTTTGTTTCTCTACATTTCGCAATCGGTTTTTAAGATTGGTGAGCGTTGACCGCGCTCTAGATACATCAAGATAGTGACAGTCGACGCGTTAACGCGCGAACACCGTTTGCTTCAAATATTTCCTTACTGTTTGTAATTACACATTTATTAAAATTATTTTCGCGATGCTACATCGATTTTTAAACGACAAACAAAAAAGAATGTATTTCTTAATTTCAATGGAAATCAGTTAGTTAAAAAAGCGAATTTTTTGTTGAACAGCCTTCTCTCACATTGTATCATAAATGAATCAATTTAAATTGTTCATAGAGCGTGAGACATTTATATTTGCTATTATAATTTATTAATTTCTCGTTATTTCATTTTTTTTTTGGAAATCTTTCTATATATACGTTGATATTTATTTGCACAAGTCCGGGAACATTTTATCTTCCTTCCAAGTAGTCGTACAGTACGGGGTGACCAACGTTGGTGTAAGGAAACGTAAAAAACCGATAGAAAAAGGCTTTTCGTCCGGACGAGCACCTCGAGCTCCTCGTAAACTTGGGCTTAGAGCTCTTTCTCTCTCTCTCTCTCTTTCTCTCTCATTCTCCCAAGGTGAGTTTCGCACTCGCGTCGCGAGATCGCCGCGTTTGCCGCGAGCACTTTCCCCGCAGAGATCGTTTGTCTCGTTCGTTGTAACGCGCAGCGCGTCTATATACCCGAGGATCTTTCAGCGCGCCTTTGGCCACTATTCGCGAGGACGAGGGAGCAAGACGCATCACGAAGATTGTCCGGACTACCCTGGAATCTCAAGGAGTTCTTCGAATACTTCGCGGACGTTTGTCCCTACTTTTGCTCTTCTCACGATGGCCACCACAGATCTCGGGTACCACCTCGTCTCTTTGAATCATTACGAGAGAGAAAAAATTCTTTGGTCGAAATTCACGGGACACGGACTTGTATTAATCGTGATGACAGAGTTGCCAAGGACGACGTGGAAATACAATGATTTGACTCGAAGATCCTAAACGACGTTTTCGATAAAGTACGATCAGCTTGAAAATCATGTATGTTCTTAAAAATTACGAGCAACTTTGTTTTCGATTCGACGAAAGATTAGAATATTCAAGTAAGGATTTAACACTCGTGTTAACATTCGTTAAACTCACTGTCGAATTTCACGTACTCATTAATCATCGTAACGATAGAAACCATTTCGAAACAAACGAAATGGTAAAAAAAATTAACTAAAAAAAATGTATAATCGGTAAAAATTATGGAAAATATGAAGAAAGAAAATTATTCGATCGTCGATTGTAAATGTGATTTATAATGATAAAAAATTATTGACATTATTGTGTTAAATCTTCGATCTTTTTAATCGATGTTTGATCGTACGACAAGTGTAAATAATGGTACTGGCGGGTCTTGGCACTGGAAGAATTCACAGATGTGCAATATATATAATCGTGGATCTTGCAATGCCATCACTTGCTCGATGCCGATACAGCGTGACATAGTTAAGCCGGACATTTCGTCGTTGTCGTCATCGTCGTCGTTGTACAAGTCTCATTTGGAACATTAACGTACGATTTTAGCGTAAGAAATAATACTTTATGGAAAACAATGAAATAATATTGAATTTATGTAAAACGTTTGTTAATTCATTGCTGATGATCAATAAATACAATTTCACGTTCGTGAGAACCGAGCTCAACTATTTGTGTCATTTTTGCCGAGAACCGTTAGGGGCGGGGGGGGGGGGGGGGGGGGGGGGGTAGGGTTTTAAAGGCGAAAAAAAACATATTTTTATGATTTTTTTGCGGCGACATGAGTAATATAATTTTATTAAATAGAATTACATATTATTGTACAACTATTGAAGTATCTCAGAAAAAATTTTCAATGAAAAATATTGATAAATAAGGTGACGTTGAATCTCCAGAGGCGCCTTGAAAAAAGTGGTTTTGCGGTGAACATTATAAAATGCATATCAAAAAATTGATATGCATTTTAAAGGTGATGTATTTCTCGAGGTAATCAGGAAGAGTTTTTTTTTTTTTTTTTTCTATTTTTTGCAGCACTTGGAAGTGAAAAACGCAATTTTAGCTAAAAAAATCGCGCTTAATTTGTTATTAAAAAATTGAAAAAAAAACTCCTCCTGATTACCTGTTGATTTATGTGAAGAAGTAATGTTTAAATTTTCAAAAGGATCGGTTCAGTAGATTTTGAGTTCTAATGTTCACAAACTTTAAAAATGACGTTTTCGGGAAAATCGATTTAAAGTTTTCACGTATCACGTATCACGAATCACGGCCGGTCGTTTGAAACGCTGTAACTCCGTTAGTTTTACTCCGATTGACTTAAAATTTATACACAATATTCTCGACATATTGTTCATTCGGAAAAAAAATGCAAAAAAAAAAAAATTTTAACCATACCCCCCCTTAAGGACAGAGCGAGAAATCATTTTCGATACGGTAAAACTCTCACTCGGACGAAGAAAAAAGTACTCGATGCTGTAACCTGCGCGTAATTAAAATCGACAATGGGTTAAATCCATAAAAAAAAGCAATGGCGCTTCGAAGCATAAATTAAAGACTGCATGAATATACTTCCGTGCTTTTAGAAGCGTTATCAAAATGTCAATCGTATCGTTTGGCAGGTAAACCGGTCACCTTGAAACTTGCCAATTTGCCAGTATGTTTTGTGAAAATTGTGTGTATATGCGTGGACATAAAACGTCTGCTCGGGTGTGAAGGGAAATAAAGAATAATAATGAGAAACCAGCTTGGAATCGAGAAGGAAGATATGCAGCGTACGGGCGCCCATATTTTCACGTAGCCGTGCACCTGTCGCAGATAACGTGACTAGGCAGGACACACGCTGCTTGAACCACACACACACACACACACATATCCATGGACATATCAGCTGTTAGGAAACAAGAGGAAGTAAGCAAAATGATTGAAAACGTAAAGTGGTATGAGTTACGTCCCTTTGTTTGCTAGCAGTCGATAAATACAATAAATACAGATGCAGTAGGAAAAACGTTAAATCATGTTGTCTATACATATGCTTTTACTACTTTTCTTCCTTCTTTCTCCCTCAATCTTACGCATTCACTCTCTTCTAACCCTCAACCTTAGCCATGCACTCCTCGTTTCCCAGACGCGCTGAATGCACCGAGAAAAATGCGCACAAAACGTTCAATCACACAATGTCTAGGCTGGTAAGGTAAAAAGAAAGAAACAAAGAAACTTTGTTGTATTGCGTGGATACAGGTACGCAGAAACGAGAGTGCACGATGCTATAGGCCAGAGATTAAAATGCACGAGATAGACCACGGTTAACGATTCTTTTAGGTAGTAGTCTGGTAACTTAAGCCGATTTTCATGTCTTTTTTGGAGGGCGTTTTTTTGTAGGAACAACTATTAGCACCTTAGATATCTTCGAAACTATAAGGTTCACAGAAATATTTGCTGAATCAAAATTGCACAGTACGAAGGGGGCCATCCAATGATACCAAAGTACTGACCCCCACCCCCACCCCCTGGGCTGGGGGTGGGGCAACTTTGAAATCTTAAATGGGAACCCCCATTTTTTATTGTAGATTCGGATACCCCGTAAAAAAATACGTAACTTTTGTTAAAAATTTTTTTTTTCGATTCGTGATAGATGGCGCTGTAATCACAAAAAATCCCCAAAAGTACAGAAAGGCGATAATACTTACAGTTTCGGTAGTAAATAAAATTACTACGTTTATAGTGAGTGTTCGAAATGACGACCATCAGTATCAATGCAATATTGGACTCTTTTTTCGATTGTTTGACTTGCAAGTTTTACAGCGTCAAAACTTATTGATGCACAGGCTGTAATAATTCTTCCCATTCGTTCCCATGCAATTCTTGGTGAAGACTAACACGGTACGGGTGAAATTTGTGACGGTGCAAAATGCGATGAACGCTAGTCCTGTCAATGCCGGATTCATTTTGAATTTGTCGCATGTTACAATGTTACAAATGTTACAATGTTTGTTACATTTCTTCGACAGAAAGGTACGGAAAGTACAGAAAGGCGATAATACTTACGGTTTACTTCACTGAAAATAAACACTGTTTCAAGGACACTTTAATAAGTTCGCAGGATAAGATAAACATGATACGCATGATACATGATAAATACTTACTATAAACGTTGTAATTTTATTTACTACCGAAACTGTATGGTAAGTATTATCGCCTTTCCGTACTTTCGGGGATTTTTTTCGATAACATCGCCATCTATCACGAATCGAAAAAAAAATTTTCAACAAAAGTTACGTATTTTTTTTATAGGGAATCCGAATCTAGAATAAAAAATGGGGGTTCCCATTTTGGATTTCAAAGTTGCCCCAACCGCAACCCAGGGGGTGGGGGTGGGGGTAAGTACTTTGGTATCATTGGATGGCCCCCTTCGTACTGTGCAATTTTGATTCAGCAAATATTTCTGTGAACCTTATAGTTTCGAAGATATCTAAGGTGCTAAGAGTTATTGGGACATCCTGTGTATCTGTATGTCTATGTGAATATATATAGTGTCTGCCTTGATTTACAGCATACATGCTGCGGTACACTGCATTATGTCGAATGCCGCATAGTTTTTACATGCTTCAAATAGAGAGAAAATCACAATTCGACACAACCGAGTCTGTGTCAGTGCGGAGTCGGTATTGGTATAAGTTGAAAAGATTAGATCTAAAAAAAAGTTTATTTTACACGGAATAGCGAAATTTCGATAAAATACTGATTTCGTTCTACTCGTTCTACATTATCTGCGTAGGAGATTGGAGTTCTAACCGTTCGAACAACATTGTTTTATTAGAAAAATTAATGTCGCAATTTACTTGGAAATACAGATGTTTTACATAAATTTCTGAACTTTTCTATACACAGATTTAGGTATACGCACTGTGGTAGATTTAACTTGAATAAAAACTATCGAACCGTCCGGAAGTTCCAGGTACAAGGAGGTACAAACTGCACGAAGATTGTCCCAGATGATGATGAGCCTGGCTCCGCGCGGCGTTATGCCTCAGAGCCTTTCTAGCTGTGTTCCATCTATATATATACTTATTTATTTTTATATATATATACATATACATATACATGAGTGGCTCGAATCTCGATGATGGGTCCTATCATACCGAGAAATTAGTTCCGTTACCCCGAGAGGAAAAACGAAGGGCTCCGGTTATAACAGTTGCCCTACCTACTATTATATATACCTGGTAGTCGATCCTGATCGTTGCCGATGGGAACCGCGACCGCGGGATCCCAAGGAAATTTCTTGCTACCGCAATAATCACAAGTTCGTCTCTCGACATTGGAGACGCGACCGCAAGATCAAGATTATTCGCCTCGTGAATTGCAATACATTTCTTTTATTCTACTTATTTCTGCTTTTTTTAAAGCGACACTCGAACGTATGAATATTAAGGGCTAAGAATAAAAAAAAGCATTTTCTCCTTCGCGTGCTATTTAATGATTCAATGAAAATGTACATTAATTGTCGCGTGTTCGTGAACATCATTAGATCGCGTATAAGAGTAAAATAGTTGAGTGCTAGCCGCACGCTTTTGCGCACCCCTTTCGACATCGAACGATCCCCCCATTGTTTTTGCTGCCGATCTTTGAAACGACAACGACACCTTTGACTCGAAGAATCATCCCCCTCAATCGTGCTATATACAACATTATTCTCTTCCAGGAAAATTGTAAAATTACCAGTAAGAGTAATAAAATCTTGGGATCGGACTTTACGTACAGAAGGAGGTGAGGTTCGATCGTCGAGTCCGTAGTGGATGAAGGATGGGGAATATCCACGAAATATATATACACATATAGTATAGTCGCTTTTGATGGCGTACCTCTTGAAACGTGGCGTTAATGCCACGTTAAAACCAAATAACACCCTCTCTCTATGGTCATATACCATCTATATGGTATGTACAGTGAACACGTCGAATGCCGCAACACGCGCGTTTCTTCACTTTAGTCCACACATACATTTCAAATATACAGATATATAGAGGGCGATGGTCGGGGGCCGCGATAACGGAACCGGAAGCTCGCGGGGCTCGAGGTATTTATCGAGCGCGTTGCCATGCCAGCCCCACGTGTACAACACGGGGGTTACGCTCAACAAAAGCCCCAACGCCGTTGATCATCTACACGTAAATTCGCCTGCCCACCTGTGCCTATCTGCGGGTTCGCGGGTGTCGACGATCCATGCTCCGTTTTTATTTCGCTCTATATACTAGCACATCATCCTTTTTCTAGCTCACTTGTTCCTTCTCGGATCTGCACACACACAGAGACACACAAAAATACAGGAACATCGCTGCTCTGTTATTATTCATATGTATACTCGCTGAATAATCGAGAAGGATGACCAGTTAGGGAGGTCGTTCGCAACCCCATTTCCTTCCACCGCAACCCTCGCGAATACCCGCCCTGATGTGGTAATGACTCTGGGCAGCGCCGATCCTTCCTCGTCACATCATTCTCACTTCTTTTTTAGACTAGATTTACTTTATGCTTTTTGAGTATACATTTTATTCCTACAATTATTGAAGAACAAATTGGGAGGCAAAAAAATAACAATGTATGTACTGTGTGCCGTTGAATGAACTTTCAGCGCCATTCGAGTCTAGTAGATTATTGAGAGTCGAACGTAATTTGGTTTCTTTCAATATTGATATAAACAAAAGAGTTGACGGTTAACTATGCAGACGATTTTACTGCCACTGTCGCCCCTAAAATCGAATGGAAATTCTCGCGAAATAAACTCGAATGTACCGCGCGGCATTGATGTGCAAACTTTCCATTTACGTCGAAATGAACGCTTCCGTTAAGGGCGGAAATAGGGTTAGGACAGCGTTTTCTCAATGATTTTCGTGCATTTTTTTATAGTATAAAAAATGAATATAATTTATTGAACGTTTGAGAATATTTTATACATATATTTAAGTATATGCTATAAAATTTTTGAAAAATTTCCTTTAAAACCACCGAAGATATTAGCGACCCCGTATTGCAGGTCACAATCAGACTCAGCATTTTGCGTACATTCTGGAAGCCGCAATTTTCATCTGAAATCAAGCGAGGTTGGAATTTACTTTTATTATATGTCTCTCTTCTATATGAACCTAAATGCTATAAAAAAAAATAGAAAATTGAATTTTTTACAGGGGTCAAAACAAAAAGCATGATTTTTTGCCATTTTTTACAACTTTATTTGCAAGAAAAAAAATTATTTTAAATAATGATAATATTCCGATTTTAGGTTCATATAGAGCGGAATACTATGAAGAAAGTAACTGCCAATTTTCAAAACGATTGGTTGAAAACTTTTCAAACTAGCCTGTACGCAAGTTCAAAAAAAGTCGTTTTCAGAAAAACGCTCGGTCATACACGTGGCGCGCTCGGGGCCTGAACGAGAGCTACTCACTTTAATGGCTTATAACAATAGAACGAGTCGGAATTTTCATATAAAATTTTGGGAACATATTTTTCAATAGTTTTACTAAGAATTTATGAAATAAAATAAAATCAATTTTTTGAATCGTCTAACCCTATTTCCCCGAAAAAGTAATTTTCGGAAATGAGAAATGACGTCGTTATAGCTTGGAACGACGAGCATTGGTCGCGTACAGTGGAGAGATTGAGAAATGTAAATCGGCCAGCTCTACTTTATTTCAATATTATTGTTATACATCGTGATTTGTGTGGGTGTCGATCACCTTTCTGGCGGAGGAATAACAAATCGTGGCAAAGTGTGTATGCGGCTCGTGTCCCTCCACTGGACGTCACAATGAGTGATCGCATGGCTCGGGTAATTGCGAGAATGCTGTATACAGCTGGTATCCTAAGATCCGAGTGTGCGATTTGCAATATTATTATTATTTGTTTTTATTACTATGTCATTACTGGATCGTTGTCAATTCGCTGTCGTAAAAATCTTTCGTAGTTGGGCCCTTTATCACGATTAAAAAGACTTCTAAAAAAAAAATACGAGATTAAATTAATGGCTGACAAAACGATGACAATATTTTTTTCTGCGGCCAATAACTATTTTTCATGCTCAAAGAGAACGAGGTAGATTATTCTATAATATAGAATAGTAGTAGTCCCGATATAATGCATCCAGACAACGCGTCCTTGGAAAATGGAGTTCAAACGAGTTACGCGATCACGCGTCCGTACTTCCGGTTAGCGTTAACTCGCTCTGCGGTCTCCTGACCCGGCGGCTCGGCACCGCGTTTCCACCTTTCATTCATTCTTCGAGGCAACCCCCATCCCCCCCGCGCCTTGATCACTCCTCGTTTGTTGGAAGCAGAGCACGCGTTCGGTGTATGTACGACCGTTGAGAACTCCTCCGCGAGCTATAACGATATAATGCACTTATATTATACCGGCGGTGTATTACGTGACGATGTACACACGTGAGAGAGAGAGAGCATTTCTTTGATAAAAACCTGACGTGAGTTAGATCGAGGGAATTCATGAAGTAGCGACGGTCTGTTAAAAGCGATAAAAACGTGCATATTTCTTTTTCATGTTTTTATAATGGCCATTTTTTTCGACGGTTAATCCAACATCCTTTGAGAATTATTCTTTGCGTCATACAATTTGTAACGAAGGTACTTGATATGATTAATTGGTAACAATTGGATTTCATAAAAAAAGGAGCGGTTGGAAAGTCGAATTAAAAAAATATATATCTTGTTTTTAAAAGACTTTTAATGAAAAAGAAAGTACGTTCAATGTTGTGAATGATCGTCTATGAATCGGCCGTTTGAAAAATCACTGTGAAAGTACCGTTAAAAGTTTCGCTAGATCACGACCATCAAAGATTTACTTACAAGACGTATATACGATCTTTCCATTCTCGCATCCTCATTCTCCTCGTGTACTTATACTTAGTGTCTACTAATTCATTGCCAAGCATTGAACAAGCCGAGTATACTAGAGCTCTTGTACACGAGCATGTGCTTACACGAGAGTGAACTTTAATAAGGCCGAGCGAGACCTCGGAGGTCAACCCTTCGATACTTTAGAGTACATGGTACATATCCATAGTTAAGCACGAATCTCGAAAGCAAGACTGAACTTTTCGCTCGTCGTGAGAACTTTCTCTGTTTTCTCCGTGCGCGGGATACACAGACAGGACGAAAACGATCGTAAACTAAAAACTGGAAAAGCGAATGAAAACGATGAGAGAATCCTCTCGATGCTCGTATCAGCTTAAGAGATTTCTGCGTTGTCACTGTGCGTGTGCCACATCAGCGAATTATAGATAAAATGCTTCGTGTACTACCATAAACGCGTCTCGAAGATATTCGCGATCGTAACGATACACAAGGCATTTTACACGAAGTGGTAGGAGATTTTTAACAGAGAAGATTTTTTAGGAGCAGCCTAAATTACCAATTGTTGCTTATAAAAATAATTGTGTGGCTGTTTTCTCACAACTTCCTCTTTAAAGTCAGCTTTTGCGAAATTGGACGGTTAACAAAAGTCAAAATATTCATACGAACATCCCACAAGTCCCGACACCATCTCGAAGCATTCATAGAAATTTACGTCGTTCTACTGACAAAAACTTTTTGCATTTGTTTTTATGATAATAGTGGTAAATATTGTGAAATATTGTTACAAATGTAATATCGGTAACCCAGCACCGCTAAATTCCGAGATATTAATTGTGTGAATACACGAGTTTTGTAAAAAAAAAAAAAAAACAAGTATATTGAAATGTATATCTTGAAAACTAAGGGTCATGGGTCAAGTAAAAAAAAATGTGAATAACAATTGTTTCAAAGTAACCTCTATAATTAAGAATATGCATAGTCATTATCATTAATAAGATATAATTTATGATTTAAAATAAAGATTAGTGGCTGAAAGGTCACTTGTTCGATTTATGGACGCCTTATTTAGGGATAAACCGTTTGCTTATAGATGGCGTTACCAGTGACGCCATTAGTAATTCCAATCGGTACTTTTAATCAAACTGGATACTTATGTGTGCCACTCAATACACCGATAATAAAAATAACGTGCTCGGTACGTTTATACAGAATACAGAACGGACAGTGTCAAGACATATATATAGGTTATCCGACAGAATCGATATAACCACGTATATGCTTTTATATATAGTATACACCGAGCTATAGATACTTTCCAAAGAAAATGTTGGCTTAAGGAAAAAAAGGCCATCAATCTTTTCACCCACACACGCACACACAGATAAATATATATATATATAAATATGACCAACCGGGCAATTTACATATACTGTGACCGTATGTCACTATACACGTAGCGTTGATAAATTTGGGGTGCGCGCACAGCCCGAGTCTCGTCGACGACGAGTTATCCCTTCGCGGGATCCTCGAATTTGGCCACGATATACCCTCACAGACGCTTTGCCAATTTATTTATACCCGCTACAGCCCGAGTAAATCGATGACACGCAGTGAATGATGAGGCAACCCCTAGTGTATACCGCCACGGCCCCCCCGATCCCCCGAAAAAAAACGGGACGAAAGTTAATTTCGTGGGTTTTATGATATCGTTGACGAGATACTTTGGACACTTTTTATTTTGTCACGAGCATAGTTCCGCGGAAAAAGTTGAAACGATTTGAAATTCGATTTTCCATTGGGTGAACGAATCGATTTACCTAAAGATAATTGACAAACATTAATTTATATTTGGACAAAACAATTATTTAATACAATAGATAAAACAAAATTGCGCTCAATAACTAAAATTCAGAGAGAGAATAAAATGGGACGAAGAAAAACGGGACGAAAGTTAATTTCGTAGACTTTATGATATCGTCGACGAGATACTTTAGACACTTTTTCTTTCGTCTCGAGCATAGTTCCGCGGAAAAAGTTAAAACGATTTGAAATTCTATTTTGCATTGGGTGAACGAATCGATTTACACAACGATAATTGAGAAATATTAATTTATGTTTGGACAAAACAATTATTTAAGGGGGAAAATAGGGTTAGACGATTCAAAAAATCGATTTTTTTTATTACATAAATTGTTAGTAAAACTATTGAAAAATATGTTCCCAAAATTTTAAATGAAAATTCCGACTCGTTCTATTGTTATAAGCCGTTAAAGTGAGTAGCTCTTCTTCAGGCCCCGAGCACGCCACGTGTTCCAAACGCGTTTTTCTGAAAACGACTTTTTTTAAACTTGCGTACACGCTAGTTTGAAAAGTTTTCAACCAATCGTTTTGAAAATTAGCAGTTACTTTCTTCATAGTATTGCGCTCTATATGAACCTAAAATCGAAATATTATCATCACTTAAAATAATTTTTTTTGCAAATAAAGTTGTAAAAAATGGCAATCATGCTTTTTTGTTTTGACCCCTGTAAAAAATTCAATTTTCTATTTTTTTGACAGCATTTAGGTTCATATAGAAGAGAGACATATAATAAAAGTAAATTCCAGCCTCGTTTGATTTCAGATGAAAATTGCGGCTTCCAGAATGTACGCAAAATGCTGATTCTGATTGTGACCTGCAATATGGGGTCGCTAATATTTTTGGTGTTTTTCAAGGAAATTCTTAAAAAATTTAATAGTATATACTTAAATATATGTATAAAATATTCTCAAAGTTTCAATCAATTATATTCATTTTTTATACTGGAAAAAAATTCATAAAAATTATTGAGAAAACGCTGTCCTAACCCTATTTCTCCCTTTAATACAATAGATAAAAGAAATCATACTCAATAACTAAAATTAAGACAGAGAATAAAACGTTCACGTGCATGTGGGACTGCAATGAATCAGAATGCGAGAACGGTACTGATACGACGGATTCATAGGGCCGTTTGTGGTACAAACGTTGACATGATTCTAGGCTCGTCGGCCGAGTGCTATTTCTCGATAGTTTCGATCGTTGTCCATAGACAGAGTTTCTCGTCATCGTTGGTATAGGACATCGAGCCATTTCATTCGTGAAAATCAGAAATAACGTACACATTATTTTTCTCATACACATACGTGTATGTGTGCCCGCTTGAACAAACTGCGAATGGCCATCAAACGTTTGTTGAGCAAACGCGAACGTCATTGACGCATTCAGAGACTGTTTCGGGACGGGAAACGAAAGAAGAAAAAAAAAAGAAAGAAAGAAAATAAATAAAGACTGAACCTCCTTCGTCGTCATCGCTGTCGTCGAGTTACCAAGAATATTTCGCTCGATCGATAAGACTGCAGTAAAGCCTCAGACGTCTCAGGATAAAGTTCCCGTCTTTAAGATATCCACACCTGTTTTTTTTGTACTTCTCTGATGTGGGGCATTTCCACTCGCGGCAATTTTTTCTTATATACGTGCTCGAGTCATCATTGTCGGTCTCCGCGCACTTTCGCTTTTCGCCGTCTCACGCCATCGAGACCGTCGATAAGGGTTGTTTTCTCATTATATATATTTCAAGCGCATACACGTTGATTTTGTCAGAAGGAAATGGCAGAACTCTCTTGCAGCACATTTATGATTATGAACGCAGCTATTGGCCACCTTTTCGTAGTGATTGGTACGCTTTGAATCCCTTAGTAGAGAGAGAAAGAGAGAGAGAGAGAAAGACAGAGACATGCCAATCATTATGCTTTTCCTCAAGTTCTATGATCGATAAGTTTGCTCAGACTAGTAATCAGCATTGCAAGTGGTGAATTGTCTTAGACACAGAGAGAAGAAAGTTATTGACTACTATCAAACAGAAGAGCATAACCCAGACGAACTAAACCGTAAATTCACATGTGTTACGCCTTTCTGTTCGATGCACAAGGTCAATATGCCAAACACTATATATTCCTTGAAATTTGACCGGTCAATAACTGCATCGTATAATATAACAGTGGATGCAGGTGCGTGAGCACTCGTATAAACACGAGCGAGACTAGCGTTGCATAATTTCACGAAGTTGAAACAAACCCTTCCCGGGTCTGTGCGTTATTAACTCCGAGGGGTCGCGAGTGTTGGCGTCTTAACCTTTCCAAGAGTGGGGTGAGATTAGGATAATTATGATCACCGCCTTTTCGAATCGTCCAGAGAGATAGGGAGAGAAATATACCAGAGGTGATATATTGTCCGCTTGATATGCCACTAATGATCGAGGGTATAGTTGCGTACAATGAGGTCTCGACAATTTATGCATATTACGAGACACTATTTGTCGCGTGTTAAAACAGTATACTCCAACCCTTCCCATTATTCATTATTCATCGTTTCAACTCAATTCGTCTTAGGTGAAAATGGCGATTTAAAAACTACGAGGTAATTGACAGAGATTCAATAAGACGTTGATGAGTTTAAAAAATTCCGTCATACGTCGAAATGATATAATCGCACGTTCCCACCTTTAAAGACGCTATTATTCAAGCTCGTTGATTCAACGCTTCATCCCATATTTCATTGAAAATTAATCAGTTCAATCGATGTCGTTAGTTCCACCAGTTAGAAAAAGAAAACGAACATATAGGCGATATGACACCGGTGAGACCGAGACAGTGAGAGAAACGAGGAGTACTCACGAGGAGTACGAGTATTAATACTCGTTTGCTGGTACCCCATAGCAAACCCCAGAGTATACTCTAAACCAGGTACTATCCAAGCTAGGAGTTTACCATCAAGACTGGTACGCCTTACAGTACATTTAACGTTTGTATACATACCATGCGCCCCCGTACTGGGCAAACTATTGATCCGTGAGTAGTCACGCGATTCCCTCGTAGAACGCCACTCAAGCCTTTTTTTTCATCATGGGTTTTTTTTCCCCTATCGCTCTCTCCCTCCGACAACGCGAGCGTTTCTCCTGGCCAACCCCTGTGCCCGGTCACTGACGCGACATGCTGACTTTCGTAGACATAACGTACACAGAGCCGAAGTTTCTTCGCGCGGCCCGCCTCCACTCCTGACTATACCACTACCTAGACATCACAACGAGGTACATTGTACACAATATATATAATACGAAAGGTTGTTCGCTCTTCGCCACCAATTCCCGGCATATAACAACTATCTATGGCGCCCTCGACAACTGTACTACCTTGAAAATTTTAGTCTTTTTTGGCACTTCTATTTTTCCACACCTTTACCTCATACTCTCGTTCAAGTACTTCGATGAAAAAAAAAAACATAAATCACGTTAGCCTGTCACCTCATTAACTTCAATCTCTTCAAAAATCACCAAGTTTTAATGCCAATTTGTTGAAACGAAAAAAAAAGACATTTTTCCAAGGGTGCAGTGCTTTGTTCGGTACCAAAGAACTTCCACTTGTTTCCGTCTTGTTGCATTTCTCGATGGAACGATACTTCGTCGCGGCAGAGGGTTGTGAGAATGGATAGCTATAGGCGATGAATAGGAGCTTGGACAACGAAGGGATGATAAAATGCACGCGTCCACAGCGATCCAATTAGGCCTCTAGCCGGACAAACAGGAAGCGCAACGGACGATGATTGTGGACAGAGTTGCGAGAGAGAGAAAGAGGGTGAGAGAGCACAAGTGAGCGAGGGTGATCGAGGTCGCAGAGGGGGAGTGGCGGTGGCAAAGGACGAGCCAGAGGGATGAACGAAAGAGATAGAGATAGAGAGTGGCCTCAGGGCAATATCAGCCGAGGAATAACCTCACCTTTATTTCGTTGCTCCTGTGGTATCTGTGTGAACATGGTCTTATGTGTATGTGTGTGTGTGTTTGGCAGGAGTCTTCTATGTACACTTCGTATAGTCGTTCTCGTCCGTCGCCGCCGTCGACCACCACCATCAGACACCCTTAACTCACTCCATTTCCCTCGCTTTTATCACCTGCCATCATCACCTACTGGCAAGCGAGGGCTCGGTGGGATGGGTTTTCTCGCGAACGCAAAAACGCGGCAGGTCTGCGTACACGCCGCGCCTGCTTGGACGGCCTTATCGGTAATGGTCCTATTTTTGGAATCGCCGCCCATACTTCGCGTGACCCACCTACACGATCATCTTATACCGTTACGTGTGTATATCTACATAGACATGGACACAAAACAGCAAGTCGTTGCTTCAACGGCGCCCATCGACCATTACCATACATATGCTCACCAATATTCGGCCTAAACGAATACAGTGATCGGCCCTTCGAGGATACTTCGTAAAAAGTACAAAGTTGAGATATCCTTGTAATATCAGTATTGTGTCGTTACATTTTTTTTACATAAATTATCACATACTTTTGTGAATGATGAATCAGTAATGTAATCAGTCGCAAATCGACCGTCATGCAAAAACAGAGAAACAACAAAACTTCGCATCAGACCATTCGTAAGTTGTCGAATCACGTGTGTACTAAAGAGCCAACGACTGTATGCTCGTTTATGTTAATACATACAACGAGCCGATGGCGTGCCACGCGAAGCAAGTTTACTTCCACGTCTATAAGGGTTGCTCTAGCCAACTTCGTTCCTATCTCGCAGGAAGCAGGAAAGGTGAGCCTCGCTCGAGAAGGAAGGGCGCAGCTCCGAATCCCCTCTGAAATGACGCAGTTTATAACAACGTGTGGCACAACTTCTCGATCGTTAGGCTATATTGCAGTGAAATCAGCCCCTCGTCGACGAATAGTTTGAAGCGGTGACATGTTGATTTGTGCGGACAACACGCCCACATCACCCCCAACCAAAATCCAACGTAAACGACCTGTCTAATGTACTTTGTTTTCACATCATTGTATCCTGTCGCTTGCAAGAGAAACGGTGTTACGAAGACTCGATAATCAAAACTCTTGATGCTCAACATCACAAACTATCATTCTTTTGTTGATGAGAAAAAGAAATATAGTCTCTCCTTGTTATATCATACACGCGCCAGGAATAATTTACTTGAAGATATTGTGGAATGATTAACGCTATATCCGTGCAGCGTCCATGCCCGTCGAACCCGATGAGGTTTCTTACGAGCAAAGTTACAAATTCGTTTCTCTTCTTTATATGCAATAGACATACGACTATAGCTGTATACAGTCTGTTACTGCTTTTACCACAATTCCGCTTAGGTAATGACTCGCAGAGGGTTGATACGTTGGGGTTGGCGTGACTTGGCGCTTCGACGATCGATATAGAGAGAATGGGGGTTCCCCTGCCGCGGTTCAACCGACAAGCATTCTCAGGCCACGGGAGAATATTATTACCTGTGTGTGTGTGTGTGTGTTTTTTTTTCGTATATACATATTAGGGTGGTTCTTAATTTGGCGATGTTGGGAATTCTTTGGTATTGTTCCTTGAAGGTAATCAACATATCCAGAAAAAAAATTGGGCGCAAGCGGAACTTTGTCCAATAATTCTAACCCACCCCACCGAGCTGTCAAATTTTTATATGAAAAAATGCATGCATTCAAAATTTTGTTAAGAAAATTGTTTATTATTTCAAAACTATTCACGATAAAAAAATTTTATATTGCGTTTTTATAGGAAATTTAATGCTCTACAAAAAAGGTATCTTGTAAAATTCTTGTGAATCTAATATTCATCACGTTATTAGCAAAAAACTGTCATCATTTATTCCAAAAGTGCATCATTATGGCCAAAACAGGAGTTTAACGTCGAAAAACTGCAATGTATTCTTCATATGCAATTAGAAATATGAGGAGATACGTAGTGCACTCAATAACAGTATGTGAACGATATTTAAATTTTCAATTTTATCAATTTTATTATCATTAATGATAAATTGTTCTTCTTTGATCGATAAGGACATTGATTTCTTTATCAGTTCCAAATCGATGGCTTTTTTCGAAAAATTTGAAATCAACTCCTCATTTTTTGTTATCGATGTGAGCGCGTGGATTTCTAATGAAAATTATTTACAAGGCTTAAAAATAGTTAAAAGAATTAAAGTGGTTAACGATGTTGCAGAAAGAGGAGTGAAACTCATTACAGAGTACATTGATCGTCTCACTTATGATGAAGATCAGAAACAATTCATTGTACAAATAATTGAAGAATATTAAAAAAAATATCCTGATATTAACAAAGCAACTTTGCTCCAACCGATGTAATTCATTATTGTAAGTTGATTTTTAAAATATATGACATCATTCATTATAATTCACAATAAAATTGATAAAATTGAAAATTTGAATATTGTTTACATTTCATTGTTGAGTGCGCTACGTATTTCTTCATAATCTTATATACATACGAAAAATAAATTGCAGCTATTAGACGTCAAACTGCTGTTTTGACCATAATGATCGACTTTTGGAATAAATGATGACAGTTTTTTGCTAATTACGTGATAAATATTAGATTCACGAGAATTTCACAAGATACCTTTTTTGTAGAGCATTATATTTCCTACAAAAACGTTATATAAAATTCTTTTATCATAAATAGTTTTGAAATAATGAACAAATTTCTTAACAAAATTTTGAATGCATGCATTTTTTCATATAAAAATTTGACAGCTCGGTGGGGTGGGTTAGAATTGTTGGACAAAGTTCCGCTTGCGCCCAATTTTTATTCTAGATATGTTGATTACTTTTGAGGAACAATACCAAAGAATTTCCAACATCACCAAATTAAGAACCACCCTAATACATATATGTACATGGTAGACTAGTGGGCGTTTAGAAAGTTCTAGCCCCGTACTATTTGGCTGAACGTTCGAAAGATGGTCCTAGATGCGCGTCCAAAGTAGCGTGAACTCGCGGAAATGATGGAATGAGGAAACGAGCGAATGGCAAGAAGACGCGGCGAATGATATACTAAAATGTTAGACCTTTTACACCCTTATTTATATGTATGCAATGAAATATATTCTGATGCTCAACTGTACCGCCTTCTTTTCTTCAAGACTCATGAAAGCGATCGAAGAGCGCCCGAGGGTCTTTCGTTTCGTCCATTAGATCGCCCGTTAGCGATTCGTTTGCGTGCGCGCCCCTGTCTTGGCTCTCCACCGCGGGTCACGCAATAATCACTGCCAACCCCGTGAGTTCGCGTGGGGGATAGTTTAAACCCTTTGCGCACGATTTTGTTTCACCCCTAACATTAGAGAGCGAGAGAGATAAAAAGATACCAAGACCATTTCTTCTCATTATTTTTCCTCGACGCTTTGATTTTTCTTCTTTTTATTTCCTTCTTTCCTTCTTCGCTTCACAACCGCTGTTCTTCCTCGGTACAGTGACTTCGCACGCACGCGATAAACTAGCAGGAAGATAATGAAAAATATCAAATCTCAGGCTCCCTTCTTTCTTTTCTCACTTTTTGTTTTCGTTTCTTTTCTCATTCTCCGTCTCGTCCAAAGTCATTTTTCCCCTCTGACAATCGGTCTTATGCCGCCGAACTCTCGGGGGAAAGTCGATATTTCATTCGTACCATCCACGTCTATTTCGCTGTGCGATTCGTTCATAATTGGACTGGGGGTTACTCCGAGACGACGGAAGAGGAAGGGCACGCGAGAAAAGGAAGTGTGTGTCGAGCACAGGGCTGGGAAATAAAAGATAAACAACGAAAAATCGGAGGAACTCAAGAGACCGTGAGGACGACGCTCTGTCTCGTCATTCTTGTCGTTTGCATGTGCGTTTGTACGCATGCACATGTGAATAGGTAGCAGGAAAAAGGGAGAGCATCACGTAGGCAAACGTCATATGCTTGTGCTCAGTCATTCCCTCACTTTCCCGCTATATCTTTATATAGTTTCTATTGTATAGTTATATATCTTTGCATAACTTGCTATTTGTTTCTTCCACTTTTCTATTTATTATCTTTTCTCCACTCTTTTTTTTTATCCGCTTCTTCCCCGTATTCAGGATATTTATATGTGAATCTACGAAGTGCCTCTTTGGCATGTCGCGTTAGGTGCCACTTTGCTTGAAGGCACGACAATATTACCACTCCTCGTTCCTCTCGCGTTTGTATGTCCTCTATATCTTCACACTCGTGTATATGTTAATGCATACATTGGTAGTAAGGGAGAGCGAGAGATAGAGAGTCATGAGCCAATTGTCGGCTTTTGCCAATGGGGTACTAGAAGCGCGGAACGCGACGTGCACAAGAGATAAACACGTGTACACTTTCCCGCGTCAATTTCACCGCGCTTATATATATATATATATATAACGTTTTGTACCGAGTGCATTCATTATGGCTTGGGGCGACAAAAGGGGCTTTGATGTTCGATCGCTCGGCGTCACGATGTGTACCTACCCTTAAGCTACATATCCTTTTTATACTTGAAGCGTTTGTTATAACTTAGTATCTACATACGCAAGAACCTAGGTGCCCGACCAATATTATCTTGGATACGTGTATGCGCAAATAGCTTGGTGAATCAAGAGATCCAACAAGCGAGATTGCGAATCCACTTGTTTCGCCAGGGTCAGGGCCTGAGAGCGTGAGATTCGAGGCTGTGGCGGATCGAAAAAAAAAAGATATCATCGATCTACCGAACAAATAGTCTCTATTTTTCTGACAATCTCGGAAGTTTACCTCTGGTTTACCTGTAGTTTAATTTTGGTCACCTCTGGGTTACCTCCAGTTTAATTCTGGTCATCTGACCAGAATTTTCGCAATGCGACAGTCATTTGCACCACCACGTTACAATCTAAATTTAGTGTTGCACGAAAGATGCAGAGTCAGAATCCTTCCTTGACCACCAGAAACGGCAGATTTTACCGTTTTAGTCATATTAGAGAAAACACCGTGGACTTAAATCTTCAAGTACGAGTAGTTTCCGTAGAATGAAGCCATAAGGTCTCGAATTCTTTACTAAACGTTCAGAAGTGGCATTTCTGACGGGTTTGAATTCCACAGAGAGTCTTCGGAGAGGCAAAAATTACAAGACAGGTAAAAAGTCAAAATTAGGACGGCAGCTGTGTGGGACTTAATGATTCTAACGACCATTCTCGCAGGTTCAGAGGGTCGGAACATAATTAGCCTGCTTATATCTGGTTTCCCTCCTCGCTGCTGCTCCGTGCCTTCAAGGCTGTAGTCACGCTCACGTCATTTTCCGATCTTTTATAGTTCCTCTCGTTCTGGGCGAATGGATTATACCACCCCCCCCCCCCCCCCCCCCGCCCCGTTTATTCTTAGCGACTATTGTCGTTCTCGTGGCCGATGAATACTCGTGATTACTTCGTGATTACTTCTTCAATTTCAAGAAATTTTTTTCAGGTGTAATTCGCTCTCATCTATTCCGTATAATCCTCTGGTATACAGATCCTCAAGAGTCACAAAAAATGTAGCAACCGCTTTGGCGTTTCACGTTGTATATCTATTCGATTGACATTTTCAACGAGAAACAAATCTTTCGACTCGTTCGAAGAGTCTCTGTATTCGACTAGGAGTTTGCCGGGTTCTACTCGAATGCTCCTTCGCTGGCTGTGACTGAGGCGGAGAAGTGAGAGAGAGCTCTCGAGGTTTTGCGGTGTCGGACCGCGTGCACAGGAGGACATCGGCCGTGACGCCCACCTGTCCTGACACAGCCTTCAAGGAGTGCTCACTCCGATACTTTTCAGGCTTTCTGGATGGTTACTACCCTATACATATATAAAACATGGCATCTGTAACCACCGGAACGTCGCGCGTCAGTGCTGAGAGCCTGCTGCTTCGAATGTTCTTTGTCCAAGTGCGTTTCCTGCTCTGCACGGAAATTTTGCCGAACGAGAATCTTTGCGTTCTCGTCCTTCATCGGAAATTGGCGCACACACGATATTGCAATAGGCTAAAGGATATCGACGACTTGTGTTTCTACTCTCTCGATACTATTAAAAATTAAAGCAAATGTCCGGTTTAAATTCATTTTTGAATAAGGTGTTTTTTTTTCGGCATTAAAACAACATAAGATGAACTTTAATGAATATGTGTATATGAACGAGTCCAGAAGGGCTTTCACATCCGTTACCCCCGAGTCCGCATTGCGGTGAAAAAGTATTTTCTCTCTCTGATATTATCCTTGACCAATCGGCCGTAGGATCTCTCGCTTTTGAAAAGCGTCGGTCTCTGTATACCCGTCGACTATATGTGGGAAGCACGCGACGTTACACGTAAAGCACCAACGTCGTTTATACGTCGTACCTATATCCAACAGTACGCGCGTGCTTCGAAGTTCTACTACGTTCGTTCGCGAGAAGGCGCCGCGTTAGACCACGCGAAGTTTAACGTCGATGGGGTTTTGCCGTCTCGTATTATACAGTAGACCGCGCGGTGGGGTATACTTTAGTAACAGAGGGGTGACGGGAAAAACGATGTTATCTGCGTGCTGATGCACTAACATTAACGTATATACGAGCACATATATTTGTGTTTATTTGCGATAGGGGAGTATGATAATGAAGTATTTCGGCGACGCTCGTAGAATTATTAATGAGAAAATGCATTTACAGTAGTAGCTTAGCTGGAAGAGAGCTAATAATGCGCTAATCTTTATTACACGTTAGAAGATTACCGAATGGTAGAAAAATATGGTCTACGAGGTCTGTTCAAGAAGTATCGCGAATTTTGAATTTTCGCGGGCTACGTATATTCGATTTTCGATTTTTTTGTGGCGTTAGGTTGGTACTCGTGTCCCTCACTTATGCTGAAAACATCGATCATTTTGAATGTTTAGTTAATTGTTGACAGCTGTTTTGGTTAGACGTGTTTTGGCTTGCCTTCGATTTTTGCCTATTCCAAAAAAGCAGCTTCCGTTGCGATGATTGAGCCTTGGGTTTCCACGTCATAACCATAAACCCATGATTCGTCACCAGTTATGACCCTCTGGAGCAAATTTGGGTCGTCGCGGACCGAGTCCAACGGCTCCTTAGCAATGTTAACGCGACACTGTTTTTGTTCGAAATTGAGCAATTTTGGCACGAATTTCGCGACGACCCGCCTCATGCCCAAATCATTGGTAAAAATCGAATAGCACGAGCCAATCGATATATTTAGTTCCTCAGCAACTTCTCTAACGGTGATTCGACGATTGGCCAATATTATTTTCTTCATTTCATCAATGTTTTCGTTTGTTGTTGATGTGCTCGAGCGTCCGGAACGTATTTCGTTGTTCGCATCTTCTCTGCCCTCTGAGAACATTTTGTACCACCGATAATCGTTCCTTTGGTCCATGGTAGATTCACCATATGCCACAGTCAACATTCGGAATGCGTCCACGCACAAAATTTTGTTTTTCACACAAAATTTCATACAGATTCTTTGATCCATTTTTCGGAATAGGCAAAAATCGAAGACAAGCCAAAACAGGTCTAACCAAAACAGCTGTCAACGATTAACTAAACATTCAAAATGGCCGATTTTTTTCAGCATAAGTGAGTAGTGATGCAAAACAAGACGAGAATCTCGACCGTCTCGCTAGTTCTCGCTTGCGATTGTCATTTATATAAAATTTGTATATCGATTGCATGACGTGAATTGCAGATATAATAATCTCGTCTCAATATGTATTGAATTGACAAGCGAGACTAAGCGAGAATCTCGATTATAGTCAAATGCTTTATTGTTTTAATGGGAACCCATACTATGATGGCGATGGTTTAGATGTTATCACGTCGCACATCGGTGCAAGAGACATAGCTGTAATATTAGAATTGTACCCACTGCTAAACGGTGGATTATTTTCAAACAGCAAAAACTTAACCACTTTTTCCCACAATTCTGCTTGGGCTAAGCTATCTGAGTCCAGACAGTTGTGCCGTTTCGTAGAAGGTACAATTTCTGTTTTTGAAATAGTCGAAGGGTGTGCGCCCTCGCGTTAAAATGATCGCGATTAAAACATCCCTATGGAAATACAATGCTTTGTGGAATATTATCGATGCACATGCGTTTTTCTCCAGTATCGGTAACCGACGTGGGGCCAATGTCACTCGATGTGCGTTTCATCACGACAGTTTGAAAAGTTCTAGTTCGAACCCCATCGGTATTGGAATACAAGCGAGATTCTCGACGAGATCGAGACGAGACAAAAACTCCCCTGTCAAACTCGAAAACAAGAGTATGCCTTGGCTATAACATTCGAGAAGTTAGGCTCCATCTCGATTTTTTCTTGTCTCGTCTCGCTTGTTGCATCACTATAAGTGAGGGACATGAGTACCAACCTAACGCCACAAAAAAAATCGAAAATCGAATATACGTAGCCCGAGGAAATTCAAAATTCGGGATACTTTTTGAACAGACCTCGTACATCGAATCAGCACTTGAGGCTATTTCTCGCGTCGGGTCATCGATACGTGCATAGTCATGCGATAGTGTGTCTTTGACATCGAAAGAATCAGCAAGAGGAAAGTAAGCATCATAAAGGGTAGAGGCCTAAAAGAAAGTTGAATTAGAGCCGGCAGTCCATACATTTTGTCTAATGACTGAATGTGCAAGCACACATTTGTACTTTCTTAAGCTTCTAAATTAGACATTGTTCGATAGACAATGAATAATTGAATGAGGTTCAAAATTGTATGTAATGGGATATTAATGATATGTAGCAATGTCCAAAAACGACTACATTTCGAAAAATTGTGACTACAATCATTCAATGATGATTCTTTTGAAAGATTCGTGCACAGGAAATTTTGTGAAAAGAAACGTAGTCGACTTTTATTGAATTCGCGTAATATGTAGATCCAGAAGACATGTAGCAGTATAAATGAGTATTTCGAGGAAATTGATGGAATTACCGGATTAAAAGTGAATTTAACGGAATAGCTATGCAGAAAGAACGATAAATGATCCCAGTGATAAATGATAAGATACCAGTAACTATTCCGATGAAGCGCTAAAATTAAATTCGCTGTGAACGAATGCTTCGAACATTTTAATCCCAAGAATCTATTAAAACGAAACATTTGTAACATTTATTTGGAAAAAAATAAAAAATTGAATGCTGATATGCCTTAATATGTACGTGCAGTCAACTGCCGGTCGCCGATTTTACCGGTTCGTAGGATTAGCCGCCGGTTCCCGCCGCATTGCTGGCGCAGCGCCCTGACCTCAAAACACGGGGAACAGATCGATAGAGAACTTCCTTCCTTCGTTTCTACAACCCCTCCGAGCACCGGCTTGCCACAGCACACCACGTGTACACCTAGATAGGTAAAACGCCACTGACGCTCGGGGCGTATCGTAGTTATTGGCCGATCTGAGCGCAGTTTACACGAGACGTACTTAACAAATTTTTAAATTAATAACATTTAACGAAACTTCATCAATGTTGCTTCAAAAAGCTGAACTTTGTGTAAAGGATTACAATGTTCGCTACCATCGTCTCTTAATTTCGCTCTCTCTCTCTCTCTCTCTCTCTCTCTCTCTGTCCGTTCAATGAGATTTAATGGGAAGATTGTTAAACATCGAAAAATGGCCAATGACGGTAATCTCATACTCAAAGCGCATTCATACACGGCAAAATGCATCGAACCATCAACGGATCAACTTAAAACACAGACACGCATACATCAGTGTTTGCACGGACGCTTGTAACAAAACGATTGTCCACGTTTCTACTGCTGTACGAATACCGATATGCGCTGGTGTGCTTTTAGGTACGCCAACGCGATTTCGAGCGAAGCGATCGTTCGCACTCACGTCGCCTCTTAGGTCACGAGCTCTCGCGTCAATCGGTCGTTCTTTTATTTTTATTTTCAATGAACGTATACATAAGAGTCGAAGGACGAGGCGAGAAAGCGACGGAAGACCATACTTTCGACGCCATGGCGCCCGCGGGAAACTGCGGCCCCACGGCACTTCCGGTCCCGCTCTCGTCTCTCGCGCGAGCTTTTATACCGTCGATGATCTCGATTTCTCGGCGGACATTCGAGTTCGCTCGAATGGTTTCGTTATTGTGGAACGTAAGTGAAAATATTTGATATATTTGTGATAGAAAAATGGTAGTCATTATAAAATGGTCAGGATGGGTGGGAGTTGAGAATTTTAAGTAATTAATAAATTCGTTAAATGATCTTTGATGATCTTGATAGAATACAATTTAACGAGTATTGCGTAACGAATTTACTGAAATTTCCATACTGAAAACGGCATTTTGAGCCTTAGCATTTTCCTGCTTTAGCCTTTTCTCTTCCTCTTTATTATGCGTCGCCCCCGCGCCAGACGTCACTGCAATATAGCTGCGCATATATGTATATAATAAAATATAGATGGAAGGCTAATACGGTTGGCATTTAAATGACGAGGGACGATCCGAGAGTGCCGAGGGGCAAACCAGCCAAACGAGACGAAGCCCTTTCCGGTGTGCTCTTCCTCCTACTCTCTCTCTTTCCCCCTGTATTCCGAACGTTATAACGCCATGTTGAACCTGTAATTTGTAACCTTCAAATAAGTTGCCCTCGTTTCGTTCCGTTTCTCATTTTTTTATTGTTTTTATTATTTTCTCCCTTTACCAGCTGCAAAAATATTCGTATGCTCGCGTCTGCTGTCGGACCTTTGGAATTGAGGGAATATTCGCCCCTTCGAATAAAATAAACGTTAAAAATATAAACCGATAAATTGAATTTCAAAATGATAGATTTGCAGAAAGGAATATTAAATAGAAGACATTTTATGAGCACGGGTTTTGATCCTTGAGTAAAAAAAAATTAAAAATCTTTATATAGTACTGTTAGTTGGACGGTATCCTCGCTGAGGATACCGTCCAACTTTTTATTTTACAACCCCTTCATTGCTAAAATAAAAAAATTTTAGCAAAGAAGGGGTTGTAAAATAAAAAGTTAGGGGTGAAAAAATTTCTCGGTGGTTCCGACGAGAACTATAAGTGTGTAGAGTAGCATCCTAAAATTTGAAAGCAATCGGTTCGGTAGAAAAAAAGTTAGGACCCGAGCTGCCAACTTCGAGGTGCCAACTTCGATCAATAATAATAATAATAATAATAAACTATTAATTTTTTTCAAACAATTTTTTTTTTGTATCTTCAATATGTAAATAAAAACATCCTAAATATCCAAAACGATTCATTTTTATTTTCCTACAAAACAACGCCCTCCAAAAAAGACATGAAAATCGGCTTAAGTTAACAGACTACTACCTTAATATAATGATTATTGTGCCTATACGTTTAAACGTCGGGGGCAAAGATCTCGCCTTATAACGACATATCGAGGATATGGTAAGAGTTTCTCGAGTTTTAATCGGCACGAGCCCTCTTGCCAATTCACTCTTCGTTGGACCATTTGGCTCATAATTGCTTGGATCGTTGCCCCGTGCACTTTACGAAATCATAACAAATCTAAGATACTATATAAAACCCCGTATTATCAATATTGATATAAATATTTAATATATTTTATAACAAATACCAAAATGTAATGTTTTTGTCACTTTGCTCATACACATGTGCACTGCAGAGTTAAATCTCGTAAAATGGTGATATTCTTAAGTTAGTTATGTAAACAGGCTATTCGATTTGAAGAAGAAAAGGCTTGTATCGTTGAGGGGGGAAATAGGGTTAGGACAGCGTTTTCTCAATGATTTTCATGAATTTTTTTTTATAGTATAAAAAATAAATATAATTTATTGAAACTTTAAGAATATTTTATATATATATTTAAGTATATACTATAAAATTTTTGAAGAATTTTCTTGAAAAACACCGAAGATATTAGCGACCCCATATTGCAGGTCACAATCAGACTCAGCATTATGCGTACATGCTGGAAGCCGCAATTTTCATCTGAAATCAAACGAGGTTGGAATTTACTTTCATTATATGTCTCTCTTCTATATGAACCTACATGCTATCAAAAAAATAGAAAATTGAATTTTTTACAGGGGTCAAAACAAAAAAGCATGATTGCCATTTTTTACAACTTTATTTGCAAAAAAAATTATTTTAAGTGATGATAATATTTCGATTTTAGGTTCATATAGAGCGCAATACTATGAAGAAAGTAACTGCCAATTTTCAAAACGATCGGTTGAAAACTTTTCAAACTAGCGTGTACGCAAGTTGAAAAAACGTCGTTTTCAGAAAAACGCGATTGAAACACGTGGCGCACTCAGGGCCTGAAGGAGAGCTACTCACTTTAATGGCTTATAACAATAGAACGACTCGGAATTTTCATTTAAAATTTTGGGAACATATTTTTCAATAGTTTTACTAACAATTTATGAAATAAAAAAAATCGATTTTTTTAACCGTCTAACCCTATTCCCCTCTTAAGGAGAACGGTCGTGTGGCTTCGCGTTCCGCCTGGTACCGTGGCGCACCTTCGATCTAAAACTAATATACATCAGAGACCAGTTGGCCGAGTCACTTTTGCCAGAAAAGGAACGAGACGAATTTATATTATGCTGGATTCGCATTTTGGCGTCCGAAAATTCTACTGTTCACACGACTATTTTTCTGCCCGATTGAAATTCATAATGATCATACGTTTGGATATGTTTGACCTTGTATTTTTTATCATAAAGGGAGCCAAGATTTAGCAACGTCGGGGACTGTCGCGCGAAAGGCGTTAATTTTTATTCGCCGAAAGGAAAGGACACGTGGAAGAGTACGATAGAAGAGGCAAGCACGGTTCTCAAGTTTGCTGAAGCAGCTTCGCCATACGGTCATACGAAGATTAATTTTAATTAATGCGCTGCCCGTGCTCACCTCAACTCTCTGCACTCTATCACGTGATACATAGTGTGTCGTGCGGCTAATTATGCTCGAGAAAATCGCTCTTTCGTCTTGCCGAGTAATAAAGTGAGTTTGAGTAGGGATTGGTAAACTTTCGAAGAGTACAGAAGGGCATTACATCCATGTATAATGTATTTCATGGTTAGGTTGGTTAAATTTTCTGACTCTCTTACCCTCGCAGAATTAATTCATTGTTTATCACTACGTGTCAACTTTAATAACGCACTCACAGCTCTTTCTTTGACTTTCGGTGCTAACGACATGTCCTAAAATAAATTTTCGAAGTTTCAAACGGACATTTTCATTCATTTTTTTCTTCTTCAAATCACAAACATTGAGCGGCACAAAATTATCATTTGAAATTCTACAAAGTGCAACTATTTTCATTTCTGATCTTTAAGGGATTATTTATTTTTCTTAAAATAAAAGTATCGTGTAATATCTATAATTCAAAATTATATTACTATAGATACATATATGTGGTAAAGATGTAGGACAGGTGTCCAATAGACGAGCATCGACGTACCCAAATTGGGGATTAAGGAGAAGGTAGAGAGAGTAGTTCGTCTCCAATCACTGTCAAGAATACACGCATATACTTTTACCAGAGAATACAGCCGTATATTTATTTATTATCCCGTGAGTCCGACTATATTTCCATCCTGAACGCCAATAAAAACAATAAAATCTTAACAATTGTTTTTTTTTTGTAAATTTCACTCATAACGCGCTAATTACTTTTGTTCACAAAAATCACAAATATTTTTCGTCCATTATGCAAAATAGAACTATTATTATTCTTATTTTTTTTTGGCATTACTTTGCTATTATCTCGATATCGTGTATCGTAGTCATCATACATCGTCATAGGTTTAGGTATAAATTATACATTTGATACACATACATATATACATATGTGTGTATAGAGAAGGCGGATTATTCGTCGTTAGTTTTTTTTTTCGTTACGCGCTCTACACACGTTCGCTTTCATAGGAACGAGTGCCCTGAGGTGAGATATATGTGGGATGGGTGGTGGGAAAAGGTGGCAAAGTGAGGTGAGAGACGCGCCAGTTGCGACTGAGTGGTCGAGTTCGGGCGCCAGTTGGACGATTCGAGATCGAGAACGATATGCTCGCGGCACGTACGATCCATACAGAAAAAATTTATAAATATATTTACGTTTGCCGATATAGATGAGGAGGTACAATTGTAAGCCGCACAACCGTGTACACGTTTGCCAATAAAAAAATATGTAATTTTTTGCTCTTTCATATTGTTGCAGCATTTTTCCTTAGACAATTTTCTTATTTATTGAGGAATTACGTGCTTTCGTGTTTGTTTTCGAAATGTTTTCTGTCCGGTATAAAATTGTATTAATGATATTTTTTTCCTACGTTTTAATAAATTTAATAAATAATAAATTAGTGCATGCAGAAGTGTAAAAAAAAAAAAATTCTGTCGAAGCTTCTCTCATATCGTTTCGCACGAAATCGAGATATACGCGTGTGGTTATAACTGAGCTTTTATAATTCTAGATCGGCCTCGATTCGAGCTCGCCACCGACCTTTCACGATCGCCTCGTAATCTCATGTATACGATACATATATATATAATATGTATATTGTACGATACATATACTATAGGTCTTGTGAGCACTGTGGTCGGACCACCACAGCCGTTACTACTGGCTGTATAGCGCACAGAGAGCTCTCGTCGCAACTACCCCTCCATTCCTATTAGTTCCTTTTTCTCAAGTCCCGCAGAAGAGAACGACCGCGGCTGAGAGCCCACAGGGAGATAGATAGAATACGCAAGGGATATCAGATACGGTAAACCGGTTCAAGGATAAGCAAACCGTATATACGTATATATCGTTTCCGGATATAGAGAGCATCGCGTATATAGTCATTGTGATTGTGAGCTACACGTGGATTCAAGAGTATTTTCCTCGAATATCAATACATTACATCCCACATGCTTTACGCACAGATTTATATATGAATATACAAGATATACTAATAATGTATTAAATATATAAATTGTTACTAATATAATCTCTAAATACATAAGTGGAAGGGGGCAAATTTCCACGATATTTGTTTGCATATATTTAGAGCCTATGTACGACTCAGAATGACGACTTTTGAACTCTTGAAATATCGTATCTTTTATGAAAGTTTTTTTTAAGCAATTTAATGCTAGTTTTAGAGTATGATTAGAGGAAGAAAGTAAATGGGTATAGGGTTTTAGAAGAAAATTGAGAAACTCTACCTTTCTTCGCAATGAGTTGGAGCACCGAAATCACTGTAATTTCTCTACTCAATGGAATTGGAACTTTACTCTATGCTTCATTGTCTTCGTAACTAATTAAGCTCGAAAATACGGCGCTACAAAGTCATTCTGATTTCTTACAGATTTTTAAATTTAGACCATTGATATTCGTAAATTTTTGCGTACATTATCGCCTCTCGATAATTTTTTTGGCAATTTCCGAAGTGGCCCTTATGAAGGCCACGGTAATTGATGTGCCGGCGATTTGAAAATCCTCCGAATAATTCTAAATCAATTAAATAAGAGCAACATTATTGCCATTTGAAAAATTGATATTTTTAGGTTTTCAAAAATGTGGACAAAATGGTCACAAAAATTCTTTCACGTCTTTTATTGCGTTCTAAGAGTATCCGATAGGAAATTTTCGATTGATTGCTTATGGAAACTCAAAAAAATCGAGAAAGTTTCACGTCTTTTTCGTAGGGTGAAAATATGCGCGCGCGTATATATATAATTATTAATATTGTAAATATCATTTTCATTCGATTTTCCCGCTTTTTACACTAGGAAGTGTACTAGGGATGGTCAGAAAGCCCGAAGCAAGAGAGCACGCTGTCTCGTTGGGCGTTGAGAGCGTTAATGATTCGTATCTCGAGAGATCCCGTTATAGTGTTCATCTTCCGTTCGCTCTCGCCCCCTCATAATCTTGCCAAGATGTATCCTATAACGATGTGTTATACACTCTCTATGCTATACATACATATATACATATATATATCTATGTATGTATAAACATTGGTCCGAACAACTTTTCTTCCGTTTTTTTCTCCTCTCCCTTTTACCGCCTGCTTTCTCCTTCGCTGTTCTTTTCATGTACATACTCTTTAGCATTTTTTTCTATATTATCGAGGACATGAAGAAAGCTTCAAGCATCGATTGATAAAGTTGTTTCGTTTGTTCCGTTATGTATCTCTATATATATATATGTATTAGGGCGATTTTTTTTTCGACTATTTTTTTTTCAGTCCCCACCCGAAATTTTGTTCGATATGTCGAAAAAGAAATTCCCTGAAAGTTACAGCCCTTAATATTAATTCTAAGTACTTTCCCAAAGCGTGAGAAGATTTTCCATCTAAAATACACGTAAATTGAATTATTATTTTTTTTCAAATTTCTATAACTCAGCCGCATTTTATGCTATCATATTGTTCTTGGTTTCGATTTACTCAGAATAAAACAATCTAAAAAAGTGCCTTTTGCGGTGAAAGTGTAAATTGTACCGGTGAGTTGGTACGGGTCACTGAAGTTGATTTTTACCCAAAATTCTCGTTTTTTTTGCTGTTATCTCCGAAACAATTAACTTTGCGAAAAAAATGTAAATGAAAAATTTGTTAGAAATTTAATTACCTACAAAAAAAAAGGTCGTATCGACTTCAACTTATGAGTAGTATGAAATTTATAAAATATGAAATATTAAATAAAAAAAAAATAAAAAATAAAAAAGTTCAATATCTCAAGAAATATTAGTCTAAGCAATTAGGTCGATAGGACCTTTTTTATAGGAAATCAAATTTCCAACAAATTTTTCGTTTACATTTTTTTCGTAAAGTTAATTGTTTCGGAGATAACAGCAAAAAAACGAGAATTTTGGGTAAAAATCAACTTTAGTGACCCGTGCCAACGCACCAGTACAATTTACACTTTCGGCGCAAAAAGGTACTTTTTTAGATTGTTTTATTCTGAGTAAATCGAAACCAAGAACAATATGATAGCATAAAATGCAGCTGAGATATAGGAATTTGAAAAAAAAAAATTCGATTTACGTGTATTGTAGATGGAAAATTTTCTCACGCTTTGGGAAAGTACTTACAATTAATATTAAGGGCTGTAACTTTCGGGGAATTTCTTTTTCGACATATCCAACAAAATTTCGGGTGGGGACTGAAAAAAAAAAGTCGAAAAAAAAATCGCCCCAATATATATATATATAGATACGTATAATATTTTGCGCGGAAACCGACTTCCGAATAGTTTCTCGCGGCCGAGACGCGCCTTAATTATTATTCGAATGGCTCTCGTCTCTTCGCGCTGCGTGTGAGAAGGGAAACGTCCAATTACGCGATTTTTTTCTCCTCACCACACACTCCAACCACCGATAGACTTCTCCACCCGTTTGAGGTTCGACCTGTGCGGTAAACTAAGACGAGACGCGATACACGAAAAATGTGCTTGATGAGGAGTCCTTTGACGATTTTTTTTTTCTTTCCCCAAGAGAACGTGGCTAAATATCCCCCTAGTCTCCGGAATAATTATTTTATCTTCATTCTCGATATAATACTTTGACCGTTGAGTTCAATTTTCCGTTCACGAAGTCCTTCGAATTAGATTAGCTAAGCTTGAGATATTACTGTCAATGAGTAAGCTTTTGATTTGACGATTTAACCTAATCTTACGAAACCTATATGGGATTCTTTGCATCCTGTCAGTTGTTCTACGCGATCCATTATAAATTTGAGAATATATTTGGGAAATTCTAGTTTATACATTTTAATGTAAATAAAAAACACCCTATTATCGAAAGTAAGTGAAGACACTTACCACCTTGCCGTGCTGCTTATTCCTATTTAATATTCATTCGAACCACATGCAGTAGGTACTTTAAGTTTCTACAATATCCACTGCATGCCATTTGCAGCACGCTTGACAAAGTTGTAGAGGACGGAAATCGTTGGCATCAGCTTGTGTGCCCCGCCAGGAGTTTGACGCCAAAGTATACGAGGCATCTTGCAATCTGACGTTTCCAACGATTAATTAGAAATAATTAGTACGTAATTTTCCGCGTCTTTCTTCCTCTCTATATTTATTTCTCATTCTTATTCCCCTCTTTCTTTCTTCCCTCTCCTCATCCATCTTTCTTTCTCTACCGACTGTGTATGTATATTTACCGAGCTAGTTCCGCCTTTATCTCCGGCATATACTGCATATCCTCGAACACGTTCTAACGGTGAAGAGGCTCACGTGTACGCGTACATATACGCTCATGGAACAACGAGGATCCGAGGTTATGCACATGCATTGTTCGCGATTCGCGTATGTATATATATATATAAGTCTTGAGTGCGCTCATTGTGTTGTTTCGTACATGGGGCCCAGCTCTCGTCCTCCGCGGGCCTTTTACTTACTCTCCTTCTTATATATATAGCATATACTATATTCTCGGGACGTTATTGCTGCATTTGTTTTTATACCTCGTTCGTCGTTAAATCCCGACTTTAACAACTCTCGCGATGCGCTAATTTCGAGCGAACGCTCGTCAATTTGCCAATTAATTAATTACACAATGTGCCTTTTTAGTATAGCCAACCTCGTAACGCACCGTAAACAAAAGAGAGACAACGCACTGTAAAGTTTGCCATCTGTCTCTCCGGAGGCCATATCCTACTTGAATTTTCACGCAAAGCGTTTTTTTTTTTTTTCATCGTCCTCATCGTATATTTGTAATTTTTCGTATTTAATAATAATGTTCGTGATTATTTTGTTGTTTGCAGGTGAAATTTGGGAAATGGGACTGGTTGAACGAGAGGCCGAGATGCAGGGGCTGCAGGCTGCGCCGAGACCAGGAAGGTCGAGGGATCTCTTCGGTGTGCAACTCGAGGTGAGCGACCGCGCGCGCCTCCACCGATTCATACACTAGCATATAAGCGTTGTTTTGCTACAGTAGATAAAGTACGATAATATTTGTACGGTGCTAGTAGAATATTCGTTGCTCTGTTATTACTGTTATCCGCATTACGGATGATCAACAACGTTGTCGAAGTGTAGAATTTTTTCAGGACACACACGAACACACACACTCACACAATCAGGAACGAAAGTACTTGTACAGATGTGATGCTTTTCGATGTCCTATCGCGTGCTATAATCATAGGGCGATTGGAACGCAATAGAATTTTTATGTCTATGACACTGTGCAATGAATAATAGTGCAAGTAAGTGGCGCGATAAGAGGTCGAAGGACGAATGGGATACGTGGGCAAATGAGAGCATTGAACAAAAAAAAATGAAAAGTCATGTTCAATAAATATACTATATGGAACGAGAACAGTCGGATAAAGTTGCAGGTGCACAATATCGATGCAGGACCCGAGCATTCAGATCGATAAATACAAAGACCAGATACCAGTAGTTCCAATGTATGTTACATTATATAGGATGTAAAACAACACGAGCTTGTGTGAAAGGAAATTATAAGCTATTCCTTCGTCGATTCACCGTCGACAGTGTGGGCCAATGCTGCGGTCATTTCGCTTCAACTAGCTCACTCACAGAGAACCGTCTCTCAACACGGTGGTGCTTACAGGTAATACTTACATATATGTATATTGCGCACACCGCGTTCAGTCTTTATAGTGGGCCAGTGAGAGGTCCGCGACCCAGAAACTATATGAAACGTCGACGGGGACACAGCGACGAGGATATTGTACCTGCGTTGGTCGTTGCATATATAGACATACGTGAACGAGATAATAACGATGGCTCAAAGTTAAAATGGCTTATCGAGTGTACATCGAATCAGCACTTGAGGCTATTCTCGTGTCGGGTCATCGATACGTGTATAGTCATGCGATAGTGTCTCTTTGACATCGAAAGAATCAGCAAGAGGAAAGTAAGCATCGTAAAGGCTAGAGGCCTAAAAGAAAGTTGAATTAGAACCGGCAGTCCATACATTTTGTCTAATGAATGAATGTGCAAGCACACATTGTACTTTCTTAAGCTTCTAAATTAGATATTGTTCGGTAGGCAATGAATACTTGAATGAGGTTCAAAATTGTATGTAATGGGATATTAATGATATGCAGCAATGTCCAAAACCGACTACATTTCGAAAAATTGTTACTACAATCATTCAATGATGAACGTTTGTTCGTTCTGATCTTATGAATGTGCGGTCAATATAGAAACAGATTAATACGTAACAATTCCAAGCAACGTCTAGTAAAAGACTATTATACTGTCAACAGTGTAGCCTTTAGTGATAGAGGACTGTAGTAATCGGCCAATGTTCCAGAGCATCCGGAGGGCAAAATGACATAATGATTTTTTCATGATTTTCATTCGTACCAATTTAGCAAGACGAATCAATCGATGCACCTGAACGCGTGACATCAAACAACCGAGCATATACGCACGCTGAGAGCCATAACGATCGGCAACGCAAGTTTCGCAATAATTCCATTCGCCTCCATATAGAAATCTCGTCACCAAAGCGTGAATTGACCCTCTCTCGTTTTGGTTAGAAATGTTAAGGTGTGCGGTGTATAACTCGGATTGAATTATACAATCGTATTTCACATTTTTCGAGGAGCGTTATTGCCCAGTATAGTCAGGTCGAGACTACACCCGTATATCATAGTATATACGAGGTCTGTTCAAAAAGTATCGCGAATTTTGAATTTCCGCGGGCTACGTATATTCGATTTTCAATTTTTTTGTGGCGTTAGGTTGGTACTCGTGTCCCTCACTTATGCTGAAAAAATCGGTCATTTTTAATGTTTAGTTAATTGTTGACAGCTGTTTTGGTTAGACGTGTTTTGGCTTGTCTTCGATTTTTGCCTATTCCAAAAAATGTATCAAAGAATCTGTATGAAATTTTGTGTGAAAAATAAAATTAAGTGCGCGGACGCATTTTGAATGTTGACTGTGGCATATGGTGAAGCTACCTTGAACCAAAACAATCTTTATCGGTGGTACAAAATATTCACAGAGGGCCGAGAAGATGCGAACAACGAAATGCGTTCCGGGCGCCCGAGCACATCAACAACAGACGAAAATATTGATGAAGTGAAGAAAATAATATTGGCCAATCGTCGAATCACCGTTAGAGAAGTTGCCGAGGAACTAAACATATCGATTGGCTCGTGCTATTCGATTTCTACCAATGATTTGGGCGTGAGACGGGTCGTCGCGAAATTCGTTAACATTGCTAAGGAGCTGTTGAATCATGGGTTTATGGTTATCACGTCATAACCATAAACCCATGATTCAACAGCTCCAAACCAAACCAAAGCTCAATCATCGCAATGGAGGCTGCTTTTTTGGAATTGGCAAAAATCGAAGACAAGCCAAAACACATCTAACCAAAACAGCTGTCAAAAATTAACTAATCATTCAAAATGGCCGATTTTTTTCAGCATAGGTGAGGGACACGAGTACCAACCTAACGCCACAAAAAAATCGAAAATCGAATATACGTAGCCAGCGGAAATTCAAAATTCACGATACTTTTCGAACAGATCTCGAATAACGAGCTGTGTGTGGTATATAAACGCTACCAAAGTCGAGGAATATACCGGTCGAAATAGTGCGATTACGAGCGTGGGTTGTCCGCGAAATCTCGTAGGAGGACGATATGATGATAGAACCAGCTAGGCAGCTACCGTGCCTCGGCTTTTGCGAAATGATACTTTATCAGTAGTAAATCTCGTTCCGCACGCGTCTCATCGTCGTCGTTGCGAGATAATATTAAAACCAGCGAAAATGGAATGAAGAGAACGCGATGAGAGAGAAGGACAAGATTCTTGACAAAGAACAGGCTTACTGCTCAAACAACAAATGAGATTGAAACGATTGAGAGGAGAAAAGAAAAAAAAAAGGAAAAAGAATTAACATTTCGTAATGGCTAACGAAGAGTTGCACGCGGGCAATCGGTCATCGTGGAAATCTAGTTACGGCTCCGTGCACTCGGACGGTTTCACTTTCGTGCTAATAACGATGAATTATTATAATGGCATGGCGGCGAGCGCATGCAGCACCAATGTCGGCTCATGCGCGCAGCTTCATCAAACGTTTGACGACGAGATGATCGCGCGTGCGTGAAGCATACCGTTACAAACGCGCACGCGTCATCCAATTTCGTGACTTGATGAATATTCTTTGTGACTGGGACGACATTTCGCTTTTTATCTACCGTTCATGATGATTAATGGAGCGAATTAGATGGAATTAGTCAAACAATGGATTTCATTTCTTTGTTTCCTTTTACGAAATGTTTTCGATTTTTTCCTTCCGAATGACCAGTCGTTCTTTTCCGACGGTATACATATTTATGCCGAATCGACACGAATATGACCTGAATTTATGAATTGACTGTAATTTATCAATATGTCAGCGACATCTCGAAGTAGAGTCATTTGATACATTTTTTTCTCTGTTTTATCGTTTTGTATAACGTTCAAATTGACAAGGTTGATGAACGTGAGAGGTATTCAACGAGAATGTAGAAAACGTGTAGGATGGCGTACTAGGGATTGTAGTAAAAACAGTAGCAGAGGCCTCGTTACCATAAAAAGGATTTGCATAAGAACGAACTGAATCCGGAGCTATACAGACTATCATGTAGATACTGAATACGCGATAGCTCTGCAGATAATGTAACATCGGTATAGAGTGATTGCTAGGGACGCGCCACTTTCGCCCGTCAATTTGTGGGAGAGATCGACGCACTTTCGTTACACTTCCCACCTGATGCATCGATCGCGTTGGTTGATCCTTAGCTCCTCGACGTTTTATTTTCTCACTGGTTAATGGCGCGATCTCCGTAGAGCCAAGAGCATCAGGTCCAACTGTTTCTTTCTTGACGCGTGGGTGGATTAATATTGGCGATCATAAATCCGTCGAGCACGGCATGCGCCGAAGTAAAAGTCGTACTTTACGAACATCCATTACTCACTTGATAACCCAGTTTAACATTTAATCTCACGGAAATTACGATCACTTTCAAATTCAAGCGATTAATCCAGAAGCATTTACCGATTAAAGCAATAGTCGCTCGTTAGAACCGGATTAATCAGCGAAGCATTTCCTGACAAATCTTCTTGCTCGTCCATATTTTAACATCTTCATCCTTTCTTTTTCATGTCTTTCATCTTTTGACATCGTTGTCGTTTTCCATAATAATCTTTAGCAAATCTCTGATCATCTTGTGATTCAGTCAGTGCGTAATTGGTACCGGGTGAGTAATAAGGCCATTAACCTCGTACCGCCATGTATATACGCCCGTACAACTTTGCCTCGGTCCGGTCTCGGCCAACGTAATCTAAGTAATATGCATTTTGCAAGACGGTGAAAGGTGGTTTACTCGTATACCTGATAGCCCACTGTTACAATACTGATCAGTATAACTATATGCATATACGCATTTCGTAGACAACCGTCTTGATTGAAAGTGGTTTTGGCCATACCGTCCAGTCAAATGAGTACCAATAACAAAAAAATTGTTGGTAACGCTAAAAGCGAACATTTATCAATTTAGCCTACTGCACGAGAGTTTTCACCGAAATCTTTTTTTATCGAATACACGTTTTAATAAACTTCACTGTGATATGTAGCGTTATAAGCTGGCGATGGTTCGTGTCGTTGATCTCACGCTGTTACAATTTCGTTTCCTTTCACATGTGTCGATACGTCATACATAGGTTCGATCCTCTCGTTCAAACGTACGATGGTAAAAGTGACGAGTACAAAAAGAGTACGAGAATTTCAGTTCTAACGTCATAAAGCAATTTGGTAGAGAAAATATAACACGCGTTCGGTTCAATGCGTTAGAGACGTCATACAATCGTCCATGACATATTGTTGCGAATATGCTGTACGAACGATAAAAGGGGTTTTTGTGTGGACCGAGTGAAAACAAGTTCGACGAGGCTGAGACGGGACTTAGAGGGAAAACGTTTACAGGGTAATAGTGGACGGACCACAATAATTCTCCGACGTCAAAGTAAAACATATTTGTTTGGTGGCTATTGGCTTAATCTCTGTATCAAATCACTTTGGATAGAAACAAAAAAAAAGGTATGCCAATCATTGCTCGGATAGAACGGTCGCTCCACCATATGACAGTATATATTACGCGATATACAGCGTAACATATATTGGCATATGTTATAAAATGGTCAACGAGTAACAATGTCCCGTAAAAGTGCTCTTAGCATCAAGCCACCTACGAGGTTTGTAAATTAAGTAATGAGACTGATTTTTTTCATTTTTTTTATTCAAATAGAATTACAATTTTATATTGTCACCCTCAAAATAACTTCCTTCCGAAGCCACACAGCGCTGGAGACGGTTCTTCCAATCCTCATAGCATCGCTGGAACTCCGATACTGGAATAGCCTTCAGCTGATCGGTTACAGCCGTTTAAATGTTTTCGAGTGTCCCAAAATGAGTTCCCTTGAGGTGATTTTTCAATCTCGGGAAGAGAAAAAAGTCACAAGGGCTCAAGTCAGGCGAATACGGAGGCTGATGAGCCACAGGAATGTTTTTACTGGCCAAAAACTCGTTTATTGAAATTGCTGTGTGGCAAGGAGCATTATCCTGATGCAACACCCAGTTGTTCTTGATGTTTGGTCTCACACGAATGACCCTTTTTCGAAGTTTTTCAAGAACCTCCCGGTAAAAGTGAGTCAAACGGTGGTGTGAGTCAAATTCAACTCTTCGCCGATCATTCTAACTGTCAACCAACGATCTGAACGCACAAGATCCCGGATTCTGTCGACATTTTCATCGGTTCTTGAAGATGAAGGTCTTCCGCTTCGTGGTTCACCTTCAATCGACTCTCGTCCTTCTGAAAATGCCTTAAACCACCGAAAAACCTGGGCTCTTGACAAAACACTGTCTCAGTAGGCCTGCTGAAGTTTAGCAAGAGTTTCCGTTGCACTGTGCCCAAGTCTGAAGCGAAGCCTGATAGCACGCCGTTGCTCGAAATTGATGTCACTCATTTTTAGAACACAATAGAAAAAACTGTTTTACAACAAAAAATCGAGCGAGTTCAAACCCGTACTGAAGGCGTATCACATGTTCCCCTGCCGCCCCTCCAAGCCCAGCGCCTCAAGTGTTGCCAGATCGAACGCTACTTTGCCAGTCTCATTACTTAATTTACACACCGCGTATGTCCACGATTGTCCGAACGTCGTACACGTTTGTTCTATCGAGTTCCATTGTGCTGGGTCAGAAGCAGCGAGCTCCAGCAAGAAAGCAAAATTGACCGCAACAACGTTTATATTTTATACCGCCTCGCGCATTCTCCTGTACTCTTCCGCCGAAGATGCTCACTTACTTTTATTTTTCCTCTTGTTCTTCCGTGTCTCGCTGGTAGAAGCGAGACAAGAGGTAAGAATTTAAGCCTCGGTAGATCGCGACGAGAAACAAACCGCGGTGTGGAGTTGTGTTCCCACGGATTACCGTAGAAACAAAGTAGTAGAAGCATCGTATAACTATGTGCACATATATGTGCCGGTCGCACAGCTTAGCGAGAGTACCTCCTCGTGTACATCTTTTCCTAGCCAGCACTAGGAGCGCTGTTATAACAAACTATATTGCACGGTATAATGCTTTCATGTAGATACGAAAGCTGATGTAACTTCGAGCTGTACGCCTTGTGGATACAGTGAGGAAGGTCGCGCACCCGCACTGCGACACTTTGTCGCGTCACATATCTCGTATGCGTAATTGCAACAATGACGCGATCTGAGAATCCCCGTGGTAACGACAAGCAATTGGGACAGAGAAAACAAGACAGGCGTTTAGCTTATTGACGTATCAAGTGTGATAGGCTCGAATCTCTTCCTGGCTATGACAATAATCTCAAATCGTTTGATCACATTTTTTTCTTAAGTCTATACAATTTAGTATACTTACAGATGAGAAAGCTCGACGAGCGAGAAAGAAGGATACAAATAATGAAAGGTTTGAAAGATCGAACTATCATAAATTAGAGGCTAGACGCTGTGTGTGCAGAAAAAGTAAGATGTAATAGTGTGAAAGTTGGATGACTGCCGACATAAAGGATCCAAGTCGTTTGTAGTTTTATACGTGCACTCGAAACTAAAATAATAACGTAATCCAAATAATAACGCAATAAAAAATAACAACGTCATATAAAGCAGATGTAAGAAATGAGCGACGCGTGTAAGAGAGAGAGGCATGGTTGTAAAAGGCTGAAACCTCAACGATACATAACTGGTCCACGTAGCAAACATAGTGAAGAAATTTAATTTCTTTTCTCTGCGAGTCACAGTAAAATTAACAACGGACTGAATTTTTCGCCCCTGTAATTTAGACCGACAAAAATATTCAACGTTTGGATTAAATTGCCTCTTAATTTCCGTGGTAACCGTCAAAGTATTCGAGTGATCCAGCGGGCATAACATTATATATAATGGCATTAAGATAACATCAGCGTGCTTTTGATCTGTGACACTAGTAGTTTACTTTACCGCGGGCCGTAAATACTTTACTGTGACGTACGGTATTACAACTTTGATATTTTCATTAGGTTATGGATCAAAGCCGCTCGAAATACGGAGTAAAAAATCACGTGGTATATAGAGAAGATAATTGTACGAGCGTATAAACTTCCGTACGTACGGGGGGTTGAATGAATCGCTACGGCCTTGGCAATCATTATATATCGCTAAAAACATGTATAATATATATGTGCGGCTCGACCGCTTCGATGCAGCACTAAGTGTTGTTATAACGTAAACTGGTTACGGCAATTGCACGGCGTGAACCGTGAATTCGTCCGTATCGTCGTAACGCGATGGGAGAATAACCTCTTCCGATACACACTATGTACACTGTACGGTCTATATCCTTCAATCGCTAAGCGCACATGTCACAAATCTCGTTATTACAAGATTGCATACTTTCTTAAAGTACATATAAGAGACAAGATCGCCACAAAATGCCTGATAATAATGGAAAATGACTGTCCGGTATCTACGTATACAGGTAACAGCAATATCTATTAATGCATACAAGATTGCTGTTACAGGCGAATAGAGCAATAGCTTAGGCAAAGTATACAGTTCCGAAGAGACATAGAAGAACTTGTCGAGGAAACGATGATGATAAGGTAAATAAACGGTTCGTTGATACATAAAACAGTTATCATTCAACTCCGTCCGGGCATCTAACCGTACCTTCACGGCTGTAATAACACAACCTCTGTCTTTCCTATCTCGAGTGTTGAAAATACAACTCTTTCAATAATTTAATTACATTCGATAAGTATTACTAAGGCTTCAAAAATACGACAGACTCGCTAATCCGAGTAGACAAAATTGATTCAACGAATGATCATGATGCCCCTCCGAACGATTGCATCAACAAATTGATCGTACCAAATCCTCGTGTCAAGGCGGTTGAGGCTTCTATGAGAATTGACTCAAGTAAGATAATGGACTTACGTAAAACCGAGAAGTAAATTCATTCTATTTTCGCGAACATTTACACTTTGTTTCTCTTCTAATATATAGTCTTCAGTGTTTCGCGCAGCATCCCTCTGGATCACTCGATTATGCAACTCCTCTTTGGCTATGCTGTTTATACCGTGATAACTCGCGTCTGGTACCTTCGACTCGACTTGGTTGACGACTTAATTACAAGTTTAAGAGAGAGAGAGAGAGAGACAAAGCGGCGTTTGCTTTCTTCTTAGATACCGGCTCAGTTGCACGGCACGACTACATCCTCTCTTCCGAAAAGATTATGTAGCGATGCGAGAGGGTGGTTGCATCGTAGCGGTGTATAAAACACGGAGTACAACGAACCAAGTAGGCAACGGACCATCCAGTAAAGGCTGAAAACACCGTGTACACATTTTACTGAATAATATTTAACGCTTAATACACACATCGTGCTAATGCGTTTTATTTCTAGTATTAAAATGTACTTTATACAGTGAAGTAAATGGAATCCCACCAGAAGCAAGCGATAAAAGAAAAAAAAATGAAGTACTAGCCATTTTAGGATGATACCCCGAGAAGCCTATGAAAGCAGTCGTTTTTTTTTTCTAACGGAGATATTCTACAATAATAAAACCATAAATATTCGAACAATCTCAACGTTTTTTGTCCGAAAAACGGTCTAAATGCACCGTTGAATCGGGGCATCAACTTTCAACCGCAAAATCCACTACCAGCCGGATAGAAGTACGGTAAAGACGAAATGGGATTCTTATTCCAGTCCCGATCATATCGTGGCTTGCGGTGCAATGGATTTCCATAATCTTGCAATAATAAGTCGTATAATCGCCAAGAAAGCCCGTACCGGCAACGGCTTCGAAACAATTATTCTGGTGCGAGCAGTTGGACAGGCTCGAAACTCTCGCACTGTTGCACCATTCCGCTAAGTTTTTCTCTCTTATTTTCTGCCGGTGAGTATGAAAAGATAAACGCCTCAGGGTGCAACGGGTGGCTTTTCCACTTATATTGCACGGTATCAGAAAAATAATATTATATATATATATCTAGTGAATATGTCTTTACTTCGGGGGATGCTAAGTGGTCTCTCTCTCTCTCTCTTTCTCTCTCCCTCTCTAACATCGTACATTTTGTCTTCACGCATGGGCTCTTGGACAGATGATCGCTATCGTCGTAAGCAGGAAAGTGAATTTTACACCATTGACCACTCATTAAAGTGGTGGTATTACACACGTATAGCATGCTTGTGCTATGTTTGGGAATTTCGTTCCTCCTCTTCTTCTCTGGCTCTTTGCTCAATACCGTGCGTCTTTCGCTCGAGGCGCACAGCATGACCAAAACAAGAGGTAATGTTCGTGGCACGAGCGTTGCGTGCCAAGTACTGTGTAAAGCGTGGCGGTAGAATTGAAGTCATTACGGTAGTGTGTGATTTAAGCTAATGTGAAATACGTATGGATGCAAGAGAGATTATTGAAATTTTCGATTAATCGTTCTTCAGCGCGGTGTCTGACATTTTGTGATAAAGAAAAATCATGCAACAAGGCTGACGGATGTGACGCGTTTTCATTTCACCGAAATGTCAACCATCTCGAAATGGCATTGTTCACGGGTCTTTTTTCGTTACCGACCGCGGTATTGCAATCTCGTCTCAAGTGCCAGTTTCTCATTCAACAGCAAGTACGAGCATTTTTTACGGAATCGTTGGTTACATTCGTATTATTATTTCCGAATTTAATATGAAGCGAAATACTGCAAAAATTGTCAATTCTATTCCTCAATACTTTCGTTTATTGATCCATCGGACCTCTCGAGAAAGTAGTAACTTTGGACGATGAACAGTTGAGGGAGTGATTGAGCTGTCGGTGGGTGACCCTTCAGCGATAAAGTAGTAATCCTATACCGGCAGCGAATAAAATGATTCCCCTGTAACAGTTAGAGAATATAAACTTTCTATCCAACGAATGATAGGACACCGCAATCTTCATCTTGGCACCGAGCTCATTGAGCAATTTACCAATCGGTTATATTTATTTTTAAGGGATGAGTTGGTCACATTACCGAAAACCGATAATTTCTCCACGGATAACAACGTTCTTTTAAAGTTTCCCTGTAATGGCTTTTAAAATCTTCCCGAGGCTTCCACATAAACACATGAATAACGAAATTGTTTTTTTTCCGCCAACAATGTTGCAGGTAACTTCGCTATTGCTCGAGGGAGAGAGAAGGAAGCTTGCGGTTCTTCAGCGCGAACTCCAGGTTGCGCTGGCCGAAGGAGGAAGCGTTAAAGTGAAGGAGAAACAGAGACAGGAACTGCTTCATGCCATATCGTGAGTTACAACGAGACTTCCTGATGAACTTTTGATTAACTAATTTTCGTTTATGCTCGAGTAACAAGTTCGTGGCTGGAATATTCGTCTCGGAATTTAATCATGAATAATGGAATTTAAATCACCGAAGGATAAATGCGGTTGTTGTGTACCAGAAGTTTTACTAAAAATTGGCGAAATTGTTTACGAGGAGTAATTTATCAATTAAAATTTACTGCGGGCGAGGGGGCGGTGCCGGTGGTGGCGATACGAAACAAAACAAAAACAAAATATTCAGATAGTAACGAAACAACGAAACGTGAATTCTTTTTCCGTGAATGTAAAAGCTCGTCTGCTCGACGGTGCTCGTTATATTTGGCAATTTTCAACTTTGTGACTGAAATCCAAAGCCTGCAATAACGGGTGCGGTGCCGAAAACGAGCTTAACGGTACGCTGCACACCGGTCGTAGAGAACGAATAAATTTAATTCACACAGGACGAGAAATCTCGGTTCGGGTGGTACGGGAGAACGATGATATCACGGCCGCTGTTGGCACTGTTGGAACGGGCCAAAGTGATCGCGTTTCGTGTTTGCCACTGCAACGACGAGGCAGTATATTTTTGCCGAGTAAAGCCGACAGGAGCATATAATCGTGGTATAGCTGTTATATGAATTTGCAAGATTTTTTTTTTATCGCTAACTGGTAGGAACGCGTATACTGTACGGGCAATTTTCCGGGCATCCGGTGTTTGTTACACTATTTATTTCGACAATTTCGTAATGATCGAGCATCAAATAAACATGAAATATTTCACAAATAGTTTGCGCTCCTGCATGTTTCGTTATTACTGTGTGCACAATAAAATTGCATGTTTTTTTTTTCACGAAATGTAATTTTATATTTTATCATGAAGAAATGGAAAATATAATTGTGAAAGCAATGAGAATGGGAACGTTTAAATTCACACGATTAATGGTTACATTATGTTGGGTTATTTGGATTTCAGGAAAATTCAGGGTCAACATGAACAACTCGACAAGGAGTATAGAATTCATGCTGCGGGCGTTCTCCTCTGTAATACTCGAGGTTCCGGCAAGGTAAGCACTTTCGCATGCATTGTGTAGCGTAAAAACAGGGAATTTCGGTTGTTGCATCGTGTGCCCCGTTATTTTGGCCTCGTAATCCCTTGGCTCGGACGAAAATCCCAGAAAATTGAATCCGACAGTGAAACAATCACCCTAGATCCTCTAGTCGAGCAACGCGTTACCCAAGCACCGAAAGAGAACAATGTAGTACACGAAGTATATGCGTTGAATGTAGGAATAATAATAATTTGATATGATAAGCCATGGCTCTAAGCCATTAGGTAATTGTTATCCCAACAATGCCAATAATAAAATACAAATGTATTCAACAGGAAGTATAATGTATGTGTATATCAAATTCTACTTTCCAAATTAACGAAGATATTCCGTTGGTTTGGATTATTTGAATGTGTAAAAACAGATTTAAAAAAAATATTGTTTCTCAGGATTTGTGTACTTGTGGTGTAATCAAGCTTTTCAATAAATCGTCAAGGATATCACAAAATAAAATGAAAATAAAATTGTTTGCTGTGGCGTTGTATATTAAATCCTTCGACAGCCCTGTTCGCACACGGAAAAATTGAATTCATAGATTTCCAGGTCTCAATTCGATCATAGTCCACGGACACTTTCTACCCACTAGCTTTCATATCAACGAACAAATAAAGCTCGGACTGTGTCAATAATACTAATGTTCGAAAGAGACATCGGAGTAAAAGAGTTTCGAAGGGAGAGTCTCGTAGGTCGATTCAACGAGATATCAATATATATGTATCCATTGGCAAGTGGAAAAAGTCATAGAGGAGGGTAGTCTATAGTTTGCTCGAGAAAAGACCTTCGCTGATTCCTATGAAATGCCTATGAGTATCGCCAGGGGCGAAAAATATATCAGGTTACTACGATCAGACCAAATAACGCCGACAAGCCGCGAACGAATAGAGTTTAAAGAGGAGTTTCATACGACACATACTTGGTTAACAACGGATCGATCTGATCTCTACTTTTGTTTCTACTCTTTGTCTACCGTTTCTTTCGTATTACTCAATTTTCATGATAGCCTAAGAGCAACAACTTCGATTCGACCCACGTAGATCAGTGCGGAAAGAGGAATTGAGAGACGCATCAGTTGTTTCCAAATAGCCTCTGGTTGAGAGAGGTTATGAAGTCATTGCTCGGAGAATTCCGAGCTGGTGATAACGCCAGCTCGCAATTGTCCGATCAATGATTTCATTTATCGTTCTCACTCCCATAGACATGATCACGTAACTACGCGTTACAAAGGCGTATATAGAGTGCGATCGGACGAAGAAAATAAAAATACGAGGTCTGTTAAAAAAGTATCGCAAATTTTGAATTTCCGCGGGCTACGTATATTCGTTTTTCGATTTGTGGCGTTAGATTGGTACTCATGTCCCTCACTTATGCTGAAAAAATTGGCCATTTTGAATGTTTAGTAAATCGTTGACAGCTGTTTCGGTTAGACGTGTTTTGGCTTGTCTTCGATGTTTGCCTATTCCAAAAAATGGATCAAAGAATCTGTATGAAATTTTGTGTGAAAAACAAAATTATGTGCACGGGCGCATTCCGAATGTTGACTGTGGCGTATGGTGAAGCTACCTTGGACCAAAGCAACGTTTATCGGTGGTACAAAATGTTCTCAGAGGGCCGAGAAAATGCGAACAACGAAATGCGTTCCGGACGCCCGAGCACATCAATAACAGAGGAAAACATTGATGAAGCGAAGAAAATAATATTGGCCAATCGTCGAATCACCGGTTAGAAAAGTTGCTGAGGAACTAAACATATCGATTGGCTCGTGCTATTCGATTTTTACCAATGATTTGGGCATGAGACGGGTCGTCGCGAAATTCGTGCCAAAATTGCTCAATTTCGAAGAAAAACAGTGTCGCGTTAACATTGTTAAGGAGCTGTTGTACTCGGTCCGCGACGACCCAAATTTGCTCCAGAGGGTCATTACTGGTGACGAATCATGGGTTTACGGTTATGACGTGGAAACCAAAGCACAATCATCGCGATAGAAGCTGCTTTTTTGGAATAAGCAAAAATCGAAGACAAGCCAAAACACGTCTAACCAAAACAGCTGTCAACAATTAACTAAACATTCAAAATGACCGATTTTTTCAGCATAAGTGAGGGACACGAGTACCAACCTAACGCAAAAAAAAAATCGAAAATCGAATATACGTAGCCCGCGGAAATTCAAAATTCGCGATACTTTTTGAACAGACCTCGTAATTACGTCAAGATTCAAGGTAAACCGATTATAATTCATCATTAATGTATCATTAAATTTTTCCGCCATTTCCGATATGGCAAAAAAAAAAACATTTGAACCAAAACTACATTATTGCTCGATCTCATCTACGCTCAACTACACGGTAAACATTGTACACGGTATGTACGAACGGCTATTTCGTCGAATTTTGCACGCGAATTTCATGGCGGATTTCACGGGGTGCCTCGAAATATTCATTAGGAAAAGTAGTTATCCGCGAAAATGCTGGTAATTCTACGAAAGAGAAGAGGTTACGAGGGGGTATATAGTAACGAAATGTCGGGTCTTTTCGACATGCGGTCGGTGCGGAACGCTATTCGCTCTCTCGTCTAACGCCAAGTTTCAGATTCGTGGCGAATCTCCGCGAGAGCGCGCAATGTTAGCTAGCGCACATCTCGTAACACGGTAAAATGGCACGTAGGGTAGACCTATAGCTCTCAATGACCAAGATAACTTTGTGAAAAAGCTCGCGCGTAGATGGCGCTTTTGTGTGTACAGAGTGACCGTGAGTATAGTCAAAAATGTATAATTTTTTCCATTAAAATGTCGCTATAACACCGTGAAGAGATTAATTTATTTGCGATTTTTTGTTCCAATTTCTCGTTTATTTCGAATTACGTAACGTTTCAATGGACACGTGTGATGCGAGAAAGAGCAATTGGTTTATTTTTATTTTTTTACGTACGTTTTACCGGCCCAATTAGTCGAAAAATTGCTACAAAGCCATGTCGTTTAAAATCATGGTTTTTTTTTTTTTAACGACGAACAAGACCAAATTCTGTGCAGGTTGTTACGTAGATGTAAGCGCAGTCTATGAATACCGAAAAAATACAGATATACCTGCAGGGTATATACGCGTTTCCATTAGTCGTAGCAACGTAACGATCTTGCAAACCATTTCACTCAGCAGAGCTAGGAGGGGTGTTGGTTGGAAGTTGTAAAAGGGTTGCGCGAGGATTCGTGTTCGTCCGGCTTCTCTTCTCTTGTGTATCGTGCAAATCCAGTGGTATTCACGCGCGTATAGTTCTGGCATGCCAAAAATCACGATGTTACGATGTACGTCGTTTCGTGAGATAACCACTGGGTAGACCAATAATATTTGACCCCGCGACGGACGAGAGCGGAGGAATGACGTTGAAATGGCTTTTGCGATGAACCGTAGAACTCCATTGTTTTCTATGTACACACGAGGTCTGTTCAAAAAGTACCGCGAATTTTGAATTTCCGCGGGCTACGTAAACTCGATTTTCGATTTTTTTGTGGCGTTAGGTCGGTACTCGTGTCCCTCACTTATGCTGAAAAAATTGGCCATTTTGAATGTTTAGTTAATCGTTGACAGCTGTTTTGGTTAGACGTGTTTTGGCTTGTCTTCGATTTTCGCCTATTCCAATAAAGCAGCTTCCATTGCGACGATTGAGCTTTGGTTTCCACGTCATAACCATAAACCCATGATTCGCGATACTTTTTGAACAGACCTCGTATATACATGTAAAGCTGACGTGTATTCTTGTCCGGGAAGAGGATAGAAGTACAGATAAACCGTGTGCTGACGGAATGATATGTGTAAACGTTGCATAGACCATTGGGTCTTTATCAAAGAGGATATTAAGTGAATAAAAAAAAATAGCCAAACAAATTATAATGTCGTATAAAAAGAGGTTATCGGGAACATTGCTTGTACCCTGACGTTTACTCAATATACCGTTATCTCTCATCCTCTCGTTAAGCACGACTCTCAATGTTCTAATAAAAATCGTTAATTTTTAATTAATAAAGAAAAATTTCCTGAACTCCGAGTTTGCGCGTGTGATAGGAGAATTAATAAGGGATTTTTGTGCTCGTTGTTTCTTGCGAACAAACAGGCAAAAGCCGTACTTAACGTTGCTCGCCTAACTACACGCTGGGTATACGGGTCCACGATTGTGAAAAGACCGTGGATATTATACGATATTAGAGGCACAGCCGTAAAATTCCTGGAAAATCCGGCATGTGTGCAAATTTCGTACCGAGGTACGTTAAATTTAGTCGAGCTAAGCTGGATCAGGGATATCCCCGGATAATTAGGATCGTGTGCGCTTTGTCACACGACGATAAAGAGCAAAATTTTTCTCCTCTTATTTTCATGTTTCTTCCCTCTTGCCAACGAAGTCGAAAGCAAAGTCTACCACAGAATTAATCGTCCATTTATTAATATACAGGACGGGCAAATAGTCTTTCTTGTTCGAAGCGCATGATAAAAACCTACTGGAGCTTATATTCATAAATGTTTTAACGTACCAAACGAGTTTATTTACAGCTTAAACAATCACGAGACGAAATTATATGTCATCTCCCGCTATAAAATCATAAAAAAAAAATCTGCGTTGATTACACGGTCTTGTGGAGCCTTTGCTCTTGCCGGTGAATAATTTTAATTAGCTCGTTTGACAAAACAGTCCTACGGGTTTGTAGAGGGCGGAATGCATTACCGGTTAACAGAGATTTGATGGACTTCGTGATTCCAGAGTTCACGTCGTTAGGCAGGGAAAAAAACAGAAAACCACATCAGAGCAGGAAAAATATGATTGCGGAATTGCACGCGGAAAACGGAAAACTTTATCCTCTCAGTATTAATGGAGAAACAGACTCGAATAAATTATCTTTGGTAGAATAATTCCGACGTATTAATCTCGATCTCAAGATTTTTGTGATACATAGTTGTTTAACGGGCTTTTAACAACTCTTCGATTTCACGTTTACGTCCACTTTTCAATACTCTTTCCTCGCCGATTCGGAAGGGTTATCAGGCTCGTGTTATATCCACTTTAATCAAAACATTGCCGGGAGAATAATCATTAAGTAATTTTGAATTATTCTTTTTTATTTTTATCGATATTTTCAATATTGTTGTTACCGCATGTTACGTATTGTATGTTTTGTAGTAAATAAAAGTGGACGATCGTAATTTTTGTTCGATCTATTTAGCCATTTTTTTAGCTGCATAAAATATGTTATACCAAAAGGATGGTACAATATATTAGGGTGGGTCAATTAAAATTACTAATTTTTTTTTTCCTCGATATAATGAAAAATATATTGTTTGGCATCTCATAAAAACCCTCTGCAAGTATGAGCCCTTCATATTTAAATTAAGGGGTCCCTCATCGCGAATTTTCATTTCCCATTTAAATAACATGGAAACTTTTTTTGTTAAACTTTGAAATTTTATTACACTTAAGCCGTTGATGTTACGAGAGTTTTTTAGCACATTTTTGTAGAACATTTGATGCTCTATAAAAAAGCTCTCTTGTGTCTAATCGATAAAAGTAACCGTACAAAAAATAATCGGTGATAATTAGCTCTGGATTCTCTCATATTTGTTTGAAGACAATTAATATATTAGTAGTATATTAGTATATTAGTAATATATTAGTAGTATATATTAGTAGTATATTTATTCATATTGATAGCGAAAATTTTTTTTTATTTGAAAATTATGTACTAATAAACGAGATAAATAGAATCCAGAGCTAATTATCATCGATTATTTTTTGTACGGTTACTTTTATCGATTCGACACAAGAGAGCTTTTTTGTAGAACATCAAATGTTCTACAAAAATGTACTAAAAGACTCTCCTAACATCAACGGTTTAAGTCTAATAAAATTCCAAAGTAGGAAAAAAAATGTTTCCATGTTATTTAAATGGGAAATGAAAATTCGCGATGAGGGACCTCTTAATTTAAATATGAAGGGCTCATACTTGCAGAGGGTTTTTTTCTGAGATGCCAAACAATACGTTTTTCATTATATCGAGGAAAAAAAAATTACTCATTTTATTTGACCCGCCCTACAATATATACCTATCGGTTATAAATGAAAGTAAGTCAACATTCAGTTGCAATAGACCAGCGGAAATAGACTTTTCATCGCTACATGTACGTACACACATACAAACATAGGAATTAACACTTATTCGGAACAAGAGCACAAGTGTTGTATTTTCCGGTCGGCGCGTCGGTTCTCGATTTATCTCGTATATCATTCACCGCAAAATCGATTCTCACTGGGAGTCCGTACAGATGGAAAAAATATTCATGATCGTTCGACATAACCGGATACATATATACATGTAGATGCTGTGAAAGTAGTGGCGTAAAAAAGAGCGAGAGAGGAAGCGAAGAATCGGAAAAAAAGGGGGTTCCTTTTCTTCCATGCTCGGTCGGGTCGTAGCTCCGTCGGGTTAAAGCCCATCTATTCAAAATTATTACGGTCCGGCTTAACTCGTACGAATCCAGAACTCTCTCTCTTTCCCACCTCCGACAATCTCTCTTCCGGCGTACGGTGGTAGCCGCCGGCAATCTATTGAGTTCACTCTGGGCCTGCTGCTGGGAATAGAAGGGTAAAGAGAGAGTAGACAGAGAGAGAGAGAGAGAAAGACCGAGAGGTAGGAAAGGATAGAAGTGTTGATAGAGAGACGAACGAGGGTGACAGTTCGTCTTAATTGCCTCGTCAAATTCTACCTCCATCCCTATTCAGATATAGATGGATATATCGTATAGTTTCAATGGGTTTCGTAAAACGAGCCGTTGGTTATATAGAGCCGAAGGACGAATTATACCGAAATATTTCAAACTTCATAGCGAACGCCAGGAGCATCAACGAGGACGAGAGAACGTGAATAAAGCTGTTTAAATCAAGTTTTAACGATTGAATTTTCAGCGTGAAAAGACGACGAGGAGAAGTAAAAAAAAATTGAAAATTACCAAGTATATATCGGCTGCCTGAATGGCATATTGACCGAAACTCGTATAATAATCCGAATGAAAAAAAAAAATATAAAAAAAAATAGATGGTGTGCATAAAAAGCTGTATGATCCGGGGATAACAACTCGAAGCACACTTTTCACATAACCCTCGTATTATATTCGTCAACAATACTTGTACGGTGGGAACATTGTAATAAAAATAAAAACAATGATAGTCCTTTATTTTTACAATGCAGTATTTTTTTTTAGAATGGCCAATTATAAAAATGTGCCTGCAGGTACGGTGGATGACTATGCAACATGTGCACACGTGTTTTCCACTTCGTCACTTGGAAACTCCACGAGCGAATACCAATAAACCTGTTTCAATCGAGTTTCAGTTTTTCAATTTTCAGCGTGAACGAAAAAAAAAAACAAAATGATAGGATCATAAAAGTCAAGCTCTTCCACCCTTCCTATCCTTAGCGTCATCCGAACGATTTTTTTTTTCGAGATAACAAGTGGTTGAAAAATAAAATCCAAAGAACAAATTATCTTCATGATTAATAAATACAATTGAGATGTTTTTGAAATATTGTATTATCGTTTGAAATATAGATTGGTAAATGAAATTTGTCAAATTTTTAAAAGATATTCATAGTTATTGATAATGTCAATAATGATAATGTTGTTGTTGTATCGATTTCCGTAATAATTAAAATTAATCATGAGATTAAACGTCATCCAAGTATCATCGAGAAGGAATCATTGAGGAACGTTCGAGCGCGTTGAATTTTTCAGTTTCATCAGTAAGACTTGAATAATTATCGCTTTAATGAGAATACCGAGTAGACACTTAATCATTCGTTTGAAATGTGATGTTATAGTGTATATATACATATATATATATATATATATATATATATATATATATATATATATTGGGTCCCACAGATAGATACCCGAATCCATTGTGGATATACATCCGTGCAATATAGCATTCCGATATCGTGGCTGGGTGATCAATCACTCGACGTTCATTCGGTGGTAACGAAGAGGGTATCGAAGAATGGTGAAACAACATTGATTGTATCGGAAAATTTATATGATAACGTACTGCCGATGGATTACAATATCGATTATATACGTCCTGAATCATTGAACGGTATAGGTATAAAAATGACAATGAAAAAATAGGATGAGAATAATTGCTATCGTCGCGCGGCTTACGTAGGTGCATGGATTGTTAATCCAACGGAACGAAGAGATTTTTTTTTCAATCCTCCCTTCCACATAAAAGCTGCCACAATCGAGAATAGAGAAACGAAGAGTTTCAAAGTAAACTGCATAGAAAAAGAAATAGCATTTGCTCGACAGCGGTGCATATGTATTGATTTATCAAAAGACTACCAGCGTTTAATTGATTTTTTTCTTTCTTCAAATTAATTAATTTGCAAATTAATCTCATCTCATCTGTGATTTCCCGTCTCGTTTAATTTCAAGTTTCTCTCTCAACGGAACATCTCGAGAAAGCGCGAAGAGCTCGGCGATTGCCCGCGGGGTTTGAAAACTTTATTGCGTTATCGCTTCCGCGGCGGGTGGCTCCGTTCAATTTTCCAACTTCTATATATTCCATTTCTCTCCTGTCACCCTGTTTGGCTTCGTCCGGGCGCGGTTCGGTCTTCGTCACGTTGCATTGTTCGAAAATTTACGCCTCGGAGAGAACTTGTATATACTTTCGTTCGCCTATAGATCTAGATATAAAGTTATCACTCCTTATATAACCAATTCTTTTGGAGAAATTCTTCTTTTATAATGATCCTATATCGAATTGGAGACGTTAGCAAAAATGAAAATCTTTGCTTCTTAGAAATCAGTTTTTTTACCGGTACAAGTTGGAAAACGAGGGGAATAATAAAATGCATAAACCCTGATTGAGGTTTAAGGATAGACGTTCTCGAACGAATATTAGGAATTGCCGCAGACAAAAAACTAAAGGGGTGAGAAAAAAATTAGATTCATCATATCAGCGATCAGTGATTTTAATTAATTTTTTTATACATATGACAATGAGATTTTTTTGTTGCTCCAAGCATATTTTGATGTAGGAAATAATGCAGCAAACACCAGCTGTACCTAAAAGTGACAAAGTAATTTTATAACGTGAAAAAAACTCTTCGAATTATTTACCTACGTAAAATTATGAAAATATAATGTTTTGAATAGATAATATAATTTCAAAAGTATTCATATAAATTGGAGTAAGCCACTTAATCGCAGTATGGAAGCTAGCGCATGAAAATTCGTGAGAAACTCAAACTTAGCGATTGAAAGATTAAGCTTGAAATATAATCGGGTGGCGCAAAGTCTTGCACAATATTATTTGAAATATATGCGTATATGAAAGAAGCTTTGATATTATATTAAAGCGTAAGAGTTTATCCAACTATAATGAGACCAACTCCATTAATAATGCGTTTTTCCTACTTTTTCAACTGAGAAAAAAAACGTCGTTTCGACTGTATGCATCTACATATTGTATACCTAGAGTATCGTTGCTGAATAGTCGTGTGCACTCACTGTTGCCAGTGCATGCGGTACAGGCCATCACTATATGAACAAATATATGCACGCGTTCAGCTATATTTTACAGAGGGCGGTGTACGGTGATTTTCTCGTCGTGACCCGAGAGGGGGGTAGTTGGTTTGGTACGCGAGGGTGGCAAAGTTTACGAGGGCGGTAGACGCTCGCATATTTAGGCGCCCGGTGCATAGGGGCGCGAAGAGGCAAGGGTTGCAAGAGAGTGCAGTATAGGAAGTGCGGGAGAACAACTGAGTGCGAAATCGTGAGGGCTCGGGTGAGGTTCAATGGGGGTGGGCGCGCTCATGTGAATCGGACGAAAACGAAGAAAGTCTAGTAAGACGCGAATATAAGCATTCACACACATTTGATACATAGCTCTTATATGCATACATGTGTACACGATTCAACACGTAAAATGTTGTGATCTAGGCCCTTTTGTCTGCTAATAGTTAATTTTAGGAAGCCTTGGTAAAGAAAAGCTGTGAAAAAGCGCAAACGCGTGAAAAAAACTTATGGATTTCTATCAAAAGCACAAGTATTTCGTGTTGATTTTATGCTCTCGAATTATGCAACGGGAAAATTTATTAACTCGCTCCTTGAGCCAAAAACTACCCTTATCACTCTGTAACTCGACGAAAAAAACAGCTCGAAATAAACAGAACAATATTATTTCAATCGCAACGAGGGAAATAATTGTGACTGTTTCTTTATTCGACTGTTTCTTTATTCGGCCGAAATATTTATTTCGACTAAAAACATAAACAGACGAGTAATTATTTTGCTCAGTACTAACGGTATATATACATATATACACTGTGAGAATAAAAAGTTTCTATTAGGAACAGACGTAAGTGTCGGACACGCCAGACAAAGGATTGTCTGCGGTAAAGCTCGTCGTCGGACGCTCGACGATTTGTGACGAGGAAAGGGTGCGGTGACGAAAGGGTGGTTTGAGGAGCATGGATGCCGTCGTTCCGCGTCAATTCTCTTCTCTTTTTCCTTCCTCACCAAGCGCCTCTTTCGAGTGTTCCATCTCCTTGTGTATACATCTAGATATATATTATAAATATATATCTAGATATACCCACTGTACTCGCATAGCAGTGTTTACGATTCTGAAGTGTTGGTCGGCTGCTATTGCGAACGAGACGAGGACCTAAACCTACCAACACTTCTTGTACCATATTGGTTTCTATGTATATACATGAGTACAGAGTACAGTTCATGGTGTGTACTGCATTGGTAGAATATTGGTTGGGAGGATTCGTAAAAGGGCTGCGAGGTATGTTGACAAAAGCGATGAACCGTAAAAAATTTTCAAAGAAACTTTATTACGACAGAAACGAAAGGATTCAAAAGTGCCGAGAATGGAAAAAGAGTGAGATGAAAATTGAATGAAAAAGAACAACGAAACGATCGTTCGAAATGTTTGATTGCTGATTCGTATTTATTTTGAAGAATTTCATGTTTGTTTACTTCAAAGAGATTCATATTTCTTTTTTTTTTGAAACTTTGTTATTTTCGTTGTTCGTTTACAATTCGAGATGAAATTTTGTTAACATCGTTAACAACCGTGTCAAAAAAAAAATACATATTGTCGTTGCTATTTTGGCGATTTTTCTTGATTGAACGAACATTTTATATGTACCATAGAACGAGGCGAATCGCGTCACGTAAATCAGACACACTATACTACTTGTTAGGCGCAGGCACGATAGGAGAAAAAAAATGTATGCTACCTCTGGTGAATTTTTGAATATGATGGACTCAATTCACTATGGGTGGCCCAACTCATCCCATTCTACGATGTACGTCTGCTGTGTGCCTTTTTTGCTATCGCGAACGCGACGAACAACTGCACCGCGTATTCCTGTCTTTCCTTTTCACTGAAAGTTTATCAGTTGATGGGTTTCGTCGAGACTCTCTCATGGCCTGCCTCATGGACTGTGTAGTTTGCCAAGGAGCATCCTACACGAAAGTTCGTTCTCGAAGTGGTTCGCGGTCCTGACTTCAGGCTCCATCGTATATCTACTCTCGCTTCCATGAGACATCTTGAATCTCGTCCTAGCCAACTTATTATACGAAGTATTGAACACGAACTAGATCGTATTTTTTTGCGCGAGAAAATGTTTAGAGTTCGTTTAAGGGATGAATGGTGGCTTTAGGTAAGAAATGTTTAGAAGGCAGCCTCAAAGACAAGATTCCAGAGACTTTTTTGTTTAATTTGTTGTCTGCAACCACTGTTTACGAGTTAAACCGTTCCCAAATATGTCTTGTTTCAAAAATGGCATTACTTCGGCTGGTATAGCCCATACATATTCGGGAAACTTTCCGTGAAACCGATTTTGTTTTCTCGTACATTAGGAGTACGATATATGGTATACATGCGGACATATATTTTAATCTATCCGTTTTATTTTTTTCAAATTCTTTTGCCGCTCTCTACAGTCCCTCTGACTCCAATTTTCCATTTCTCTTCTCTATCCAACGATTGCCGGAGGTCCGGAGTAACCATTTCCGGCAACTTATTCGTCCTCCCGTGTTTCCTTCCTACCCTAACGAGTCCACCCCCCCCTCCCGCCCCGTTTCGTTCTCTCAAATCACGCGTTCTCTCTCTCGCTCTGTACATACATTTTTTGTTCAACTCTCTCGTTTGGCTCACGTGTATCCCAATCGTAAATTTCGACAATATACTGCCGTCAGTGTCATAAACACCGTTGTGAATAGAAACATAATAGAAAATTGCAGAATATCAAGAGACGCGGCAGCGTCTCGACGCCAAGTAATTAACACAAAAGTTCCCAAGAAATGCACTGCTGCAGTCACTATATATATATATATTAGGACGATTTTTTTTTCGACTATTTTTTTTTTCAGTCCCCACCCGAATTTTGTTGGATATGTCGAAAAAGAAATTCCCTAAAAGTTACAGCCCTTAATATTAATTCTAAGTACTTTCCCAAAGCGTTAGAAGATTTTCCATCCAAAATACACGTAAGTCGAATTTTGTTTTTTTTCAAATTTCTATAACTCAGCCGCATTTTATGCTATCATATTGTTCTTGGTTTCGATTTACTCAGAATAAAACAATCTAAAAAAGTGCCTTTTGCGGCGAAAGTGTGAATTGTACTGGTGAGTTGGTACGGGTCACTGAAGTAGATTTTTACCGAAAATTCTCGTTTTTTTGCTGTTATCTCCGATAAAATTAACTTTACGAAAGAAATGTAAATGAAAAATTTGTTGGAAATTTAATTTCCTACAAAAAAGGTCCTATCGACCCAATCGCTTAGATTAATATTTCTTGAGATATTGAACTTTAACTTATGAGTAGTATAAAATTTATAAAGTATGAAATATTAAATAATAAAAAAAATAAAAAATAAAAAAAGTTCAATATCTCAAGAAATATTAATCTAAGCAATTGGGTCGATAGGACCTTTTTTATAAGAAATTAAATTTCCTACAAATTTTTCACTTACATTTTATTCGTAAAGTTAATTGTTTCGGAAATAACAGCAAAAAACAAGAATTTTGGGTAAAAATTAACTTCAGTGACCCGTACCAACTCGCCAGTACAATTTACACTTTCACCGCAAAAGGCACTTTTTTAGATTGTTTTATGCTGAGTAAATCGAAACCAAGAACAATATGATAGCATAAAATGCGACTGAGTTATAAAAATTTGAACAAAAAAGTCGTTTTACGTGTATTTTATATGGAAAATCTTCTCACGCTTTGGGAAAGTACTTAGAATTAATATTTAGGGCTGTAACTTTTAGGGAATTTCTTTTTCGACATATCCAACAAAATTTCGGGTGGGGACTGAAAAAAAAATAGTCGAAAAAAAAAATCGCCCTAATATATATATATATATATATATATATGATTATTACATCGACCGTAATTGTGCTTTCTCACACCATCTACCCTCGCTTTCCCATTTGATATTCCACAAAATGAAGTTCTTCATCCGGCCGCCCGCCTTTGCGTCGTAATTTTTTGTTCATTCTCGTCAAATGTGCTCTCGGTAACGTTCGATAATATAAGAGGGATCATCGGGAGAGAGCTCTCTATATATCAACCCAATGTCTGCCCGGGAGTAAGAGGTTGGGCGCGCTTGGTCGAGCCATTTCATGGTTCATCGATGTTGCCCCGAGGTTCACTATCTACACGCATACAGACGCACACGCATACATCAATAATGTATACATAAGATTTTTCTACCGCCAGTATAACGGACCGTGTACGTATCATGTGCGAACTATATATATCTATTCATGGTCTTTCACAGGGTCGATTTCCTTGCCGCGGAAGAGCTTTTCCTCCACCCCGCCTCTCTATTCTCCAATAGTGAGGCTAATAACGTGCACGAAAGATCACGCGGACCATAAATAAAATAAGCAAAAATGTAACAGAACAGATTGTACATAAGATAAATATCGACGTGTGTTACGTAAGCAGGGTACATATAGCTAGATACCGTACAATGTATCCTTCAATAGACAGCGTGTATCGATGGAGTTTGAATTTTTTATATCCATTGTGTTAACCGCACCCCGAATAAAATACGGTCTGAGTTCAAGTATGCATCCCGAGAAAGTGGAAAGTCGAGAAGAGGTTACACGGGGCTTCGGGAGTTGATACACGCCTCGCGTTCCACTTCAAAACGCGTTGAATACGCCAAAAGGGTGCGGAGGGTGTACGAGAGCATAAGAGAGGGAGAAAGAGAGTGAGGGAATATGATGGAAAGAGTGAGAAATAACATGAAAGCTTGAGAAAGAGAGAGAGAGAGAGAGAGAGACAGAGAGGGGTTAAGGCTGCGAGGATGGTGTCATTGGCGCTTCCGCATATACTCGAGGATACAAAAAAAAAACAGGTTGTACGCGTGAGCCGAGGCAATGTGACTGTGCGAGAACCAAGTGCCACAGCGCAAGAGGCGGCATCGGAGCTAAGTATATCTAGAGGGTTGCGAGAGGTCGACGTGGCTGGAAGGTCTAGGACACGTCGATACCGTGTCACGAGAGACATCAAACGTGTAACGTGCGTTCGTCACCGACAATATAGTCATTTGATCCACGAACTTTATGACGCTCGTCACATGGAAGTTCGTGCGTAAAACGTGAATGGTTAATCGGATGCTAGTAGAAATAGACATTGGGTTTAGTGACTGCAATGCCGTTGGCATTCTTGTATATATACACGTGGTTGTAATTCGATCGTAAAGTCTCTGATAGGCAAGTTTACCTAGAATATTAACCACCGATCCTTCGTGACCACCTTTTTCCCCTCTTATAAATACTTTGGCCACCCTTTATAGTCAATTTCGCTCTAATACGTCCTGTTTGTGCATAGGGCACATAACACGACTCGCAAACAGCGAAATTCACATTACCAAATTTCATGTTTCATGGTGGAATGATCAACGAGATACAATTGGTTACTTTCCGTGTGTCTGATTGTGTTCGAATGTTTCCGCTTATTCTCATGAGCAACCCTCATATATTCACCTCTTCCAAATTTCTCTCTATCCACATAATGGAACCAGTTTGTGAGATGTTACCGAACCGTGCTAAATGTGGTAATTGTCTGACTAAATAGATTTTCTATCTGTTTGTAGTTCTCCATTTTTTTCCATCTTCTCCCGTTCCTTCTTCTCACGTCTCGACTCATTTCCAAATTTCATAATGTCCTAGTATATTGCATAGCTGTTACACTTCTTGTCTAGTCTTCACTCTTCCGTATGTGATCGCAGCAGATAGCACTGCGCTAGAAAGCTTTCTTGCATGCTCGACCGTGCCACACGACATTAACCTCTACAGAGTACTCTTTTTCCTTCGAGAACCCATATTACGCTTCACTATCGCTGCTGCTGCTGCTGATGGCCTCGGTCACTGAGCTCAAGCTCTCTTCAAGCTCTGTCTTTCAAATTTCAGATCTTCCATCCTTGTCTCACGATTCTCCTCCCCTCTCTTCTTCTATGGTTCATCTCTTCATAGCCTTTATCACCTCTGTGCCTCATCTCTCTCATTCTTGATCCAGATTTCTGTATCGTGCCATTTCATTCCGTGGTCACGCTCGATCTCTCTCGTGTATCAGAGTCGAAAGGAGCTACGAACTACAGTGATGACGAGAGAAAAAGAAAGAGAACTCCCACCAAATCGGGGTATTCGATTACCAGGCCCGAGTTCTCGCAACGACCGTACGACCCGTGGGGTAGCGCTGCCGTCACGATGAGAGACTCAACTCGTAAACACGAAAGGCTTTCTTACTCTCGCTTCGGCTCCATCTTTGTCCGGGCGCTACGTCGGCTGTTCTGCTCTGTCTGTTGCACACACAATTTCGGGCAACTACTATCGGGTCAGCGTCTCTTCCTTGCCGAGAGAGTCACCCTCTCCCCTCGTCGCTCCCTTCGCGACCTAACCGCAGAGCGGGCAGTACCCTTGAGCTTCTGTTCAACAACATCGTCATGAGGTCGTCTCGGCAGGATGAAACTGTACATACCTTGCTCGACTACGTTTTCCTGTAGACTGGACGGCTATTGCCAGTTATGTACAATGAGCGATAATTCTTGTTGGTGATGATTGTCACTGTAGTACCAGTAGCAGTGTAATATTAACAGTTGCGGAGCATTAGTAGAAGTAGAGAATCCATGAAGTCCGATTGGTGTTGATGGTGGACGATCTCTGGTGTATAGAGGAGAGTATACATGTCCTTCTCGAGTCTGTACTTTTGTATAGCACGGAGAACCACTGGCAGTTATGCACAGAGAACCAGGATTCTTGCTGGTGATGGTGTTGATTGTCATTGTAGTAGATGCGAAACAGTAGTAGTAGCGTGTTCGTGAAGAGACGCGAACTGGGGTTCGTGGTGGAGAGACGCCACAGTGGGAATGACGCTGATGCTAGCGGTGGTGGGTGGTGCTGTTGGAGATTCGACGCAGTCGTGGTAGTCTTGGCCGAAGCGACGGGGATGGTTGCCGGTCGTGGTGGTGATGGTGGTGGTAGTAGGAACGACGCTGGAGGTGGCTAGGCGGCGGAGGGTGGATCGTCCGCAAGTCGTGCGTTCACCCCGCGCCGCGACGACAGGGCGTCGTAGCGGAGCCCCCGCGAAAGGCGAGCCTTCATCCGCGCGCTCCGATTCCAGCGGTTCTGGCATTACAAATTAAACAAATAAATGATCGTGTCTCCAAATGCTGATACGCACGAGGAAAAAATACTAAGCTGAGACGGGTGTTTAAAAAAAATCACGGAGGGTACCAATAAACATTCAAACACATCCATGACAGACAAGTTGTTGGTACAATTTGTGAATTGTGTGGTGCTAACGTTAAATCTTTCAACAAGCTGCTCATGTGATACGTCTGGGGCGTGTGGTATTCCCCTGCATAACATTGCAACTAATTGTACACCCTAAACAGCCTTCAAGCTTGTACTTTTTTTTTCCTTATTACTGTTATCGTTCTGTCGTCGTTCCGTTCGTTTTAAGGTGTTCCGAGGGTCTTGTTGACAGTACGTGATAACTAAAGGGACCCACAGTTAACAATAACCGCGCGCGCTTTAAACGTCTGACTTTGGACACGCCGCACGGACTAAAACTCATGCAACTACAAGTGCAGTGCCCTAACACGTGGCTTTAGCGCGACCCGGCACCCTATCAGATACAGTGTGAGACGGCAAGACTGAGTGTCGCGGAGATTGGGATTACACGGAAATAAAGGAGGGTGTCGTTAGCGGTGCACAGTAGTTTTTTTTTGAATGCACTTTTATTCTGTTATTCCTGAGCATTGTCACCGCTACATTGTCGTGTTTGCACGGTTAAAAATACCGTCAGTTAATTGCTGGCAAAGTGATTATCATTGCCTAGACGTCCGTTCGAAATCTTCGAAATTTTCCCGTTTTATCACAGTTTTCAAACACCCTCACATAACCAAAGATACTTAACGTTGTACGTGAGCAAAATGAATAGAGTGGGTAATCGGTGAACTAATACACTGCTTGAGTGCCCCTCCTCTATATTGTATATTTATACACATACACATGCATATATAGCTATGTATATTTAAATGTGTAGATACGTAATATACATAACAATGTATAGTTCACGCTCGCGGGGATTGGCTCGCTGGTACTCGGTCGTTTCACTCGAACCTCTAACCGTGGTAAGGGCGTTTACCTGAGTATACTACCAAGACGTTTACAGCACGGGGAACCGGCTATCGCAACCCGACGAACGCGTGGATTCACGTTTAACCGAAATCATCGGTAAATGGCTCGATCTCCAAACAGTGACCGTATATATCGATGAACTTTACGAACAATTGGAATAACATGGAGGGCATATCTACATTTTTCTGGTAACGAGAAGAAATCCGTAAAAATCGGGAGATCTTGTCTCACGCTTTAAAAAGGGCGTTCACCTAGACTGCCTGGGACGACATTGACAATGCGAAAAGTTATTCATGAATGGCGTACATTTCCTGTTGATTAATGCATTGTTTTCTTGACAATATCCCTCAAATAATTTTCAAACTCCTTGACATTTTGTTATGTACAAAAAATGTTGAGGAATTCACGTGATCATTGTCGGACAAAATATCATTTCATGGACAATATATCGGATCAAAGCGACGAATGAATGGAGACGCAGGCACAACGTAACTGGGTTAATTGTAACCGTCTGCATACTGCACGCAACGGTCGGCTCTGATATTCTCATGACGTCTTCTCGATACAACCGGCGTTATTAGTATATCATATCCACTGAGATACATCATCCCCGCTGCATTGTTTCCATCTGGTTTCGGGATAGTTTTGAAAATTAAATTCCAACAAGCAATTGAATTGTTGGTATGGTGCATAACGAGTGAAATTGACTACAAACAGAGAATGACACGTAAGATGGTGATGACAGGCACAGACATCTTCATAATATCACTGGAGCAATTAAAGTCACTGATTGATCGACGAGACGCTAATTAACGACGGATGAATATTAACGAGTTTAAGTTTATCGAGGTTCAAGACGATCCCAAGAGTTTAAAGAAATTCGCCGCGACAAGAGCCGTGATTAGCGAGTGATGGTACGTATATAGATGAATATAACGATCGAAGAGGACAGGGTAACATTGACGTTGGATGTCACTCGAGTAGATGTCTGACGATTAGCAGCCGCACACGATCGAAGTCGCCAGTGTCGGGAGGGTGAGAGGAAAAAAAAACACGAGGGTGAAACCCATCGGCGTGGTTGATGGTTGCACACGGTGCTTTTGTCGATGAAGCGTGTGAAAATCTCGGTGACACCGTGATCGTTTGGCCTCTATATTGTAACGGCCCAGCAGATCGTTATGGCACTGTTAACACGTCAATAAATACACTACATAAAGAAGAAGCCTTATTCAATCAACGTGGATCAGTGAAAAGTGGTTTAAAGTCAACTGGCGACTGAAACGAGTGTCGAAAGTGCTTTCAAGGAGCTTCATTTAGGGATACAATGAAACAAGTGCTCAATATTCAATTTAATCGTGTATATAAGTTACGTGATGTGTTGTGATTATTCAATTGTCCATGAATCTGCATATATACACATATATGCTGTTACATACGTATGTTAGTTCCGTTTGTGTCAAAAATACGCGTGGTACGAAGGTATAGAAGCGCGAAGGGATAAGGCACAGAGAATCGCGTATATTGTATATGTGCTACTGAGTGAAATTAAACTGAAGTGCCGGAGCGGACGCCGCCGGAGCCTCTTCAAGTGGATTTAGTAGGTAAAGGGTGAGAGATGTTTGGTTACCACGGTAAGCGCGCAGGGTCGTCCGGGTTTGTGTAACGTCGTACATATACGAATATATTTATATATATATCGTTTCAAAGTATCACTCGTTGAACGTTGCTGAACGAGAGCGACCCTGCATCTCTGTGGTTTTATATTTTTTGTATACTTCAGGGATGAGCACCACTCAGGTCAGAAACCACTCAAAACGATTTTACGACAAAAAATAATAATTGCGCAAAGTTATTATAAAAAATTATAACTTCTTGCGGAAAATCGAGAAGAAATTGAAAAATATATTTACAATTATTCATGTGCAAAACAACGAACAATAATTGTTTTGTCGGGAAATCATTTTCGACCGAATGGTACCCATCTCTGATCTAATTCTGATGTTAATTTCTGTTCTCCCATGCACATAACCACTGCGTATGTGTGTCCGTGCGCTTGTGTCGAATGTGCGAATTGGCACCACCCTACTGTAAGGGACGTTCGATGAATTTAACTGCGTGTATACGTCGTGAGCCGGCTGTTAGAAGATCGAGAAGCCGAACATGCGAAACAGGATACGTAAACGCGATTAATCGAGACGTGAATGGAACAAGGCAAATTTAATAAATTATCGTTATTCATTTGAGAGGTGTATTCTCACGGGTGAGCGATTTTTATCATTTATTTACTCAATGCGAAGGGCCTCGGTCGTTTGGAAAGGATCGAGCATAAAAAGTACTCTTTACGATGTAATGAAGTCCATTGTGCAGTTCAACACAAATTAATTTAAAAAAATGTACGTTCATTGTTAAAAAAAAAACAGAGGAAGAACGGCGTAGGAATATGAAACTGATATACAAAATTATATTCATCAGTGTTATCTGTATCGTTTGATGCTAAAGGAGAAAGAATTGGAACTACCCTTATGGAAATCTAGAATCAGCGAATAATCGATTGTGAATGGGCAAATTGAAAAAATTTTGATTTCGAACTATTCACAAAACGATGTTCGATGCTCATGTCAAGGCGGTTAGGGCAATTAGAGTCAAAACGTTAAAGGCTAGTTAACAACAACAATAACAAAAAAGCATTTTTATGGATTTATCTTTGCCTACGATCATGTAGGTTCACTTGTTTGTGTGATAAGCGCGCGAATTTACTGTAGTTAGTCATTTTGCAGAGTTGCATTTGCACTAGAGAGGATATGATAGAAATCGCATATTTACACAGAGATGGGGGCCTAGACCGACGGGGGCGTCGACGCGTTCAATTAATTATAATAGCCTAGTGAAACTTCACTACCGCAAATTTCGAATTTATGATACTGAATATGTATTTTTAAGTCTTCTTTTTTGTGTTCATTATATCAATTTCACCAAATATTATGGCCGAAAACCGGCTGGTTTTGAATCCGAAATTATTAAAGAGCTAGTAAGAAAAAGTTGGTAGTCGGATACTTCACGGGATAATAATGAAGTACCATGATAGAAGTACAATATAGAGTCGAGCACCATCCAATATCCATCACTATAATGTAAAGGATATCATTTTCGGTTATAAGAATATAATATCAATCACAAAAAAGATGGAAGAGTGTTTTTTTTTGTTCTTCTTCCGAAGTATCTCATTTCAGCCGCCGATGTCATCAGAGATTCACTTTATTAATAGAATGAATTAATTGAATATTGTTTTGAGATGAGAGAGAGAGAGAGAGAGAGGGCTATAAATTTGCCACGAACGTTGCCGCCTTATCGATAATATAATAGCGATAGCAGAAGAGCAGGTAGACTAAAAGGGAAGGGCGTATAGAGTATCCGCTATGGGAATGGAACGCGATAGGGTAGAGATGCCAATCCCGCGTATTTCGAACCACGGAGAAACTGATCGATGATCCTCGGGGGAAGTTTCGGTATTGCCAGTCCCCTTAGCGACCAGAGAAACTCTCGCATCGAAGTTGAACGAAACACATACGCGTAGACCGCGTTCCCCGAACGAGAATTCTCGCGAATGTAATTAAAGCTGATCACGCTCGAGAAGATGTTGTCGTCGGACGAATCGATCGGCCACGTAATTGGGGCTTCGAAAGGTTGGGTTTGCACACAAAATATTTAACCCTAGCCGCGTGATCTGGTCGATAAAGTCGAATTGATAAAAAAAAAATTCAACAAAAAATTCGCTTTTCTGGTTCGATAATATGACTAATGGATGATTATTCGTTAGCGTTCACGGAAAAATAAAAAAATACAATATTCAATTTGAACGTGAGAAAAAATGCCGCTCAATAATCAATTAATTAATGGCGATCATATTTCCTATATACTAATTAATGAATTATTTATGCATATTAGTCAGTAATGAATTGCATAACTAAAACATGTACCTATATACAGTCCACGAATCTTGCTAACTGGTTAGTAATTTCCCTCGATTATTAATTGCACTTATTGGAATATAAAAAATCCTCAAATGTCTTTGAATAATGGATAACACTCAATTATTCTTGTGCATTTAAAAAACTCAATACTTTGGAATAATCAAGCTAAAAAAATAAACGTTTAGCACATATTTCAATTCAGATTTGCAACGAAAAATAGTGAAAAAAAAAAGATAATTCTCGAGAACTCAAGTGAGAGGGTCACCGATACCCTTGAAAATAGGAGCTCAATCCAAAGAATTCCAGAACGTCAAGTTGTTCTTTTTTTTATGTTTCGACCGTGAGAGTCGTGAAAATAGGGTCGAAGAGACAACAGACGCTGATATTAAAGAGATTTTTCTCACCAGTGGAGGGAACTAACTGGCTCCTGCTGAGTCGTATATTCGTTAGGGTCGAGACAAGAGGGAGCGAAGAAGAAGAAAAAAAACTTGAACGCAAAAGATGAACTAAGTCCCCCTCCGAGGGACTAGGGCTATCCACTTGACCCGGATTGAATTGGGGCGGAAAATATAAATGCCACAAGAATTCCAACGATTCTGCGTGGGCTGGTTTATTGACCCTGAACCAGTATATACCCCTGCCAATATAAATTATCAATGTGTGTGTATGTACATAAATATTTTGGCACTTGTCCCCATTTTCCTTCACGCTTAACGTCGCGTCTGCTCGTTGCTATATAGTGAAAGCGATTTATATAACGAGGTCTGTTCAAAAAGTATCGCGAATTTTGAATTTCCGCGGGCTACGTATATTCGATTTTCGATTTTTTAGTGGCGTTAGGTTGCTACTCATGTCCCTCACTTATGCTGAAAAAATCGGCTATTTTGAATGTTTAGTTCATTGTCGACACCTGTTTTGGTTAGACGTGTTTTGGCTTGTTTTCGATTTTTGCCTATTCCAAAAAAGCAGCTTCCATCGCGATGATTGAGCTTTGGTTTCCACGTCATAACCATAAACCCATGATTCGTCACCAGTTATGACCCTCTGGAGCAAATTTGGGTCGTCGCGGACCGGAGTCCAATAGCTCCTTAGCAACGTTAACGCGACTCTGTTTTTGTTCGAAATTGAGCACTTTTTGGCACGAATTTCGCGGCGACCCGTCTCATGCCCAAATCATTGGTAAAAATCGAATAGCACGAGCCAATCGATACGTTTGGTTCCTCAGCAACTTCTCTAACGGTGATTCGACGATTGGTCAATATTATTTTCTTCACTTCATCAATGTTTCCGTTTGTTGTTGATGTGCTCGAGCGTCCGGAACGTATTTCGTTGTTCGATTCTTCTCGGCCCTCTGAGAACATTTTGTACCACCGATAAACGTTGCTTTGGTCCAAAGTAGCTTCACCATACGCCACAGTCAACATTCGGAATGCGTCCGCGCACTTAATTTTGTTTATCACACAAAATTTCATACAGATTCTTTGATCCATTTTTTGGAATAGGCAAAAATCGAAGACAAGCCAAAACACGTCTAACCAAAACAGCTGTCAACGATTAACCAAACATTTAAAATGGCCGATTTTTTCAGCATAAGTGAGGGACACGAGTACGAATCTAACGCCACAAAAAAATGGTCGGCTGGCATTTGCACTAAGTGCATTTGCACTAAACGTATTTTCACTAAACTCATCTGTACTAAATGCCAAAAGAGGCCGCAACAAGTTCGAGACGGGAAGCACCGTGTTATGACGGCACTGGCACCATAATATCGCACAACAATATCTTTTCTTTCCTAACGTAAATTCTTCCATAACGTAACGTAATTTCCTTTTCTTTTCTAACGTAAATCCGAAAAATTTGAGACTCACGATATAGATGAATACACACCCTAACTAATGAGCATTTAATTGTTGCTATATCTGCAGAATTACCAGAATGGTATTTGGCCAAAAAATATGCAGGCATCGTGTAAATGTGTTAGCTCGTTTATATTCAGATAATTTTCGCGAGTCCTATCCGGCAAATTAGAAGTTACAATACCGTAGTAATTCTCTTGTGGCACGGTTAACTCGTGTATTTGGCACATGTTCCTGAAATGCCACGCAGATTTCAATGGTCCTCATTATACCAATGCTGTTAGAGTTTCTTATTCCCTTTCACGTGCTCTCAAATCTAGAGTAATGTTTCTCTAGAGTGAAGTATAGTAATAAAAAGTTTTATGACTCTTAATAGTTTTTAGAAATAAAGTATAGTGTTGACAAAAAGAAAAGATATTGTTTCGCGATATTGTTGTGCCAGTGCCGTCAAAACAGGGTGCTTCCCGGCTTAAACTTGTTGCGGCCTCTCTTGGCATTTAGTGCAGATGAGTTTAGTGAAAATACGTTTAGTGCAAATGCATTTAGTGCAAATGCCAGCCTACCAAAAAAATCTAAAATCGAATATACGTAGCCCGCGAAAATTCAAAATTCGCGATACTTTTTGAACAGACCTCGTATATATATGTATATAGGCATCTAAATAGACGTACCGTAAAAGTACGGAGAAGTAACGTAATGTGTAATTTTACACAGGTGAACGGGCACTTTGCGCCGTGCAGAGTGCAGAAACTTTATACTGATGGAGTTAAAGTAACATGGGAGATGGGCGCGCGCATTATCTGCACAAAGTGCAGTCCGTACATCTTCAAACTCGCTCACAGAATGCATACCTATATCTATTATGGCCGCGAGGAAATTTCTAACTCATTTTCGTTCGTGGTTTAAACTCACATGCTTCTCGTAACGAATGAGAAGGGAGAGCGAGTGGTCTTTTTCCTTCTTCATTTTTTGTACGTTTTATTGATTTTTTTCAACGCAACGGATCTTCGAGAAACGTCACATACGTCAATTCTCCTATATAAGTCACGTCTTCTTATATCATGCGTAAAATTCGATTTCAACGGAATTTCACTTGGTATATATGTATATATACATCCCTGCAGAAGCTCAGTCATACACGTACTTTGATCTTTTTTTTATAGACTCTCGATCGTATATCTTAACTTTTATCGCGACCTTCTTTTTTTTGGATCGTTTTATTTTTTACAGCCAGACGGAAAAGTTTTATCGGCTCTTCTTCTTATATATATGGATAAAAATTCCATCGAGACAGGGAGAGGGGGAGCGGAATAGCTCGTTGGGTTCACGAGTCACGCTCGTGAGTAGTGTATATGACGTCGAATCGTCACGCATAGCACAGAGCGGAATCTGGTCGTATCAACCTGCCACATACACGTTCCCCTTCAACCCCGCATCTGACTCTCTTTCTCTACCTCTCAAAGCTTCCCATACAGCAATCGATTTTTTTTCGATTCCCGATAAATAAAACTGGCGCCGTCCCTTCGCGCCCTCGATGACTCCTAGCCACTAAACTGTGTATATAGAGACAGAAACAGAGATATATACCGCACTCGTACTTTAGAGCTTGCAGCAAAACCGGTATATAAGTGTATATATGTTATCACTACCGGGCAATACTTCATATAATATGGGGTATTCCGTACGAGGTAGAACGATTTTTATAGAGATTTTTCGGGAATTAAAAAAAAAATTTAACAATCAGTTAAAAAATATATATTACAAAAAAGCCGCGAAAACAAGATTTCGGAAACACTCATTAGTAATCACTTGTTTTTGCAGGTACAGACCGCGAATTAAATCGCTTTCACAAATTTCATCGGCCACAAATTGTACAGCTATGCGTAGAATACTCCATTTGTCTAGTCAAGGCAGAGCAATGCTTCATTTTTTTTATATCCGCCGTTCGGATTGAGTACACAAAAGCCCGCACTGTACCATGTGTACATTTTTAACTGTCTACACAATGCGCGAACCATAGATAGATAGAGAGGGAGAAAGAGAGAGAGAGAAAGAGCGAGAGAATCTCAACAATCTAACACCCCCGTACGGAAAATAAATCGTTCGAGCGCCGTTAGCACGTGGACTGAATCCCATGCGACCAAGCAAATCGAGAGATCGATCCTACGTGATGACGATGCTCTCACTCACTCACCCTCTCCATTTTACACCCTGTAACTGTCTTCATTCGTTTGATTTATGTACATCCACGCGTTTTCATATTTAATGAAAGTCGTCGAAAACTCTCTATAGACAAATCGATTTAATCGCTAGTTAAAAAAATACACTGCATTTATTATTTAAAAATGGTATTTCCTCGTTATAGCGCAAGCGGATGAAAAAAAAAACATCAATAATTAAAGCTTGATAAATTCATTATCACCAAGCGACGAAGTTTATTATCTCTGCCTGTATTTTACAAACAAAAACTGCCTTTCTTCGTTGAATTTATGCACCTCAATGGATTTTAATATTTTAATACAAGTGGCCGAAAGTTGTTGCTCCTTCATTTAATTGCCAACAAAAATTATACCGCAGTCATTATTTGTACCTATTGTATCGTCCTGACAGCACCCGCACATTAAATAAAGCAAGCGAAAGAAAGTATGAATAATTGAAGCTTTGAAAAAATGTTCATGACTACACGACGAAGAGCTTGTCGTTTAACTACGAACCTTATCTTGTTATCTCCGTATTTTTACAGTCAATTTATGTACTTAAACGTGTTTTGCATAGATTTAATGAAATACGTCGAAAACATTTGACACGTTCGTTTAATGACTAACAAAAATTAAACTGCATAAATTATTTCCACGTCTCTATTATGTTCTCGTGACAGTTGGCATTAAGGTAGTAGTCTAGTAACTTAAGCCGATTTTCATGTCTTTTTTGGAGGGCGTTTTTTTGTATAAAAATAAAAGTGAATCGTTTTGGATATTTAGGATGTTTTTATTTACACATTAAAGATAGAAAAAAAAATGTTTTGAAAAAATTCAATAGTTTATTATTATTATTATTATTTATCGAAGTTGGCACCTCGAAAAAAAGCGCGTGGGTGCCCCCGGTGATTTTGGCTCTTGATGTTATCTGAAATCAAAAATTCTTGATAATTCTTAATCTATAGACATGTCATTCTGGTCGGAACTACTGAAGTTAAATTTCATGGATAAATAACAAAATGGCGGACTTAGGAAAAAAACTTTTTTTTCTATTTAAGGTAGTAGTCTGGTAACTTGAGCCGATTTTATTGTCTTTTTTGGAGGGCATTTTTTTGTAGGAAAATAAAAATGAATCGTTTTGGATATTTAGGATGTTTTTATTTACATATTAAAGATACAAAAAAAAATTTGTTTGAAAAAATTTAATAGTTTATTATTATTATTATTGATCGAAGTAGGCACCTCGAAAAAAAAGCGCGTGGGTGGCCCCGGTGATTTTGGTTCTTGATGTTATCTGAAATAAAAAATTCTTGATAATTCTTAATCTATCGACATGTCATTCTGGTCGGTAACTACTGAAGTTAAATTTCATGGATAAATAACAAAATGACGGACTTTTTTTGTAGGAAAATAATAATGAATCGTTTTGGATATTTAGGATGTTTTTATTTACATATTAAAGATACAAAAAAAAAAAATTTTGAAAAAATTTGATAGTTTATTATTATTATTATTGATCGAACCCGGGCCCGAAATGACGGACTTTGGAAAAAAAAGTTCTTTTCCAAAGTCCGCCATTTTGTTATTTATCCATGATATTTAACTTCAGTAGTTCCGACCAGAATGACATGTCTATAGATTAAGAATTATCAAGAATTTTTCATTTCAGATAACATCAAGAGCCAAAGTCACCGGGGCCACCCACACGCTTTTTTTTCGAGGTGCCAACTTTGATCAATAATAATAATAATAAACTATTAAATTGTTTCAAAATTTTTTTTTTAATCTTTAATATGTAAATAAAAACATTCTAAATATCCAAAACGATTCATTTTTATTTTCCTACAAAAAAACGACCTCCAAAAAAGACATGAAAATCGGCTTAAGTTACCAGACTACTACCTTAAATAGAAAAAAAAGGGAAAAGATCGAAAATTTTTTGCGAAAGTTTGCTCCAACGTGCTTCGTTCTCAAGACGATTTTTTGTATTAACGACATACATGTCAGTATAGCATCGAAAAGATTGACCTTTCATTTAATAAAGCTCGCGGGTACACGTGCTTTCCGAAGCGAGAAAAGTTTAGCAATTTCGTGCACTCCTTTTTCATTGTTACTCTTATATTGTGTCCAATCTCATGTAGTTGGAGAGTGATGTACCGGTGAAAGGTAGAGACGAGGCAACACGAAGTGAAGCTTTAGGGCTGTAATTCATTGAGACGTGACGGTCAATTATTTTTGTAGCAGAGAATTCGTGACCGCAATAAATGAGACAGGTAGCGCGTGTTAAGTGGAGAAAGAACGAGAAAAGTATTGCGTTAGAGGAAACTTTTATATTTGCTTAAAATTATTTACCCACGCGCATCCATCAGTTTTCCAACGAAATTATTATGATTAGTTGTTTGAAAAAAGTGTAGTAAATAATTTTTCAATAATTATTGATAATCATTCAATCGTGATGTTAAATAATTCCTGTGAAATTTCAATCATTAACCAGTTGTTTCGCCAATAAATCGTTGCTGTAGATATCTTGTTGATCGAATTAAAAAGCATAAATGGAACAAACGCATCGTTCTGTTTCAATGTGCAAACCAATACCGATGAGATATAGCGATCGATATAGTGAAGATAGCACGCTGCTCTCGGTCAAACATACATGCATAAATAGCATAAATATGCTATATAGATTCGGAGCTTTTGTTGATGTCACCATGGCATATATGCCTGTATCGTCGAACACGTCCAGTTCCTCGGATATAGTGTTTCGATGCATAAGCCTCGAAGCGCTTGTGGTGAACATTCATAGATGCAACGCGAGCTCCGCAGCCTGGATCCGGTGGCTCATAGGAATCGTTCTCTCGATCGCGCATGCTGACGAATTCTCTTTCTCTCCTCCTCTCACTCTTTCTCTCTCTCCCTCTCTCTGTCACATCAATGACGAATTCCCGATCCGATAACCCCCGTACGTTCATCCATCGAACGGATAAAGGTGGTCACGATTAGATGGGAGAATGCATTTGGCTAGCGGCGGTATTTCCGATCAGGGGCAGGATTCAATTTGCCAGACAGAACAGACAGCCCATGTCCGTCCGGCTATCCATTCAATGCCAAATCGCTTGATCCAGAGTGAACTTGGCGATATAATGCCCCGGCTGTTAAATATTCGAAGCTTGTGGTAACAAAATTTCTATTGTTCACGATTGTTTTTCTATCGAAAGGAATAATGGAACAATAGTACATCGTTGTCATCACAAATCTCCTATGGGATTAACCGGAAATGTTCACCGCATTCGTATGGAAATACATCAAAATTTCTATGATAAACCGAGTGAGAAGTGTTTGTGAAAAAACAGGAGATACGGTAACTTTTTCTTCCGAATAATTAACAACTTTCGTTAATAATTATTCTTTTGTAATGAATACTAAAGGTTATTTTGACCAATTATTCATAATAATAAATATTATTCATAATTGCTTCAGTGAAGAAATTATTTACAGTAGTTTTTTTAAGGCAGTCGTCTGGTCTAGAGCGAGATTTTTGACGTCATTTATTGATCCTTAGAGAATACTTGTACATTAAAGAAAAAAATTATTTTAAATATTTTCATGTAGTTTTTTGCCTTGTTGCAACATGGTGCGCCAAAATCGGCGCCCACTCCGGACGATGTTGTATGCATCTGAAAAAAAATATATATATGTATATATTCTCAATCCGTATGAGTATTCTGAACACTGGTAGCAGAATTGAGTCGAACAATAATTTTGCCGACATTTTATAACTCGTCGAATACGAAAATGTATGAAATGTATGTACGAAATATCATTAATGAAAGTTCAACAGGCCGCCATTTTGTCAAAATTTTTTTGTAAATACCAATTCTGCTACCAGTGCTCAGAATACTCATACAGATTGAGAATATATACATTTTTTTTTTTTACATACAACATCGTCCAGAGTGGGCGCCGATTTCGGCGCACCATGTTGCAACAAGGCAAAAAACTACATGAAAATATTTAAAATAATTTTTTTTTTAATGTACAAGTATTCTCTAAGGATCAATAAATGCACGTGTAAATTTTCATCAAAACAACTTTAACGGTTTAAACGTTATTGCACATTAGAAATGACGTCAAAAATCTTGCTCTAGACCAAACGACTGCCTTAAATAAAAATAGTGTCAATGTCTGGAATATATACCGTGAAAAAAAAAACCAACTTCCAATTTCGGTCACGTTGGTATTTTTACTTCGTACTATCAAAAACATTCCAACCTCACATTCTTCACAGTACTGGTTGTGAATATGCCTTCCTGGATTTTAGCGAAATTTTCTCTAGCACGAAGACGCGGATGGGATTTCTTGGAAAGTATACGGATAGTACTCGGAGAGAGCGTTGTCACAGCAAACGAAAATCAAAGAAACAAAATTCAACGGGTTCCACAGTGTGACAATCAAGTGGGAAATTGTTTGCGCGTCACGTGCACTGGACCCCCGATCATTCGAGAGTTATATCGATTTCAAGTGACACTCGATTCTGTTTGCTCTTGTTCACGGAAAACAGTACGTCATTCCTGATCGTGAATGACGCATGTTTATAGTCGTCACAACGTACACATTGTATATAAATTTATTGACGGGGTGTATATTTTGCATTGATGAAGAGATTCGCATTACAAATTTCGATGATCATAATGAGTCGTTCATTGCGGCTTAAAATTATTCGAGTAAAGTACACGATTCATGAATATAATTTTTTTTCATCGTTTGGTTAAATAATTTCATTGATTTATTTCATATTTACAATCTTTGCAAAGTTGCCCATATAAACTAACGTTCAAAATCACTTGTAACTGTTAAATTGTACAACATGATTTACGATCGTGATCCAAGACCATAACATGGTCATAAAACATTCTAAATAAATTTCAATGTTTCATTCACGGACCAAAAGGATAACCCGACAGCGTAACTTTCACGTTACAACGGTCAATTATCGTACGAATAATGATTATGAAATCACAGTGTCGGAAATGCGTCGCGTTTCCCCGTCGTTTCTGTAATACGTGACCCAGTAAATCGTTCTTGGTTCTTCCGGCCCACGTGACACTAACAATAAGCTGCGAGAGCCATTAATTCCTGTACTTGTAGAGTCCTGGATTGATGAGCGGGGACGGCGTGTCCCAACTATGGCGGTAGTGGAGGGTAGCGAGTCAGTGGTATCGATGGCTGACCGCGACGTCCGTGACTACTGGCCGCGGGCGATACGCACTAACGTTGTAACGCCCTGTGCATTCTAGTATACACGTGACATTTCTCGTTCGTTCACTAGCTCTCACACCAACAAGGCAACCGAATTCACAAGCATGAAAAAACTTACGCTAAAAATCTATTACCGTTGCGACGAGAGTTGCCGTTACTGGTAACACAGCGTTTGCGGTTTTTCCCCGCGATTTATGGAGAACGATTTCAAACGTCACTCGGATGGACACAATCTGAACAGGGAGATAACGACTAAAGGGGGTTTTTAGTTTTGGTTTCGTGTCATCATAACGACAAAATGCCAGAAAATAATAATACACGTAATAAATAATAGTATCATCCGGCGAAATATGCATTTCAAAATAATCGCGATGAAGCTTATACTTCACTGAAGCGAAGTAGAAGCCGTTATACGCGCATGATTGGAGATGGAAAAATATATGTGGGATCAGTGAATTTGTGTGAATGTGTTGTGCGTGAAAGAATCTATTGAAAAGAGAAATGTTGTGAAAGAGCGAAACGGCGCTGTGTCGCCAACGCAGGCCGTAGTCTGGTCTAGAGCGAGATTTTTGACGTCATTTCTAATGTGCAATAACGTTTAAACCGTTGCAGTTGTTTGATAAAAATTTACACGTGCATTTATTGATCCTTAGAGAATACTTGTACATAAAAAAAAAAATATTATTTTAAATATTTTCATGTAGTTTTTTGCCTTGTTGCAACATGGTGCGCCGAAATCGGCGCCCACTCTGGACGATTGTATGCATCCGAAAAAAAAATATATATATATTCTCAATCTGTATGAGTATTCTGAGCACTGGTAGCAGAATTGGTATTTAAAAAAAAATGTTGACAAAATGGCGGCCTGTTGAACTTTCATTAATGATATTTCATTATTCGACGAGTTATAAAATGTCGGCAAAATTATTGTTCGACTCAATGAAATTTTTTTTTAAGTACCAATTCTGCTACCAGTGCTCAGAATACTCATACAGATTGAGAATATATATATATTTTTCTTTTTCAGATGTATACAACATCGTCCAGAGTGGGCGCAGATTTCGGCGCACCATATTGCAACAAGGCAAAAAACTACATGAAAATATTTAAAATAATTTTTTTTTTTAATGTACAAGTATTCTCTAAGGATCAATAAATGTACGTGTAAATTTTCATCAAGGCAACTCCAACGGTTTAAACGTTATTGCACATTAGAAATGACGTCAAAAATCTCGCTCTAGACCAGACTACGGCCTTAAAATAAAAGTTAGCTACAGACTAAACATTAGAGACGATAACTTTGCGTAGAATGCCGAATGAAAGAGAGTGTTGTTTAGGAGCAGAGTCGATGGAGATGTGAGACAAAGAGTATGTGCGTTGTGCGTTGTGCGATGAATACTCTCCGGGTTTGATTGCGATTGTGTTTTAGTTTTGGTTTTCGGAGAAGTCATTGGAAGAGTGCGTGAGACCCGTGTGACGAATTGTGAGGTCTCAGTGGAGAATAAAGAGAGTATTGAGAGAATGAGAGTATGCCTGAGTGACGAACGTAGTTTTAAGGCAGTCCTAATCCGACGGTCATGAAGTAAAGACGTACAGAGCAAGTTAGCTCTTTTTACTATGTACTAATTTGATTTTATTTTTAAATATATTAACTTTTTATCCCGTTGAATAAATATCTCTGTCCACATGATTACTCATCCCTATATATATTGCCAAAATAATTTAAAAAAATCCTATCGGCGGTTGGGGGGGGGGGGGGGGCGTTGCCAGTAATTCCTGAAAATCACGACATCTCTCGCTGCTGACAAGATCGTCTCGATCTATCTCGTAAACAGGAGACATATTTCAAGCCGCGAAACTTCTCGAGGTCGGATGTCGAATAAACTTCGTCCTTTACTTATACATTTCTACTCGGGCCACTGATGCCAACCATCTCGGCACGATATTCATGGAAAATCTGCATAGAATTACGTAACGGGAAAGCCTCCCCGGGCGTCGTACTGCATATAGTTTACCCTCGGCGAACTCGACTACTATCGGGAGAGTGGGGGCGAAACTTTCGGTCGGTGCAAAAGACGACGAAACGAAGACGTGGGTCTATAGTCTCGATTTCGTTAAATCACATTTCATTAGTCGACAATTCATAGCTGTTTATCGCTAAGAGGATTTTGTTTGTCTGAGAAAATACAGAAAATTCTTTGAATGCGACATTTTCTTTCGACGAAAAATATTCGATATTTTAGCTCTCGGTGGAATAGTGGCACGGAAAAAGAGGCGGTTTGAAAAAAAATAACGAGACGACAAAAAATAACGAGACGAAAAAAAGTCTCGTTGAATTGACAGATTTATTATGTTTGAGGTTGGATGAAAATTGTTTTTTTTTTTTTCGTTCTTTCATTAAATTTATAAATGAGGATTAAATGAAAATGGAGAGAATGTCATGGGATTGAGGACCTTGTGAATTTCGCGAAGAGAATTATGAGCTTTATATCGTCTACTGTGTGTGTGTGTATTTGTGCCTGTGAGGGTCGGGGCATTTTCTATATTTCTAACGGTTAATGAGATTGGTACTGGACAAGGGAAGTTAAGAGCAGAAATTAAGCTACGACTTTACAGTCCTCGAGGTTCATAAATGGATGAAGTAACTTGAGCGAGAGCGTCATATGCTCGGAGCCTCAACGACAGTAAAGGCGAATCAAGTGTACCGTTCGAGATTGTCAACGACAAAGCGTAACGAGTCCCAGTATGAACCCGAGGTTATTCTCTTTATGCCGCATGCAATATCGTCAACCGAGAGAGAGAGAGAGGCTAACACACACACACACACACATAAGCTTCCACAGGGTGCACGGAAGGTTTGAAATCGATTTTCGATTCACCAGCAAAGCTCAAGGCGACTGAGATTTACCATTAGGAAGGGTTTGCGATCTCTCGTATTCACGTAGAACGTTGGTCTAATGGTAAATATATACGTCCATGAAGCTTACGTACCTGCAGCAATTGCTAGCCAACTCTACATAGGGGTCCGGGCAAACTCCAGGATTGGAACAAGTTCGCTTAAGCGCTGGGATCTTTAGTTTGCTCTGATTGAACGTCATTGAAGTAACAGAAATACTGAGGCCTATTATATTAAAGCTTTTCATACTGAAGGAGCGCAGAATTGCGAATTTCAAAATATTTTTTAAACCCATCATCTTATTGTTTCGAGATTTGCATCAGTTTTCACCTAACCCCCATAATTTTATCAACATTTTAATCTATTTATGAAATTTGTTGCATTAAATTAAAAAGGGATGATATAGCCGCACAATGATGTGTGGAAAAATCATAAAAACTGAAGGATCAACGAAAAATAATTGTCAACACACCAAATTATTAATTTTCATTATTACTCTGTCCGTCATTTGTTTTCAACATCGACTACAACAAATTATTGTCCTACACGTGATAAAATAAGTTTGAACATATCGTTGTCGAATGAAAAATATGTTAGCAAAAAATTGACATATAAAAGAATGCCTGAAAAATGTGTGGTCCGACAGAAGACGGGTTCTCACTACTTCACACGCTATTACATCTATTTCGAATATACACACGAGGTCTGTTAAAAAAGTATCGCGAATTTTGAATTCCCGCGGGCTACGTATATTCGATTTTCGAATTTTTTGTGGCGTTAGGTTAGTACTCATGTTCCTCACTTATGCTGAAAAAATCGGCCATTTTGAATGTTTAATTAATTGTTGACAGCTGTTTTGGTTAGACGTGTTTTGGCTTGTCTTCGATTTTTGCCTATTCCAACAAAGCAGCTTCCGTTAGCGATGATTGAACTTTGGTTTCCACGTCATAACCATAAACCCATGATTCGTCACCAATTATGACTCTCTGGAGCAAATTTGGGTCGTCGCGGACCGAGTCCAACAGCTCCTTAGCAATGTTAACGCGACACTGTTTTTGTTCGAAATTGAGCAATTTTGGCACGAGTTTCCCGGCGACCCGTCTCATGCCCAAATCATTGGTAAAAATCGAATAGCGAGAGCCAATCGATATGTTTAGTTCCACAGCAACTTCTCTAACGGTGATTCGACGATTGGCCAATATTATTTTCTTCGCTTCATCAATGTTTTAGTCTGTTGTTGATGTGCTCGGGCGTCCGGAACGCATTTCGTTGTTCGCATCTTCTCGGCCCTCTGAGAACATTTTGTACCACCGATAAACGTTGCTTTGGTCCAAGGTACCTTCACCATATACCACAGTCAACATTCGGAATGCGTCCGCGCACTTAATTTCATTTTTCATACAAAATTTGATACAGATTCTTTGATCCATTTTTTGGAATAGGCAAAAATCGAATACAAGCCAAAACACGTCTAACCAAAACAGCTGTCAAAAATTAACTAATCATTGAAAATGGGCGATTTTTTCAGCATAAGTCAGGGACATGAGTACCAACCTAACGCCACAAAAAAATCGAAAATCGAATATACGTAGCCCGCGGAAATTCAAAATTCGCGATACTTTTTGAACAGACCTCGTATCATTCAGGCTCGTATATCCAGGTTCTAAGAATCATAACGATCACAATAATTGTCTTCTCAGCTACTCGGTATAAACTTGTCTGTCCCGTAGCAATCTCTCGAGACCAATAGAGCATTTGAAGCGAACATCTAGTCACGTCGCAATTCGCCTTTGAACTTTATCGTCTAATATCCTAGAACATGCGCTCGAGTGTCAACACTTACCACCTTGAAAGTCGTTCGCGTGAGAAAACTCGAGACTGAGAAGAAAAAAATTGGATAAGCTTTGCACACCTTCGAGACACCTGGTCTCGAAGGTGTTGGACCATTTTATCGGTCGTGCCGACTCTTTTTGTCGTGAAAAATAAAATTTCACCGCCACAATCATCAGCACCGTTCAACGCGCTCTTTGATGCTTTTTATTTTCCCATTACGGCTTTTTACCGTTCTGCGCTGTAGTAAAAGTCGCGAAACGTCAACGAGATCCAAAAACTTGGTCGGAGAATCTCAACAACCAGCGTTCTCAAAGTTTTCAAGGAATTCTCGAGCTCTACGACGACGAAACGCTGGCTATATACATGTGTCTCACTCATAAAACCAAGCTTAAAACGCATCGACTTTACGAAACAACCTGTCTTAAAATCGTTTTACCGCCGAACCGTTGAATTAATATATATATAAAATTATCGTCAAAATTGTCACGTTGTTCCGTCAAAAGATGCGCAATAATCTAATAACGCCGTCAAATTAAAGAACAGCTCAATTTAACCGCAAGCTATTGATATTTGTCGTCGGCGCTCGTCGTACGTTTATTCTCCCTTGTACCTTATTCTTTTGGTAAAACCGCGAAATGTTGAAATCAACGGACTACAAGATCGTCGAAATGTCTGTAAATCTCAAGACATTTCGGCTTTGAAGTAGTACAACTACTTTGCCACCAAATATATTCGCTTGTCGGATGACTACGAGTTGGGGTATTGACGTCTATAGGGGTGTTTTGTCGTCGCGAGAAGAGCATCCCACGTATGTGTGGTCGTCCTTTCGGAAGGTTCAATGCCGCCATACGTAATACGTATATACTCGCATATAGATATAAGAAATTTGGATCTCGCTGGTACTGTTACTGGTGAAGTGCACGATACGAAGCGATAGATTTTATATCCTTCGTATATTTCTCGCGTCTCGTCAAGGTTGAGTAACGTAAGAAGAAAAACAACTGGTCGGAAATATCGTTCTATAGTCGTTTCAGTCTACCATTCGTAAAAACGTTCGTTCGTTCTTCAGGACGACCTCGGAGTCGATACCGAGGTTCCTGTTGAACCATACTCGTATATACATATATATAATAAACAAAGCTTATAGTATTCGCAACACTGAAACCCTGTAGTATAAAGTTTATGGTGTTCCTTGCTGAGAATAGACGTTGTAAACTACACTAATACTAAACAACAGACTCCATTCTAGGCAACAAGAAAAGACAAAGGAATAAAGTTAAACTATCAGTGAGTTATGAGCTCCACAGTGACGCCATGTCTGTCCAAGCGAGTACGTCCATTGGATCTTCATTTTCTTCGCATTGTGAACATCGCGACGCTAAATAGTGGAACTTTAATGAAAAATCTATATCGAGAGATGTGTTATTTGGAGGATTGAATATTAACTTCAAGAAAAGTTCAATTATGAGAATTATTCGCTCTTTCTTCGTTAAAAACTTTTGCCATTTGTTTGAGGCGAAAAAGCCTAAATGAAAATTGTGCCACGGTGCCACTTGTTCGAATAGGCTAAAACTGTTGGTGGACTGAGGTTGAAACGTTACGTACAAATCTTATTAAGAGTTTTTGGATACGATATCAATAAATTAGTTCTTCCTTTCCTTGACCGAAATCCGAATTTCAGTCATATCTACCGATACTATTATCACACTCTCTCGGTAAAGCGTCTGTAAAGATAGTGATGTACAGTATTTGCTATCAGGGGACTCTTTCGAGCAATCATGTTGACAGGAGGGGTTTAGTTGCTCAGAATTGATGTTATCAACCAACTCCGGTGTACATCGACGAATAGAATAGTACTGGTGAAAGAGACAGAGCGAGGGAGAGAGAGAGAGAGAGGTCGATTCGCGGCCGTGTACTCGTTAGATGAGTGCGTTACCACCGGGAATATGTGCCCGTTGGCATTGGTACAAACACTGAGCATACAAGCGCGCGATGCTCTGCGAGCGACGTTGTCGTCGCGATGCTACATGGCTAATGATCATTCGCCAGCAGGAATTACTGTTTGTACGTAGCACACGGCGAGAGGTCGAGAGGAGAGGGTGGTATTCTATATGTGGGAGAATCGAATATGGCCAACGACGAGTCAGCAGTACTCAAGCATTAGCGAACTATCCGAATGTTCGCCGTGTATGTAACACTTTATCCTATAAGGATATACATATATAAAATCTCCTGTACCCCCTTTGTCCGAGCACAGTTGTATTTCTCTAACGAATTTGTCGTGGCTGCTTCAATCAAATTATACTCGTCACGCCGTCGCAGTTAGAAATGGCGTTGGCGCGAGCACAAACACAGCCCAATGAAATTAGATAAGCCTGCTCGCCATCATCGTCTCGTATGGGTCCTGGTAATAACCTCACATAGTATATACATCCATCAAATACATGTATATCCATGGTACGTGCAAAATCACGTATGGGACGCGAACGAATATATCGTCGAATTTGTCCGTTATTGTGAGAGGTATAAGCAAGCAAATCCAACGATAAATTGCGAACATTTCGTGTATCACGGGGAAACGAGTTGATTTCCATTCGACGCTATAAATTCGTTAAGTACACACTTGCGAAAATCGATCCCACAGTGATGTTGTACGTATACCAATGTTTCTGTATACAATTTTGTAAACGTCTTTTTTCTCTCTCCCGTTTCCAGCCTTTCGGTGGAAAATTAAATAAAAATCAAACGCAATCAAGACTTACGTGGTGTAGGTTAGTTATCGCGTGACACATTATGTCACACATCGTGTATTGTATAAAAAGGTATATAACTTTTGTTGCTTTTCGTTTACTGGCGATGAATTGAATGTCACTTTTGACGTGTGCGAATTATGTGCAATACCGTTTCACAGCATAATTGAATAGCGCTTCCGTCATTAGCTATGCACTGAGAGTCTCTGTTATACGAAGTTCAATTCGTGAGCGAAGGGAGTAAATGGTGAGTGTGTGAGTATAGATACGAGCGAGGCAGAGGTTGATTGATATTGTCGTTTATCAATAGAAGTTCAATTGTAAAAGGGAAACTCCATTTTTTTTCTTCTATTCCCGCCATTGTAATTCGGGTTTTCCCGAAAGTAATGAACCACAATATACTACGGAGATATACTGATGGGTGCGTTGCATTTTTTTTTCGCTGTATGCCGTATTCGATGAGTTTTCGTAGCAGAGAAAAAAAAACGTATATAGATTGTTTACGAAATGTATGTACGCTATGTATGATTTCTATGTAGAAATGGATACATTCCATGTATACGAGGGGGGACCCAAAAAAAAAACGGGAATTGCGCTGCGGCGGGGAGGGAGAGTGGGGGAACCCATTGCTCGACCAGGTGTCCGTTGGGGACTCGTCTCCTGAGTTAGTGTGCGAAGTTCTGTCGCCGTGAGTGCATCGGTTCGCCCGTGGGAATTTTTGTAGTGAAACAACTTTTTCCATTTCGACGAAAACGTGATGGCCGATTGTCCAAAGCAACGCGCGGCTGTGAAATTTTGTTTCCTGTTGGGAAAATCGGCCGCGGAAACTACTGTAATACTTAAGACTGCTTATGGAGATGCTGCCCTAAGTAAAACCAGAGTCTACGAGTGGTTTTCACGTTTTAAAAATGGAGAAATGTCAATTGAAGTCCAACCCCGTTCAGGATGCCCCTCAACGTCAAGAAGTGACGAAAACGTCGACAAAATCAATGCTCTCATTCGTGAAGACCGTCGCCGAACCATTGATCAACTCTGTGAAATGTCTGGGATATCATGGAGTTAAATTCAGAGGATTTTATCCAAAGATTTGCACATGAGCAGAGTTGCAGCCAAATTTGTCCCTCGCCTTCTCACAGACGAGCAAATGGAGCGTCGACTTCAGGCATGTTTTGAACTTCAAAATCAGCTCGAAGAGGACCCTGAACTTTTTTCCAAGGTGATTACTGGTGATGAATCGTGGTGCTATGGATACGACCCCGAAACAAAGCAGCAATCAAGCGTTTTGCCACTGTGGAGGAGGTAAAACAAAAATCGCTGGAAGGCCTAAAGAACATCCCGATAAGTGAATTTAAAAAATGTTTTGAACATTGGAACGATCGTTTGCAGAGGTGCGTCGTGGTCAAAGGAGAATACTTTGAAGGTGATCAAAATTTGGTGTAAAAATATTAAAAAATAAAGAAATTATGACGAAATTCCCGTTTTTTTTGAGTCCCCCCTCGTATATATGGAGTTATAAACTGAACACATACAATATCATAGCCATATCAATTGCTACAGTACAAAACGTAACTCCAATCACTTTCGGTGTTAAATTGTGCGAGGCTCTATTATTTTTTACTTGTCAATATATACGAGGTCTGTTCAAAAAGTATCGCGAATTTTGAATTTCCGCGGGCTACGTATATTCGATTTTCGATTTTTTTGTGTCGTTAGGTTGGTACTCATGTCCCTCACTTATGCTGAAAAATTCGGCCATTTTGAATGTGTAGTTAATCGTTGACAGCTGTTTTGGTTAGACGTGTTTTGGCTTGTCTTCGATTTTTGCCTATACCAAAAAATGGATCAAAGAATCTGTATCAAATTTTGTGTGAAAAAGAAAATTAAGTGCGCGGACGCATTCCGAATGTTGACTGTTGCATATGGTGAAGCTACCTTGGACCAAAGCAACGTTTATCGGTGGTACAAAATGTTCTCAGAGGGCCGAGAAGATGCGAACAACGAAATGCGTTCCGGACGCCCGAGCAAATCAACAACGGACGAAAACATCGATGAAGTGAAGAAAATAATATTGGCCAATCGTCGAATCACCGTTAGAGAAGTTGCTGAGGAACTAAACATATCGATTGGCTCGTGCTATTCGATTTTTACCAATGATTTTGGCATGAGACGGGTCGCCGGGAAACTCGTGCCAAAATTGCTCAATTTCGAACAAAAACAGTGTCGCGTTAACATTGCTAAGGAGCTGTTGGACTCGGTCCGCGACGACCCAAATTTGCTCCAGAGGGGCATAACCGGTGACGAATCATGGGTTTATGGTTATGACGTGGAAACCAAAGCTCAATAATCGCGATGGAAGCTGTTTTTTTGGAATAGGCAAAAATCGAAGACAAGCCAAAACACGTCTAACCAAAACAGCTGTCAACAATTAACTAAACATTCAAAATGGCCGATTTTTTCAGCATAAGTGAGGGACACGAGTACCAACCTAACGCCACAAAAAAATCGAAAATCGAATATACGTAACCCGCGGAAATTCAAAATTTGCGATACTTTTTGAACAGACCTCGTATGTAAATGAATTTGAACTATCCGGAAAATTGCAAGAATGTATCCGTGCGCAGTACGGCTATTGAAAGAACGGCATACATCATATCTGGGTATTTTGTCAAACACGGGCAAGTATAACAAAAAAATTGACCTGCTGTTAAAAAATGTCTCTAACATCAATTTTTCGTCTGGAATCAGACTCATTTGTAAACGAGAAACTAAAATTCGTATACCGAGTCGTACGTGGTCAGATCTGCATGTGGAGGCTCATTAACTGATAACTAATGAAAAATAACGAATCATTGGATTATTTGGCACGACATTGGAAAAATGGATAAGCTGAACAAATCATAAAATAATTGATATTCCTAATGGTAATTGGTTAGCTTTCGAGCGACCTTTCTGTCGACCTTGTAGACGAAACAAGATATAAATATGGGAATAATTGAACGTTTGGCCATTCCGTCGTGTAGTGAACAGCCGCATGGCTCGTCGTAACGCGAGTAGTTGGATACGTAAGACATCATCACGTTGGATGCTACACAAGATCCCGTGACGATACCATTATCCAATGCTGATCACACCACCACCACCACCACCCCCCCTCCTGAAATTACTGTTTGTACGCAACGCAGACGGCTAACTGCGTTACCTCTCCCAGGGGAAACTAGAGTCTCTATATATTGTACATCCAGAGCCAGAGAGAGCGAGAGGGTAAAGTGTTGGAGTGCGTGTATACTCCCACGTGTCCGTTATTCTCGCTTAAGGCTGTGTAAGGGTCGCGTGACCTCGTCACTTGGGGGTGGTTACCGGAGCTTTTCTGGCGTATTACGTTGGATTGAATTGGACAAGCATCGCTAGGTTTACACAGCTGTGTGTGTGTGTGTCGCTCGTATCGGGTACATCTCGACCCAAGAGACCAGACTCAGATCTCATCAGGCTTTTTTACTTTTCTGTTTCAAATACGTACACGAGCGCGCGTTCTTTTATTCTCCCTCCCTCTCTCTATTGTCCATTGTCTCGCTCGCATACGAAACTCCTTGCGTGCATGGAAGGTGAATGTTTCTTTCATCGCCGGGTAAAGCTTTAAGAAAGATTTTACGAAGAGTGTACGGAAAAGCAAATGTTTTATTCCAGAATCATACTAGCTTGTTCGAAGTCATTCTCTTTATGAAATTAAAATGATACATCGCAAGAGTATCATTGTACGTACAGGGCGCGTTTCAAATGTTGCGCATACATTCACGTATGACAACACTCGTCTACGATAATACGTGTATATGAGCAGAACATATCGACGCTGCTTACGAAAAGTAGCACGATTCAAATTTTTTACGAAAACTAACACGTTTCGAATTCCACCACGAAACTCAACACGTTTCGATATTCGACGCGAAAACTAGCATGTTTCGGCTTTCATCGCGAAAACTAGCATGATTCGGCTTCTGCCGCGAAAAGTGGCATGTTTCGGCATCCATCGCGAAAACTAGCATATTTTGATTTGCACTGGAAAAAGTAGTATATTTGCCGAACTAAATCGAATAAGATTCAGAATTTTCACAAATGTTTCAATAATTTTTTTGGGAGCACTATAAGGAATAAATGAAAAACATTAAGGGTGTATCGCCCGTACACCCTTGAATATTTATATTCGTTTTCTATTAAAAAAATAATAACTTTATTGAAAATACGATTCGCAAATACGATACGCAATATTCCACCACTCTAAAACTAAAATTGTTCATCAATGATATTTTTCATGACTTCAAATTTCGGAGTCAGCGATGGAATTGAACAAAATTATTGTTTATAAAAAGTATATTCTACTTACAGTCTGAAGAATCGTTCATTGTGGTTTTATTTCATTAAAAAAAACACAATCTTGGAGTGATCAACGACTAAAGTATAAAGTACAGTTGACAAAATCTTCAAAATAATCGATTGAGATATCTCGAGAAATGTCAGGTCTTGGACGAAGCAGCAAGAGGGAAAAAACTGACATTGTTAACTTTGCATACACTGGCAATTGTCTTCGATTTTCTTTTCTCTAATTTTTTTGATCATAGTTTTTTTACTCCAAAATGACGAGGCATTTGCTGTTTGCCATCTTACGATAAGCCTAGCAGACCAAAATTCAAACGGTAAAATATGTATGAAATAAATTCAAACAAAAAATAAAACAGTATAAAATGACAAGCATAAATATTTCGTCAATTTGGAGTAAAAAAGGATGTTCAAAAAACGTGGAGTAAAAAATGAGAAACACTTCCAGTGGTACTGAAACGTGCTAATTTTCGCGGCGAAAGTCGAAACATGCTAGTTTTCGCGCAGATATCAAGCGTGCTTGTTTTCGTAAGAAATCTGAAACATGCTAGTTTTCGTAAGCAGCGTCGATATGTTCTATCGCTGAAAATCGGTATTCCCAAGTGAAAAAGCAGTATTCTATACAGAGAACGTGGTATAGCAGAGAGGCACTAAAATACCCTTCACGGAGTGCACTCCGGACATGCACTCAGGGCCAGCTACCCCCTTGCATTTGGAACGTAAGACAGACTCCGGGCAAGAGGTTTCTCTCTTCTCGACGTGAAAAAAAAATCGAGAGAAAGGGATCGAGAGACGAATAAAAGACGAGAAAGAAAAACGAATATATTATACCTACATATACATATAGGAAAGAAGAATTCAGTGCGAGTGAGTCTGAGTGAACGCGCAAAGTCCAAGATCAACCACGACATCCAAGCAAACGGCCCATTTCTCTTAGAAACTTCGCGAGTTTTTTCGTCCGTTTCCCTTCGTCTTTTGCCTCGTTCGCCATTTCGCTTGAGGAAAAATGCGATAGTGCAAGACGGTAAGACTGCGACAGCGAGTACAGGTAGAGAGAGAGAGAGAGAGAGAGAGGGAGATAGATAGTCCGGGGAGGAGGAAAGTGAGAGAAAACGACTGCCATAATTCTTATTCCTGGCGTGAGCACCCGGCTGGGTACACCGAGTGTCTCGAGTGTCCACGCGGTTAACTTATCGCCGTTCGCGCGCGTTTCTTTCGTCCTTTCGCGAGGTTGAACAGTCGAAACGCGGTGAGAGGGCTCGTTCACGGGGGTTAACGAGAATTCATCCTCCCGCCGCTCCACTCGCGCCATTCGTGAGTGAACCGAGTCCATCCGTCTTGTAAGGAATCCCCTCGGTCCACGGGTTATTACGCTCGCTCTTCTGGACCACACGCGCAACTTCTTTCTTACGTACCGTTCGGTATTTTCTCCTTCCCATATCTATTCGAGCAAACTATCGCCACTTGCCATCGCACTTTTGTTAAAACATTGCCGGAATAGTCGTGTCTCCTTTATGATCGCACACAGAATCCTGCTGTTCGAAGCACTCTTCTACCACAGGTGCTCGCACAATCTTCGCCCATCTCTTTTTAGACGCCTCGCGAACATTTCGTTCTATCATAAAATTATACGACGTCCCACGGTGTATCGATTTAGCCAATCTCTGCGAATGCAAAATCGTCGGTCATTTCGAACGTGGACAATTTTATCGACCACTTCGTCGCGGGAAACGTATCTAATTTCGAGGATACTTCTCGATGTACATTATACGCGTGTATATGTACGAGGTCTGTTAAAAAAGTATCGCAAATTTTGAATTTCCGCGGGCTACGTATATTCGATTTTCGATTTTTTTGTGTCGTTAGGTTGGTACTCATGCCCCTCACTTATGCTGAAAAAATCGGCCATTTTGAATGTTCAGTTAATTGTTGACAGCTGTTTTGGTTAGACGTGTTTTGGCTTGTATTCGATTTTTGCCTATTCCAATTAAAGTAGCTTCCATTGCGATGATTGAGCTTTGATTTCCACGTCATAACCATAAACCCACGATTCGTCACCAGTTATGAACCTCTGGAACAAATTTGGGTCGTCGCGGACGGAGTCCAACAGCTTCTTAGCAATGTTAACGCGACACTGTTTTTGTTCGAAATTGAGCAATTTTGGCACGAATTTCGCGGTGACGCGTCTCATGCCCAAATCATTGGTAAAAATCGAATAGCACGAGCCAATCGATATGTTCAGTTCCTCAGCAATTTCTCTAACGATGATTCGACGATTGGCCAATATTATTTTCTTCATTTCATCAATGTTTTCGTCTGTCGTTAATGTGCTCGGGCGTCCGGAACGCATTTCGTTGTTCGCATCTTCTCGGCCCTCTGAGAGCATTTTGTGCCACTGACAAACGTTGCTTTGGTCCAAGGTAGCTTCACCATATGCCACAGTCAACATTCGGAATGCGTCCGCGCACTTAATTTTGTTTTTCACACAAAATTTGATACAGATTCTTTGATCCATTTTTTGGAATAGTCAAAAATCGAAGACAAGCCAAAACACGTCTAACCAAAACAGCTGTCAACAATTAACTAAACATTCAAAATGGCCGATTTTTTTCAGCATAAGTGAGAGACATGAGTATCAACCTAACGCCACAAAAAAATCGAAAATCGAATATACGTAACCCGCGGAAATTCAAAATTCGTGATACTTTTTGAACAGACCTCGTATGTGAAAATAGTGTATGAAGAAAAGAAAAAGAGAGACGTCATCATTGGATCATTCACGAAATGGCGAACGAAATACTTAGTTTCGAAACTGTCGTACACATTTAAAGTGAGCTCCATTCGTGAAAACAATTTAATACGTCAATATATTTCCTCAACTGATGGACCGTCCCAGTGTCATAAATTTACTACACATTAGTGCATACAAATGGTTAACATTTTTTTACGAACAACCGAACGAAAATTACGATATGGTTAACGTAAACGAGTCGTACATCAATAAATAACTGTTTCATTCGTAACAGCATCAGCTCCCGAAGTAGCTCATGAATCTTGAATGGAATAACATTATTTCTTAATTAATGTTATACTCAAATTATAAAAGTAGGAAGAGCGGTATTATTTTCCTTTGCTTCCATAATATGAAAGCCCGAGACTACTTAACGAAAAGGCTGTACATTCTTGACGGGAAAGTCTCCGAAAGACAAAAAAGAAAAAGACGTTTCAATCGAACTTTTACTTCTCAGGTATATTATATTATATGCCTCTCAAGTAAATGAAATAAATATTCGATCCGAACGTCTGTCCCTCGACTACATATGTATACCGGTTAACTACGCTATACTTGATATAGAATGCAGAGTTGGAGGTGTACGGCAAGAATTTGGGATGTCTGTTCCGAGTACCGACAGTTAGGAACAGGAATGCGAGGCTTTTACGAAGCAGCTCACGTCCGCGTGGCTCGTTGGTGGACTTTAAAGCCAGCGTTCACCCGACAGCTAGAATGGCGAACATCGAGAGAGGAGAATGGTTGTCCTCGGGGGTCCGTGTAGGTCGAGGAGGGTTGTGGGCTCTATACAAGCCCCCCAGCAGTTTACTCGTCGCGTCTCTTGGTACACAAGAGCTGCTCGACATTAGATGAGAAGGTGGATCGTGGGGGGGCGGTGAAGGGGTGAAGGGGCGTTCAAGGTTCTGCTGAGTCGCGTACTGATGCGAGGCGTCCCGCAATTATCGGGCCTTCCACATTGAATGAAGTCTCATTCATCTAAATTGAACGAGGCTCTCACGTCCCGAGATGAGCCACGTTCACGCGTGAAATGAAAAAAAGAAAAAAAAAGAAGAAAATACCTGCAAGCAGGCGACAAAATTGGCGAGAGAAGTGAGAATAAACGGGAGTGAGAAAATGTGTGGATGGGTATTTCGTCGCGCAGATGATTGAATTAATTTTTTAAATAAGTATAATGTGGGGGAATCAATTTTCGTCCTGTACAACTTTTTTCATTGATTTTCCGGTAACTGCGGGTCGTTAACTCGCAGTATTAATCTCCGCAGTCATTTACCTTCAATTTTCCTTTGGTATGCCCCCCCCCCCCCATCGTTAAGCGTAGCTGTGGTTGCATTTAGCAACACCTCTCATCATTATCGGTGCCTTTGAGCATCTTACCCTTTGAAATGCAAATGCATGAGTGCAAGAGACAGTAGACTCGGGATATTCCAAAGGTGCGTTTTTCGGAACGTTTGCTATGGAAGCTAAGCGGTACTTCAGAAAACAGAATCGACTACAATTCATCTTATAGAACATCTAGATGAATGTATTGCTTATACAGCGCATAAACATGATTTCCGAACAAGACAGGACAAAGGCACATCATTAGATTTTGCAGATTTAATTGACGCAGGACCTAATGGTTTCCTTTTTCGCTAAATGTTACCCATCACCGAGAATTATTTGAGCGAACATTTGTGAGATTACATGGAATACAAGAGTTCTCATGTCACACGTCATGACGGACTTGAACTTTGTCTGGCAGACTTTCGTACTAACCCGGATCGACTCATTTCACGGTTATACACACTCAAAAGAAGTTGTACCACAACGACAAAGAGCAAGAGGACTAATCCAGTTAGCATTTATCTTCATAAAGGTCTTTTGCTTCAGTAAGCTTTACTGCACCACGCTGTTACTCACCCTTCGGCACATGACCTTTTCCCCTTTTCCATGAACCATTATCAGTCGCCGCTCCTTTCTCCTTCTTCGTTATTTTATGGCACATTGAGATTCTCCTCTCATTTCCAGATGCTTCGAATACTGTGCCGAGCATACGAAGGGACTTTGGCTCGTTGGAACGTTCATTGAAAGTTTTCAAGCTCGGCGTTAAAGTGCCACTTTGAAAAATTATGATTTAGAGGTTTCGCGGCTCTGTAAAAAACGTTTGAATCAGCTGGATCACTCTTATTGAATTTGCTTATGCTATTTTTTAGGTAAACCTTAATTTCATCAAACAAATCCTTTTTTTGCTGTCGTCTCTTGGATATTTCAACAATCTTTCGTCGCAACAAGTGAACGTCTTCGAATTCATGTATCTGTCGAGTTACGCGATACGTTGGTGAAGAATCCGTACAATTTTTTCACATTTCTTTGAAACCGTAAAAATGGTCGAACCGTAAAAGCTCCACAACGGACTAAGGAACCTTAGAAATGAAATTGCGATTGGCAATGGCATTAACCGTATTTCTTTGTTCGCGGTTTAATACTCGTGATAAAGCAAAACAACGAACAAAGAACAACTTTATATTTCTTGACCCAGGGGCTGGCGAAAGAGACGTGATTTTCAAAGTAGTAAATGAGAGAATGATAAGGAAGTATGGATAGAGAAAAAACGGTAGAACAGGCAGGAGAGAGACAGAGAGAGAGAGAGGGAAGTTTGCAGCCAAGTTTTCCGGGAGCTATGATAAATATGGAAATTAGAAAACTCCATTAATGACAAACTTGGGACACACGCAGAACAGAAGCAGCACCAGCAGCGTGGCGGATTACTACGTCGGGTACCTCGGTAGTTAAAGTACCCGAGAAACGAAGGAAACAAAAAGAAAGAAAGAAAAAAAAATCATGCCCTCTTATAGTCGTCGAGGCAATCGCGAGAAGTTTAGCGAATGGCTGTGTTTAATGCTCGCGCAACCTCGCTCAAACGTGTAAGTTAATTAATTACGGTGACAAAAATTTTGTAAAAATAAAATAAAAACATAAAAGTGATATATTATCCAGATTAGCAGGTACATGGGAGATTGAACATGGGCAATTAAATCGTTGCAAACAAACAGACCCATTAATATTTACATTCTTTCGTCCTGTTTCAATCGTGCTTTTGCCTAATTAGCCGGTTCTCTTAATTAAGAGCGGCAACGAACCAAACGAGGCAATGTGAATACGTATAACAATATTAATCGAATGTTTGATCGATTTTTAAAATATATCGATGTTGAATAAAACGAAACGCTTAACGAGCTGTAAGGATTAGTTGGAAATTATAGGAGAAACCTCGATATCGGGTTTCGGAGTGTCGTTTTCTTTTTTTTTTCAAACTTTTTCGTTGCTGGTTCATTATCGTCGTCAATCCGCATTGCAGTCCTCGTACCTAGGTGGCAGTGAGAGAGCGGGTGGACCGAGGTGGATTTTTCATTCCGCTCTGGATTGCCCGAAATATATATATATATATGTATATATCTTTCCACGGGATTCCATGGATTAGGTTGCGCTTTGAGTACACACGGGTTAGCACTGCATTTTGCTACGCGTGCACCACGATCATGCTTCACGGATATTATCCTCCCGCGGGAGTTGGCAGGGGGCTCAGATTGGTTGGGCTTTTGCGAGCTTTACCGAGACAGCGTGGGTCGAACGCTGTTTTAGTTTTGGCTCGAGGTATAGATGCGAGCATATTCGCCCAGTGGCGCGGGATTTTGACCGTTATAGCTCATCGTCGATAGGAAGTTTTTTTTTTATAATACAGAAATCAATAACATATATCGATATGTGGATTTCAAATATTCAAGAAATCGAGTTTAATTAGCGATTTTCCATGTCGATATATCGATGGATTCAAATTTGCGTAAAATTTGTATTCATTTTTTTCGACTTGTTCTCCCAACAGGGTGTGCTGATGGATGGGAAAATTTGTTTGTCAATTAACGCCAGAGTTAGCCCATGGAGATTAATATACGATTCCAATGATCGATTTTAATAGATCGTAGACCTCGGTCCGCCATTCCTCTTCGATCTCGTAATATCGACGATTTCTCGGTACGCGTCGATGTGCAGTGGGACCTGCCAACGAACGTTCGCCACGGCATATACCAGGAAATTGGTAAAATTTCGTTATAGCCAATTAGAGGATCCCATGTGTGTCATCGCTCGGTGATGAGGAATGTGGGCTCCATCGTATATTCAATTTTAAGGTACGCGCATTGGCCATTCGACTATAACTAGTTTGAATATAACTATGTTGATTCATTTTACGAATTGCCATTTGGATGTTAATTAAACTCCAAATATTTATTTGTCTATATGACTTTGTAGAAACAACGTGTTCTCGTCGGATTGTAATTATCGAATTATAGGATTGATCGTAAATTCGTTTGTGAGTTTGTTAGTTGGTTGTTGGTTTTTTGTTGTCCCTAACGGTGCTGTGATGGTACCGTAGGCCAAAGCGACCACACGCCAAACCTTCCAATTCCAACTTGACATGTTCGTAAGCCTAATAGCTTCACTTGCTTACTTTACCTAACAAGCTAATCTGAGCGCCCGTCCGGTGAGCCCTCGCCAACAAGCTCCTCTGGTAACCACCAAAATCGTCTAAGAGCTTTATGGTACGGTGCACTGTGTACACACACACACGCACACATATATTTATATATACACAAGTCGTATATGCGATGGCACACGATGCTCGTCCTGTACCGGGAATTTCGTGTTCATCGAAGACCGTTACCAGGCACATTCCCGAAGCCGACCCCTCGAACTCATCGGCTCCCAGAGGGAGGGCTCTGTACGTGATGGCGCAAGCTAAACTCGCAGCAAAACGGTTTATCACGGTTGTTTCTGTTCCCTCGACAATTGTAATAGTATTACAAACGTTTTTCTGCATCATGCATTGGCGAACGCAGTGACAACAGAAATAATAACAATAGCGAAAGTCAATATGTTAAAGAGAGGAGAAAAAATTTACGGAAATCGGTCGAGTAAGTGATAATGGTCGTTATTGGTCGGACAGCTTTTACTTCAAGCAGACGTGTGCTAATCTCGTAACGCAACAGAGAAATCGGCAGAATTCGAATGGAGAATCGTTCAAAAGAGTTTCCTAACAACAACAAAAGTTGACAATAATAGGAATAATAACTAATAGAAAAATAATCAATAAAATGATATTTATACAATAATTGTTGTAATAAACATTGAAACTCATTACAAGAGAATCAATTAATTCCAGAGTTTTTTACTCTTCTTAATCATTCAATACAAGTTATAATTTGCATTTACTCACAACAATTGCTCCGATTATTTCGTACAATTTTGAATTTTTGTTGTTGTTGTAAAACTATGTCTAATGCCATATTTCAAAATACGACAAGTTCGGGCGTGGTCGACGTTGGTACGGATTACGTCAGTGCCATGAAAATCCCAGCAAAGCTGCAGCAATTTAACGCGGCCTCATAATCGTATCATGCCTAGAAAGGAGAAACTTGGCGCCAAATGGTCGCAAATCTAGGAGTTGAACCCGGAGGTTGTCCGATTAATTGTTCGCGCCCCTTTCTACCAACTGCGCCAAGTTTGGCTAACGCCTTTCAACGCTCGAGTAGTAGGTCAAGCTGAATCCACGGAGTGAACAAAAAAAAATGCTCCGTAGTACTACAATTATCCAATTTTGTTATTTTTTATTTTTTTTATTATTTAATATTTCATATTTTATAAATTTGAAACTACTCATAAGTTAAAGTTCAATATTTCAAGGAATATTAATCTAAGCAATTGGGTCGATATGACCTTTTTTGTAGGAAATTAAATTTCCAACAAATTTTTCATTTACATTTTTTTCGTAAAGTTAATTGTTTCAGAGATAACAGCAAAAAAACGAGAATTTTGGGTAAAAGTCAACTTCAGTGACCCGTACCAACTCACCAGTACAATTTACACTTTCACCGCAAAAGGCACTTTTTTAGATTGTTTTATTCTGAGTAGATCGAAACCAAGAACAATATGATAGCATAAAATGCGGCTGAGTTATAGAGATTTGAAAAAAAAAAAAATTCGATTTACGTGTATTTTAGATGGAAAATCTTCTCACGCTTTGGGAAAGTACTTAGAATTAATATTAAGGGCTGTATCTTTCAGGGAATTTCTTTTTCGACATATCCAACAAAATTTCGGGTGGGGACTGAAAAAAAAAAATAGTCGCAAAAACGCCCTAATATATATGCTTCAGGATTAATCTCTGCTACGTACGACCTCAATCCGAAGAAGGTATTCTATCGTAGAAAAAAACATTCAGACTTGTGCGAATGGACAACTTTTAGTTAGTGGGTTGAAAAATAAAAACAATATCTCTGCCAAAAAAAGTGATGCTAAGGACGTCAAGGTTTTACTTTAAAGATGATGGATGAAGATATATTCGTAAAAAACAATCACCAATTGTATATCTCTATTCTTTCATTATTTTCTCGTTATTCATTCGTTCTACTTCTATTTACATCTCTACTTTACCGACGATAGATTAGACCAGAAAAGTAGTCACCGGAATTTTTTAAATATGGATATTATCGTAAGTTAAGAAAACAACAGATGTACTTTTCCGAAAGTTGATTTTTAACACACTCGTGAAGTTACTGGCAGGTATTGATTTAACGAAACTATGACGCTACGTATTGAATTTAAGAGGAAAAAAAGTGAAATTTTACGGGATACTTGAACCTTTGATATGCAATCAACGTCAAATTGCACGAATAACAGATCCTGCAGGGCAATTGATCGAGCTCTAGACTCTGAAAAATGTATATACGTACAGGGGTTAGACGGCCGGAAATTTTAATAAAGCTTCAAGAAATTTTAATTTTAATAAAGCTTTTAACAAGCTGTTCATTCATTCTTTCGTCTCGAGATGCATTCTCCTGTGCGCACACATAGTATACATCGTGTTTGTCGGCTTTCATATCGTGGCTCGTTTCTCATTTTCATTTGTAAAGGCCATGAACCAACCCCACCCTCCTACTGCTATTCTGACTAAACGGCGTATTATTCTTCTTACTTCTTATTGGTCGAAGACACTCGTAAATGTGACATTTATTTTCCGGATGACGAGCAACATCGCCAAGGGAGACTGGCAATGAGACTACCGTCGAGACATATAGCCTGGAGTTCGTTTTGATAATACAGGGAGAAGAATGAAAAGTGGATTGCAAAATGAGAGATAGATGTATATGGGTATCCGCTTGAAATGAGAGAAATCTTTTGTAAGATTTGCTTGAAAAGTAATGAGGATAAGAGGAAAAACTCGGACATATATTGATAATTAAAATGGAATGATAGCGTGCGACATTCGTCAATTTAATTATTTCGTGATTCGAGAATTTCGTTATTCAGTAATTCATTGATGCGACATATTTTAATGATTTGATAACGAAAAGGTAATTCAATAACCATATAAAGTTAACCATAGACGAGAATAATTTCGGTACGATAAAATAAGATGTTGAGAAATCAACGAAAAGCCATTATCAGTCGCAATTAAATACTCGTTGAGATGTTTTTCAATAACTTGAACTGTGTGATGAATTTATTGATTTCGAAAAAAATTGAGCAATTCGTTTTTTTATCCGACTGACAACGCATTTATGTCGTCAATAATTGATCGAGTGTATAATGAGAATTTGAATTGGCAATAATGTGCGACAGTCAAATAATCGTGGTCGTCGTAACGGAAAACTCGAGAATGGTGATACGTTGAAGCCGTGATCGCAATTTCGTTTTTTTTTTTGTTCACCCTATCGCGACCACGCACGAGTCAATCCTCGTTAGAGAACGACAGTTACGAGGATCGTAAAGTATCCCGTGCCGATTCGCATTGCGGAAAATTGCCGTCCGAGTGCTCGTCAATCCGCCGTCTTCATTATTGCCAACGCTTATGCGGGTAGTCAACGCGATGGGAGATCTTGAAGGACAGTTTGGCTCGATGGGAAATGACAAAAAAAAAGTGGGTATTCGAAGAGATTATTTCGTCTTCCAAGAAGAGTTTTTTTTCCCCTTTTAAGTGAGATATCCACGTGCACTCGAGGGAAATTCAAAGGGATACGACCATAAGGATGAATAATATCGAGTCTTTAGACTTTGGGCATGAAAATATAGTCGAGTTTTTATCGTCTCTAAATTTTTCAAGAATTTTTACGACAAAGTACGAGGTATATATATATTTCATGTCTATGTGAATTTAGAGGCAAGCAATAAAAATGATAATGTGGACGACAAAAAGAATGATACAACATTTCTCCACAAGATATCGTTGTCTGTTATTTTCATTTTTGAGACAATGGAACACGATTTCGTTCCAAACACAATTTAATGTGTATACAAAAAAATTGATGTTGCAACTTTTTTCGAATAACTTGAAATAATTCTACTGAGATATAGCGTTCATTGATTAATTTCTAAAATTACTCACCACTTGTCAAAATTGCCCCGATAGGAAATAAAACATATCGTATATGAAATAGTTAAAATTGCTCCCTAGGGGCTATCCAACAACAAGAAGAAGAAAAAAGCGCAGTATTGGCAGAATAGATAAACAAAAAGTATTTGTCCTGTTTATACATATATACGTAACGGTCGTTACGTGAAAGCTTCGCGAATAACTCGATTCTCGCTTACTTACGGTTCAACAGAGTCGCCGAGATTCTCTCGTGCGTATCATCGGATCAGCTCGGTCATGCTATATGTGTGTATAAATGTATAGCTCAAACGTTTCGCAACCCCCGGCAAAGCCGAAAAACTTTTTCTCCACGCCGCACGCTATCACGGTGATGTCTCTCGCGGTCTTTTGCACTTCGTACATAGAAACGACGGTTGCCAGGCGTGTACAACGACGGTCGAATGTTCACCGAATGAATAAATATACATCCCGTCCATCAACGAGGTTTTATACATTGTTATGTTTTGATGTGGGTATACCTACAAACCCAAACGAATAATATCGATTTTTATATACTCGGTGTATACTTATATAGGTATATAAATGGTCTAATCATACATTTTATATATACGAGGTCTGTTCAAAAAGTATCGCGCATTTTGGATTTTCGCGAGCTACGTATATTCGATTTTCAATTTTTTTTTGGCGTTAGGTTGGTACTCATGTCCCTCACTTATGCTGAAAAAATCGGCCATTTTGAATGTTTAGTTAATTGTTGACAGCTGTTTTGGTTAGACGTGTTTTGGCTTGTCTTCGATTTTTGCCTATTCCAAAAAATGGATCAAAGAATCTGTATACAATTTTGTGTGAAAAACAAAATTATGTGCACGGGCGCATTCCGAATGTTGACTGTGGCATATGGTGAAGCTACCTTGGACCAAAGCAACGTTTATCGGTGGTACAAAATGTTCTCAGAGGGCCGAGAAAATGCGAACAACGAAATGCGTTCCGGACGCCCGAGCACATCAATAACAGACGAAAACATTGATGAAGCGAAGAAAATAATATTGGCCAATCGTCGAATCACCGGTTAGAAAAGTTGCTGAGGAACTAAACATATCGATTGGCTCGTGCTATTCGATTTTTACCAATGATTTGGGCATGAGACGGGTCGTCGCGAAATTCGTGCCAAAATTGCTCAATTTCGAACAAAAACAGTGTCGCGTTAACATTGCTAAGGAGCTGTTGGACTCGGTCCGCGACGACCCAAATTTGCTCCAGAGGGTCATAACTGGTGACGAATCATGGGTTTATGGTTATGACGTGGAAACCAAAGCTTAATCATCGCGGTGGAAGCTGCTTTTTTGGAATAGGCAAAAATCGAAAACAAGCCAAAACACGTCTAACCAAAACAGCTGTCAACAATTAACTAAACATTCAAAATGGCCGATTTTTTCAGCATAAGTGAGGGACATGAGTACCGACCTAACGACACAAAAAAATCGAAAATCGAATATACGTAGCCCGCGGAAATTCAAAATTCGCGATACTTTTTGAACAGACCTCGTATGTGAAAAAGAGATTTGAAAAATTTGCCGATATCACGGTATACGAGGACTCGGTGGATGAAGAAAATTTCACATCGTTCTCTCGATCGAAGCCTATGTGCCCATTAAGGCCGTAGTCTGGTCTAGATCGAGATTTTTGACGTCATTTCTAATGTGCAATAACGTTTAAACCGTAGAAGTTGTCTTGATGAAAATTTACACGTGCATTTATTGATCCTTAGAGAATACTTGTACATTAAAAAAAAAATTATTTTAAATATTTTCATGTAGTTTTTTGCTTTGTTGCAACACGGTGCGCCAAAATCGGCGCCCACTCTGGACGATGTTGTATGCATCTAAAAAAAATATATATATATATTCTCAATCTGTATGAGTATTCTGAGCACTGGTAGCAGAATTGGTACTTAAACATTTTTTTTATTGAGACAAACAATAATTTTGCCGACATTTTATAACTCGTCGAATAATGAAATATCATTAATGAAAGTTCAACAGGCCGCCGTTTTGTCAATTTTTTTTTTTAAGTACCAATTCTGCTACCAGTGCTCAGAATACTCATACAGATTGAGAATATATATATATTTTTTTTTTTTTCAGATGCATACAACATCGTCCATCATGGGCGCCGATTTTGGCGCACCATGTTGCAACAAGGCAAAAAACTACATGAAAATATTAAAAATAATTTTTTTTTTAATGTACAAGTATTCTCTAAGGATCAATAAATGCACGTGTAAATTTTCATCAAGACAACTTCAATGGTTTAAACGTTATTGCACATTAGAAATGACGTCAAAAATCTCGCTCTAGACCAGACTACGGCCTTAAGTCATATTTCAATTGGCGAAATCAATGAAACTTTTGTCTCCATGAAATAGATATTATTCCGTTCACTTTTCCTCTCGAAGGCTTGTGCAAAGAACACTTTAAAGACTTGTATAAACATTATTATGCGATTGATCCTCATCTTATCGGTATGGAAACCTCTTTAATGGTGCTCTATTTAAATTATACACACGTATGTTTGTAAGAATTCTCGTCAATCAATGCTCTCAATGGATCACGGTATAAACGATAATTGAATTGCCCGTTGCGACAAAGTACGAATGTGAAATTCATAGATGCGAATGACGATTTCTATCTATGAAGCGACGAATCCTAGGATTCGCGAATTCGCGAAACTGTTGAATAGTTATTTACTCTGTCAATACATGTTGGTGTTTGTACATGTAAATTCTTACTGCATCTACGAAACGTACAGTATATACAGCGTGGATGGTGTATGGTCGGTCGCGGGATTTGCCACGGATTAAGTATATTAGCACGTCGCAAATCGTATTAGTGGAAAAGAGAGGCAGGCCTCTAGGCTACGAGAATGGCGTTAGTACCAGAGAGGACGTAGACTATGAATGATCAAGCACATCCTAATTAAACGTCGGTCAGTGATTGGCGATGGAAATTCGTCGTGAACGGTGATACCGTAACGATCTCGAATTTCCAAACGGGGGAGAAGGCAAAGGTTTCCGGACGAATGACCGTCATGATCGTCGATGTAGAAACTGGTAGCGATGCAACAGTGCACGGTACATGTCTCTTCTCTGTCGCGGTTATATAACGCCAACGGCTTTCCGGCGTAACGGGATAAACGCGATACCCCGTTTCGTCGAACTTTGTGTCCTCGACCGATTGTACAAATTTCCCTAAACTATCAGTACAAATATTGTGCGATTTTATGAATTATATCGATATATCAGATATCGAGAATATAGATTGGCCGAAGATCTACGAACGGATCTTATGGAGATTTTATTGTTGAAGGTTTATTTTAGTTTGTTTTTAAAAGATCGTGAGCACGGATATGGTGGTGAATATTTCTTGATAATAATTAACAATCCAGAGAGTATACGGTGGAAGTAAGAAAACTAAAATTGGAGGTGAAATCTTACAATTTCAAAAGTTGCCGTTTATCACTTTCAAATCAATCCTTTGATTATTCGATAAGTCTTTTCTTTTCCATACATATAAACGAATGAAACTAAATTTCCGCGATGATTGTCTGTGAACTCGGTTTGTTGTCCTACACAGGACTCGAAATTGTAACTTTTGAATTCTCGTGATGTCGATTTTCTTTAAGTTATTTAATGTTTTTATATTTATGTGCAACTAGTGAGGGGAAAGTACATCGATATACAGAATGTTAAAGAGGGGATTTTGAAAGTAAAATTAAAAAATCCCAATTCGAATCCTTTTTTTTTTTAGTTACTTTTCAAAGTGACCTAAAAATTAAGTAGACCTTGGTAATTTTTATATTCTTAGATTTCTGAAAAGGTCAGCAAAAGCTTGCACGGGGTCGGAAATTTTCCACTGATTATACTAATCGGGAGTTTTTGTCGAAAGTTCAAAAATTCACTGCGAGGATGTACAGAAAAGTACGAAAGATTTTTATTATTAACAAAAAATAATAATATAGGAATTTTATAATATTGCTAAAATACTCGATTTTTACACGGGTAATTGGAAAAAATCACGACCACGTATCAACAGCAGTGTCTCGTTGCCAAATAATTCAACACTTTTTATTTCCAATGAATCTGACCGTCATTATTATCCGAACGCCGTTGATATGGTATAAATCCGTCTGGTCACGATACGAACTGATATTTTTGTTATCGACACGAGTGCATAGAAGCGAAAGTACACACATACGCAGTGCAGGGGATAGGCATCTATAACGATATAGTATAGTCGGTTGGCTCGACTGCACCGACGAAAAAAAAAAAGAACATTTGTTATTTTACAGGTAAATTCGTTGACTCGTGACGCCCGGGAGTCCCCGAATCGATAATTGAAAGCATCGTCGATGAACTAACTTGGGCTGCGCGCATTTCTCTACCTTCCGGTCGACGGGATGTTTTGAGAAAATTATTCGATCCTGCCGGCGCCATGAGGATAACAACGATGACGTCGAGTGTTCCATCGAAACGCCGAGAGATGAATCGTGGAAATTAAATTGGTACAGAATGCTCGAGTCACAAATCTTCGAGCATTGAAGCAAGACTGAATCAGGACAGTTCCGCAGGAACAGAAAGTGCGCGAGTGTCTCCGCCTCCTCCACCCGAAATATTATACGACACTCAATTCAATTTGTCTGGATGACGAATATAAATACGATAAAATTATGCTCAATAATTAGACGACGTAATTACCAGGGTGGATTAATCAAAAGAAACATCAAAAAGGAAGAAAAGAAAACGGATATCACGGCGATATCTCAAAAAAAAAATTAATAAAACCAGTTTATAATAGTTTGGAAAATGTACATACAGTCTTCTTTAGAATTAACGATGTCAATGTAATAATAGAAATGTGACACGTAACAAAATCGCCGGTCGTGCTAACAACAGTTTTTTTTTCCGATTTAATGATGATAAATCAAACTTAAGATATTATTATTATTTGCGGATATACGCGGATAGTTTTATAAATATTTTCGAGTGTAATTTTGGCTGGAAATCAATTATAAATCGCCGAACAGGATTAATCGGCGAGTTCGAAAAGAGAGAGAGAGAGCGAGAGGACAAAGAAGGAAAGAAAAGTGAGTGAATTCTTCACGAGATTCCGATTTCGAAAACTGTGCAGCAAGAGAAAAACATCGAGAAAGCATTAATCTCGATGCGCATAGCGGTGATGGTAGTGGAAGAGTTGTGTACAAAGCAAAGAATCTTCTATTCTACGCGAGGAGTATACGAGAGAGTTTCAGGAATACCCCCTTAATCCCTATTCATTGAGCAAACTTTGAAGACGGAGAAAGACTTCGGCAGAGACTGGGGAAAGAACGAGGTCGGCAGAGCAGGACCCGTTGAACGAAGAAAAAGGAAGAGATTCCATGAAAGAGACCGAATAAAGAACAAGGAATTCAGATCGATCCCGTGAAATTAAAACTCTCGCCGTGAAAGAGACGAATATATTTTACTGTCTCCTTGAAGCGCAAGATTCAAAATAGAAAGTATTATCAAAGTGCCACAGTGTCCGGTTAATCGATAGTTGCCGAAGACCTCAATGACGAACTGAGCAGGAGATAAAACTAAAGGGGAAAAAGGCACGTTCAAAAGAAGGCGGTTTGTATTATCTCAAAAAGATCAAAATTCACCTAAATAAGCAAAGTAGCGATACATACATTGCTTATGTAGTTGCAACAAAAATTTTCACGAAGTGTCTCGGATAAGACGCCACGGTGTGCGGACTGGGGCGAATCCTCGGCTACATCGGCGGAAGACCGTCGGTGGGGGCCGCAATGTCACAGTCCGGCTCTGGTGGGCCCAACGGCACACAGATACAAGGTCAAGATCAGCAGCTGCAGCAACAGCAGCAACAGCCACAACAACAACAACAACAACAACGGTCCGGTAATCAGCAGAATCATTCGGTACAACAGACCGATGGACAAACGTCGCAGACCTCCTGCCAGAATGGCCGTGCGGAGGCTGCAACAAAAGTGGCTGATAATACGAAGCCCGATATGTCAAACGGTTTCGAGAATCGAACGATCGATTACGACAGGTTTGGTGCACTCGAGAGAAATCAAGGTAGCATAGGAATGTTTCAGCAGGCTCAACAAACAAGGGCTCAGTTGCAGTATTCCACAAACTCGAACGATTTACCGCCAGAGTATTCCAGTACGGCGCAGCAGACTATTCAGTATTCTACTCTAAGGCGTCCATCAACAGCGGGTCAACCGGAAGATCGTCATTCAATGATCAGTCAATTACCACCGCAACAATATCAATCTGAAAAATCGTCGAACGACAGAGTGCAGTACGTGTCACAGACGAGCACGCAAACTCTACCGGTTCAGACACCGCCTCACTTCGTAACGGATTACGTGACCGATAATCCGCAATATACGCAGATTCGCGCTGGTCAGTTCGAGGTAAGATCTCAGATTTATTCACAACAGCAGCAGCAGCCACAGCAACAGCCTAGAGAGTACGGGGATCGCGCTGGTTACGTGACGAGGGACGTCACGTACAGGGAACAAGCTGGAGCCACCCTCTACGCACATCCGCAGAGTACTGGAAATCCAGTTTTCACTGGCGCTGGTCCTTACGTTACCGTTCAACACGCTGGTTCACAGTTACCCTCCCAGTCGACTAGCCCACAGCCTCCTTACTATACGGGGGTGGTTGTACCGAGTCAGCCACCACCGGGTTACGGACAATTCGCTGTTGGTCAACCCCAATATCCCTACAGTCAGTATCCACAGACGGTGATGAATCCCATTCCATACAATCCTCACGGAACTATCTATCAGCCGCAACAATTCAGTCAACAATCACCGAATCCACAGAGATTCTCGCAGGACATGTCGCAGTATCAGGCTCAACCGATAATTCAGCCGATTGCTCAGAACGTAATGACAGCACCGGATAGATCCGCCGGACGTGGACCAAAACCTATGGTGCCACCAAGAGGAAATTCAAAGATAACTCACGGTGATCCGAGTCACAGAAAATCCGCGAGCGTCGACGTTCCCACGCAAAAAACAGCGGCACTGCCACCCAAGTACGAACCATCGATTGTTCAGAATCCCCAAGTATCTCAGGAGCAGGCAATACGAGGCGAGGCGACATTATTGATAGTCGGCAGTCAAGTTGGTCCCGAAGGGCAGGAACGAAGATTTCTCTCACCGATAAATCAGAATCCAAGAACGCGACAGGATGGTCTTTATGTTGACGCGAATGGCGAACAAGTGACGAGGGAAAAGGCAATGGAAACGATCGCATCGGAATGCGGTCTTTACGTTTCAAGATCTGAGCACAGAAAGTCCGTGTCTGTGGACGTTACAACGAGCTTTCAGAGGCGCAATGACACGATAACTTTTACTTTTCCCGGTGACAACAATCAGCAAGATACAACAATGGCCGGTCGTAAGACAGCCTCTTTGGGTGATCGAAAGAGACCAGAAAATGCGCAGGTGTTTCCGGTCGAATCAAGACGAGTCGAACCTGTTCTTCGCGTATCACCAATGATTTTTGATTCTCGGCAGGAGAATCGCAAGAACATTGTACCCGACAGAAAACCCGAATGGGGTAACGTCAGTCCGAATCAGCGTGCCGGGACAATATCGTCCCAGGAGAACAGACGATCAGATTACTTCGAGGAACATAGACGATCGCCAATGACTCTCGACGCCAAGAGAATGGAGGACATTCGAAGATCACCGATGCCATTCGTACCGATCAGAGATCCGTCCAGTGATCGTGCCGCTCAGAAGAGTCCATCCTTTGGCAATCAGAACTTCGAGAAAACAAGACAAGAGTTGGCTATGTGGGCGGAACAACGACAGCGTCAAGAGTTAGAACGAGGAATGCATCCGGGTCCGATATTCTCGACAAGTCCACGATCCCGAAATCAGTCTGAGGAAAGACGAGATCCCAGAACTATTTTACCAACGGAAGAGCCACGGAAGGATCCCCGTTTGTCACAGACCGCTTTTCAGCCCATATCCAACATAAGTCAGAGCAGTATTATGGAGCAACGCAGACATTTGCGTCACGTCAGCGCTGATCTGACCAAACACATGGAACTTTCCAGAAAAGATTTCGATGATCAACCAATCACAGGATCTGTGGCCAATTTGGTACCAGTGATAAGCAGCACTATGACTTCACAGAGGGTTAGTCCAAACATTTGCCACCAGTATCCAGCGCTGAGTGAGGCGAAGCTGGACTCGAAGACATTGCAGTTGACAGTTGTTACGGATTTTAGTGATAATCAAGCGAAGTCAACCATGGAACATTCCGACCACATAATTCACAGCCATCGAAAGAGTCACAACGTCTCGACTAATTTACTGACCCATAGCAAGAGTCAGTCGGACAATCTGCAAGGTCAAGCGGAGCTGCACAACGATAAAATCGATACGCTTCAAGCTCAACAGCAACAGCAGCAACAGCAGCAGCATCAACAACTGCAAAACCAACAACTGCAGAATCAGCAAAGTCTCGACATGATATCCGAGAAGTTGAGTCAATTCGAGCGACAACAAAGCGATCTTCAAGCTAAGCTGCAGTGCCTACAGAATCAGAACCAAATTCTCGATAAGGTGGCACAATTTCAGCATCAGACCGATCTGCAGGTGCGATTTCAGTGTCTCCAGGAGAGACAGGCGGGCGAAAATCCACTGAGACAGGGGACAGAGTATCAGCCAAAGAATTTAGTCGGTGATATGCATCAGATAAAGTTGAGTCCATTGCCGGATCACATTTTGGAACAAGGCACCGAAATGGTGGCTATTGTGCAGGATCAGCAACAACAACAGCAGCAAGCTTCTCATCGACAGTCTCTTCACCCAGTTCCGACTTATGTATCGTCTCAGAGTCTACAGAGTCAAGTTTGCCAGTCCTTGACCTGCGAACGGCTCTCGCCTCGTTTACCACTTGTCGATTCAGCGGATACTACCGCGGCCATTGGCCAAATAATGTCGAGCAATGCGCAATTTGAAAGGAGCGACGGTGCTCGTAGCTCATTGCAATATCGATTGACGTGTCCGTCAGACGTTCCCGACAACGTCGCCGTCCAGGCACCATCCGCGTCCGGTACAACAAGCGCGACAACGATTTCGGGATCTGGGAACTTTACCGGGACCCTGAAGAAAGTACCGCCGGAAAAACCACCGAGAACATCGCTCATAGTTCAATCACCAGAATCCGAGGTAAATAAATGGATGTTGTGGAATGACTTGATATATTAAATGGCGTTATTTATGTATTTTTGTTTCACTTATTAATAATCCTCTTCTTTATTGTGTTGAGTGTAAGGTATATTGTACAGTTTTCCAGATATACATTCTAACTACTCCTAAGCAACCATTTCCTTATTTTACCGAAGGCTGTACGGCCGTAAGATTTGTAACGAGTTCAAAAATCTGCTGGGGATAATGCCATAAAATAATGGCCGACGGATATTCGATAATGGGAGTTTTTGCTTGTATACGTCGAGACTCTCGAACGGATGAAAACTAGTTATATATCGGGTCAGATGTTTTCCCCGAAAACTTAGTAACGTGTTTCGCAATTTTCTGTCCCTATCCCTTCTTCTCGCTGTTACACTCACATCTATCGGTATCCTAGACCCAACAGCGGCGAGTGCCAAGCTGTTGACGCATGTTATGAAACTTTACACAACTGTCTGACATCTCCAAGTTTGGATTTTCATATGGAAATAATATGCGAAACAAATTTTTCATTCTTTTTTCATCACAAACTGAATGAAAAATTGGCAATATATTTCGAAGTTTGTGTCATACAATTTCCATTTGAATCGGTATACCAAATCATTTCAAAGACCACCCCTTTGAAACACGATGATTCACATGATTGAAAAATATTCCCGTATTTAATTACCCGGTATGCATAAATACTTAGTGTGCCCTGAAACGTAACTTTCTCGTTAGGCCTCGGGAAAATTCCTTTTTTTTCTTTCAATTAAACATCAAACGGTTGGCGAGAGACACGGTAGTCGGCAGTCAACATAAAATGAAGAGGGAGCACGTCCAAGCGGCAAACATGTGACATCCGTGGGTTGCACGTAAAAAGATGTGCTCAACCGCGGTGGTCGCTGTTTTGCTACACGTACGCTTACTTACGACTTGGTGGAGATTACTGGTACAAAAACGTATACTCTGGGAATGGCTTCAGGTGACCGGGAACCACGAAAAGGAAGCTTCACGTTGAAACCGTTATGATATGCTTTGAGCTGGTTTTAAGATGCTTTTTTTGTTTACTTTATCATAGGACACTGCGTTAGCACCGTACGCAGAGCCCAGAGAATAAATGTATGCTGATGATGTAACTGATATCGTTATAGGACAAAACAAACGGACTAAAGAGTGACGATCTGATCTCCATTACGTCAATCCCAGCGGTACTCTCTGAACCTTATACAATTCATAAGACCTAACTTAGAAAGCCCGGAACTAAAAATCGTTATGTGACTATCCACGGACACAAATACGGACACCAACGAAATTAAGATTTTGGGTACTCGTGATCTCGACTAATACAGTGGAAATTCTCGAATTTCACTTGCGCAAAAGTTAGGTAATTCGATGGTGGGAGGCGTGTAAAAATTAATCGAGGACGCGAGAGAAGGGGCAACAGCACGGCCATTTCCCGTTTACGATTCGCCGACATTTCCCCCACGCCGCTCAATCGTTCCTCGCTTCAATCAAGCTGCGAGAGATTTTATACTCTACATTGTATATGTATATACGTGGTAGTAGATAAACCAGTGATTCACGACTCCATTTACCATGTAGTGGAGTCGAGAAAAGCGTCGTACCTTATTAAGTAATAACGAATGACGGATGTACTTCCTCTTTACGTTTTTTTTTTTTACTTTATTCTCTGTCTTCCGTCGGTGCTATATATTTCTCGTTTCGCCCTAGTCCTGTGCATACTACACTATAATATTACTCTTGGTCCTTCTTTTTTCCCGGACATCTTCCGCCCTTGAGGTGATAAAATCTACCTCGCAAAATGGTTCATACGACGTCTCACTGCGAGGTTGTAACCAGTTTTTCTCTCGACACAGAGTGATACAAAGCAGTATGATTGCTATTTTATAAAAGTTATCGGCATTATTTAAGCGACGGATTAACCCGTTTGGGAGTGTTAAAAAAAAATGTTTCAGAAAATTCCGTTAAAATTCGTCCTAGATTCGTCAATTTACTTTTTATATTTTCACTTGGCCAACAATATATGTCAACGTCGGTATTGCACCCAATTTCCATAAGCGTCCTGACGGAATTCGCGAGCCTGACGAATCTGCACATCTCCGCGCATCCTCTCTCGTGTCAACCGCAACGGTACGAGGCGCCTTTCGCAATTCATTTTTCAGCCTCCAGCAAACACCGTCGTCGCACTTCAATGGCTCAATTACGACGTCTTTTCATTGAAAATTTTCTTGAATGGCTGTGATATACTCGGGACCTTTTGAAGCATCAAGCTACCTACGCGAGGCTCTTACCCTATTTCAACGTAATTATATTTATCGTCATCATTATCCTACGACCACTACAGAAGTACGAAATTACACGATTAAATTTTTATAATGATCGTTCATTGGCATTCGGTGGAGTATAATTATATACCATAACCTATACCATTATATGCATTTTATAAAGTGCAAATTAATCATCCTTGAAAATTACGTCGAAGAGAGCGATGCAGTAGCATCGGTCCAGTGTGCAGCGCGATAAAAGCGACAAATTGTCGGATTTACATGAGAAAAATATATATAACATCTTCAAGGAATTAAATTATACGGAGAAGCGGTGATCCGAGATGAATATATACGCTGAAAATACAAGTTGGATAAACGATAACAAAACTTTTATGGAAACTTTGTCTAAGGGAGAAGAGTTCGAAAAAAATTAAAAAAATAAAATAAGAAGGAACACTCCCATATTTCTTCGTCTCGTCGCTGAACTGATGGCGTATGGATTACGATGAATATCGTTGGAAAATTACTTATATATATACGTAAATGACATGCGAGTTTCCGCGAAGTGTAGCGAATGAGGTTGGAGCACGAGAAATTCGTATTTTCCTGAGACGTCGGTGAGAAGGAAATGGGAAAATGAATCTCCCCGTGACGTGTAACTCGAGCACGTACTACTGTCTGATATTGCATATTACTTTTTTGATCTGACGAAAGAACTTTTTTCGCAGAGTTATAATATCAGTTCTAGGATCGAACACATTTTATGCATAAAATATCCGCACATCCGTGTATGATTTTATATTTTTCAATTCTAGGCAATATCTCAAGTATCAATAATATAGAATTATTTTGGACGTCAAGAAGCTGCTGCGTCTCTTGGGAATCATTACGAAACACTGCTTAAAAGGGGCGGGGTCGAAGTTTCGAACCGTAAAAGCTTCGACGGTTCAAAACTCCGAATTTATGTGGGACGATCTTAAAACTTTTCAAAATTTTTAAAATCCGTTTTTTTTAAAACAGAAATGTCATTGCCGAAGAATAGTTATACATCGAGGATTAAATGACGAGAATAATTATGGGACCGATCTGCAAAAGTATCGAAAATCAAAAATGCTACTACTTAAAAAATCGTATTTTAATAATTAGAAAACGTAAAGTTCCGAAAAATTGTGGTGTTAGAAACTCGAGTTGCCGAACGGTTAAGTTTTATACCCGAAAAGGTTCAGAAAAAAAAAGTTTGAAGCCAAATATATTAGAATTTGTATGTCCCGAAAAGGGAAAACAGACGACGGTGTATTAATTCGACGGGGCAAAATTCTGACAGGGCAAAATTTCGAAAGAGAGTAAAACTAGTGCTACTAGTGGTCTCTGACGCTCGCTCGTGAAAAAGGTCCATGGGACATAACACCAGTGGTGCTGCAATCGAAACGCACGAAATGCAAATTTTCGGAATTTTGCCCCTTCGGAACTTTTGTTTTCGGCAATACCGCATCGTCGACGCCGTAATTTTCGGAGTCCGAAAAATTCGTATACCCGAGAATTCCTTTCTTCGATTTTATTACGTTCGCACCTTTCCGATAGTTTCTTGTTCGATAATATAATTTTCGGAACTTTGCGGATCTCTAAAAATCACAAATTCGGAATTTTTCAAGTAATATCACTGACCGTTCGTAAAATTGCTCTGTCGTCTGCGTAATCTTTCGAAAAAAATATTTACTCGACGATATTAAATTCGTATCATTTTTGGTATCGATTCATACCCGTTCGATGTTATTTACAGTCGATTATTCAAACTGTCGTCGGAATGAACCACGTAATTCGTACTATTAAAATTCGGAGTTTTGCACCGTCGAAGCTTTTACGGTTCGAAACTTCGACCCGGCCCCGCTTAAAATTATTTCACGATAGAGTAATTATCATAAATAATGATGAGAAATATTGAAATTGTGACATGTTTATAAGGAACGCGATTAGTAGCGATTATCATTGTTACGCGCAATTGTTATGCTAACAATTATTTTGAACGGTTTTTGTTGTTTTCGTTGAAGCTATTAGTATCTCTACTGTGGAGGTTTATCGTGAATTGTGAAGGATGAAGAGAAACCATCTGTGCGCTTGAATTAATGAAGATGCGACGACAGAGAACATTCTCATCCCTTATACCACATACTTATACATACAGATCGTATGCACATAGGTACTTTATAAGCGTGTGAGAAAATGTGTATGGTATGAGTATAGAAAGGTATGGGAACCACCGAACACGAGTATATCGCGGTGTGTTTGCTCACATAGAGCGGTGGAAGCCAAATAGGGGTAGGAAGAGTGATAGCGAGAGAGAGAGAGAGAGAAAGTCCGACACATCATCAGAGACGTAACCGCAGAGGCGATGGGGATGTACCATCACAGAACGGGATGGAGAGTACGACGAAAAAAGCCTTCGGAGAGGATGTGAAATATCGGGGGAAAAAAATTCGGCCACACCGACCGACTTCGTGAACTTTTATTATTATTTTTCTTTTTTTTTTGGTCTGCCTCTATTGATCCACACGATAGTCACAGCTGAATTCAGAGATAACTGATCAGGTTATAACGAACGGTACAAAGAAAAAAAAAAAAAAAGCACAGCTAAAATTCAACATGCCGAAAACGAAACAAAATGACAGACATCAGTTTCGATTTGTCCGTACAAATCCAACCACACTGAATGGTGGAGTACACGGGTCCGGTGATCCCAATCACATATTGTACCGTAGTTTGGTTTCAAATTCAAATATATATTATATATATTTATTTTATTTTATTTTTCAATGTATATATATTTAAAATATGTTTGCATCGATTTTTTCAAATTATGTTTACATTGCCGTTTTATCATTTGCATTTATATTTATAAGAGCACACGTACGATATTGTTTGTATTTTATGATTTATTCGTAAAATACGATACGTCTCGAGTTCAATTGCAAAATATTTTTCTCGTAAACTTTGTTTTCCCGCGAACCACCCTTCTTTTCAGATCAATCATTTAAAACAAAAGCCGGGTTGCTTGTATTGTATACGAGATACGAGCGTACGTAAGCAATTTTTTTTTCACTGAAAGAATGCGTGAATTTTATCCATAGGAATGTGCTTTGATGTATCGGAGTTTCGATTAAAAGAGGATTCACGATTTTATCGGTTATGACTTGTGACAGAGGACTCGTATGTATGTGTATCGTATCATATTATTGAATTTCTCGCTTCGGCAAATTTCTCGTGTTTCAGGCACAGTACATGTATCTCTCTCCGTTCATTACTTTATGGGTTTCCGTTTTTTTTTCGACAGCGTGATAAAACTCTCCATGATATGACGGTAGTGCCTCCCATATGTTGGCTTCGCAAAACGCTAATTGCAATACCAAAACCACATACCGACTGCTAGTAAACAGAAGGCCGTAACTAAAACGATTTTAGCACGTAAAACCATCTCGGACTATGCCTTTTCCCATTAATAGATACAGCAGTATATATACATGCATGCCACGCCTATCTCGTATACCACATCGACGAATTACCTTCGAAAATCCCGCAACAGGATCAGCGCGCCGAACTAAAATGTTAGCATCCGTTGCGTGGTCCAGTGAGGGCCTTGGTAAAAAGGGACGGTATGCTAGGGGCAAGTGGGGGAGAGAGATGGTGACAAAGCGAGTTCAACGGAGAATAATTAGGCAGCTATCGATTTCTCGTCTCTATAGAGAGTAGAGAGAGCGTGAGAGAGTGAAAGCTTCCAAACCCCTCTTTCTCACTTTCATACTTTACTACACTCTACTCTATTCTCGCTCTTGTTTTTCCACTTCGTCTTTATGATTCCCATGGGATTTTATTTTTCACGAGACAATTCGTGCTTTTGTACGAAATTTTATTAGCAATTTTCAATAAAATGATTAATTAACGATACTCGCCGTATATTTCCGATACGCCGATTGATAAATAGTTTCATTTTTATTTTATATCAAATTCATTCGTATATTACGTATTTGTGGTAATAAAAATTAATGACAAAGCCATTTAAAGAAGCTGAAAAATATCGTGAATGTGTAAATATTTGTTTAGATTTACCACTAGTAGACATGCCCAACTTTAAATTTAGTCTCACGCTCAAGTTTCAATTTAATCTCACGGGGAAATTATTTATTAGTGCGGCACATCTGCATCGATATATGTATATCTATTAGAGCGATTTTTTTTTTCGACTATTTTTTTTTTTCACTCCCCACCCGAAATTTTGTTGGATATGTCGAAAAAGAAATTCCCTGAAAGTTACAGCCCTTAATATTAATTCTAAGTACTTTCCCAAAGCGTGAGAAGATTTTCTATTTAAAATACACGTAAATCGAATTTATTTTGTTTTCAAATTTCTATAACTCGGCCGCATTTTACGCTATCATATTGTTCTTGGTTTCGATTTACTCAGAATAAAACAATCTAAAAAAGTGCCTGTTGCGGTGAAAGTGTAAATTGTACTGGTGAGTTGGTACGGGTCGCTGAAGTCGATTTTTACCCAAAATTCTCGTTTTTTTGCTGTTATCTCCGAAACAATCAATGTTACGAAAAAAATGTGAATGAAAAATTTGTTGGAAATTTAATTTCCTACAAAAAAGGTCCTATCGACCCAATTGCTTAGATTAATATTTCTTGAGATATTGAACTTTAACTTATGAGTAGTATAAAATTTATAAAATATGAAATATTAAATATTTAAAAACGTAAAAAATAAAAAAAGTTCAATATCTCAAGAGATATTAATCTAAGCAATTGGGTCGATGGGACCTTTTTATAGGAAATTAAATTTACAACAAATTTTTCATTTAGATTTTTTTCGTAAGTTAATTGTTTCGGAGATAACAGCAAAAACGAGAATTTTGGGTAAAAATCAACTTCAGTGACCCGTACCAACTCACCAGTACAATTTACACTTTCGCCGCAAAAGGCACTTTTCTAGATTGTTTTATTCTGAGTGAATCGAAACCAAAAACAATATGATAGCATAAAATGCGGCTGAGTTATAGAAATATGAAAAAAAAAAAATTCGATTTACGTGTATTCTAGATGGAAAATCTTCTCACGCTTTGGGAAACTACTTAGATTAATATTAAGGGCTGTAACTTTCAGGGAATTTCTTTTTCGACATATCCAACAAAATTTCGGGTGGGGACTGAAAAAAAAAATCGCCCGAATATCTATACATATTATATGTTTGTGAATTGTTGGCATAAAACTTTCCCGTTTCTCCACCCTTTCGGTCAATAAACGATATCGAAAAAATGAAAACAAATTTGAGATTTTTAATTTTAGGACACGAAAAATATAGTAAATGAAAGACTGGTGAACTGAGATAACCGGAAATAAATTGCAGCAAATAAAATGTTACACAGCCTTTCGCTTCCGAAGCAAATGATGATTAAAAAAAAAGCTTTACATATATATCGATTATTCTGGATTATAAGGCTTGCCGATGTTACAGGGACGCAGTTAGCGTTAACTTTTATCGAGTTTTCCTATATATATATCTATATATAAGCTGTGTCTTCTCTCATCCTCCAGCCTCCCCTTGCTCTTGTTACTGTTAACTGACTTTTACCTTAACGACCTTCTGAATCATACAGACCATTTGTCCTCCTTACCGTAACGGACTTGAACTCTATCGAAAATATTTATTTATATCTGCAAGCGTATGCGTACAGTAGAAATTCCATTCTCGCAATTTTTATCATATGATTATTATACCGTAATAATGTCAATTCCATTCTTGTAAATAAAAAAAAAGCAAATTACGTAAACACATGATTATTATTAACAAACTGTTCATAAATATGTTAATAATGTTTGCATCGTTGCTATTTTCTGCCACTAAATGGAAATCTCGAAGAGAGAGAAGAGAACAAGTCCTCTATTTCACAAACTTTCAGAGTCTTTTCTTCTCAGTGATGTACCGGAAATCCCGTCGGAGCCCAGACGAACGAAGATCGAACGATCTGCACACACGCACACACACACAGCCATACACACATGCGCATCCATCCTAAATATATTTGTGCATTATATATATGCATGTACTTCGAAGATTCTAGGGAACTCACGAATTTCGCCTCTTTTACAATTCTATCTGGCTGTATGTGAGATACGTTTGATCGATTCTTCCCTATCTCCCTCGCTGTTTGCTCATGATATATATACCCGGATATATTCACAATTTTACGTAAATCGACCACTAGAAGATGAATTCTCCAGCGGAGAAACTTTCTCATGGACCATATACGCTCAATGATATTTTTTCACCATTCGTTTAACAACTTTTTTCTGTGTTCTTCAATATTCCGTGGAATAAACCTACCACCAGAATGTTGACACTGACTAGAGCGCAGAATCCCGCTGGATGATCCATTCTCTCATCTCGGGCGGACACGGGAACAAAAACTTTTTCTTATTCGAGCCAAAAAAAAAGGAAAGTAATCTGAGACCTTTCGAAACATTTTACGTTCTCGTTAATCACGCGCATCAACCTTTAAGCTTCCACAAGCTGCGAGCTTTACTTTTACCAAAAAAAACATGAAGAATATTATAGAAATCGTACATTCTAGAGAGAAAAAAAAACGTAAATTGTTAGACCTCTTTAGGTATTAAAAAAGAAATCATTCGAAAGAAACTTCTTCTATGAAGAAGCGAAAGTATTTTGGTACTGCTTTCAAGGAGTTCTTAATCTCTGAAGAAGTGAGACCTTTCGAAACACTTTACGTTCTCGTTAATCACGCGCATCAACCTTTAAGCTTCCACAAGCTGCGAGCTTTACTTTTACCACAAAAAACATGAAGAATATTATAGAAATCGTACATTCTAGAGAGAAAAAAAACGTAAATCGTTAGACCTCTTTAGGTATTAAAAAAGAAATCATTCGAAAGGAGCTTCTTCTATGAAGAAGCGAAAGCATTTTGGTACAGCTTTCAAGGATTTCTAAATCTCTGAAGAAGTGAGAAAAAAGTTCGTGAAATTCATTGATGAGATTATTCACTGCTCTCTCTCGGGACCAACGATCGGGCGAATCGTTCTAAAGTCAACTCGCAATTCACGTACGAAAGTGTGTACGTATAGCGAGGGAAACATTGTAAATATTTATACGCGACAGATGTGCGATGATATTAATAATTATTGAGTTTCATTCGTCAAACATACACAGCAATCGCGCGATGTCAATCGGAGTTTACACGCAAATCGCTGAATCATAAAGAGAGAAGACTGGGGCGGATAGGAGGTGCGGGAGGATTCGATATTGCACAGCTTAATTCGCAATTTGCCATAGTGTTGAAGAAAATTTTGGTTATCGGTATCTAGCTGAAGCGTTACAAATTTTCATCCAACCATTTCCCATTTCCATGTTCAACGTCGATCCTACACACACACACACACACACACAGAGTAACCGTGGAGATGTGTAAACTCAGTGATTGGCCTAATTAGAGACCGCAATTATTTGGGATTAATCGGGGATAAACCGTTCAATTACCAGTCAGTGGTCAGGTCTGATATTTGGCCTCTTGTAATTCCATACATAACTCGGTACTTAGTCCCGTTGTCTCTTCAAAGATTGACTCGTAATACGGGGCCTTTGTGTGACATTTACACGCATTCAAATGTTATCGTCATACAATCATATTTTTCGTTCAAAGCTACCTTCTGGAATGTGATTTTTTTTTCTTAATCGGACGAGATCAGAATTGCGAAAAAAAATTCTTAAAACTTGAATAATTAAGCAAATTCCCAATGAGTTGTTTAAAATGTTGATTTTTTCATTAAATTGAACACCCAATAATCCATATTATACATTCTGTTTGAGAAGATACGAATTTAGAGTACTTGAGTACTTGTCTGTCTTCTAACGTTTAATGATTTTACTTAATATACTACACCTTGTGCATTTTCATGAAAAAGTTTTACGATGTCGTACCAGTGTATATTTTGTTCGATTTTAATTGTTACAGAGCAACAGGAGTCAGCCAGCAATCGGATTGAAGCAAACACCGAAGTCGAGGGTGAGTAGTTTTATCGCATGAAATTTATCAATCATTTTACAGTAAATTAATTACGAATAAATGTTCTTAAAGTTATTAATAGCCATTAATTCTCGGAAGAAAAGACTATAACTCTTTTCAATAATCATTCATAATTATTTTACACGTTGTAAAGAAAATTTCGTTCGACTCTAGTGACCTGTGACGTCGCAGGATAAATTTAAATTCCTCACAGCAGTCTCGCATTTTTTTTTCTCCTATCGAATTTGTCGATTTTCTATAGTCGTATATTCGCGAGATTTTTTAACGCGTGTCTCAGAATAATGGAGATATGAGAACAAAAAAATAACAAGAAAACCGTATCGTTATTCTAACCCACGTGAACGTGTAGCTATACGTACATAAGCATTATGGAATTCATTCGAAGGTCCAAAGGGAATTTCAAGGAAAATCTATTGGTGTTTTCACGAGCTTTGTGAGCACAATGGTCTCCGTAACGTCGCGTGTCTTTGCCGGGTGAAAAACGATCGTAACCCCGCCGAGAGAGCAATCGTATAACCGCGCAATTTCCTGAAATTGCATGCTTAGAGCCTTTTGGATATTTGCGGTTGCACATTCTCTCTGGCACCGGCGTATAGACTGGAAATTCTCTATGAAGGAAAAAAAAATTGAGAGAAGCGGAGAATGTGAAATCGACAAAATGGCGGATTTTGTTCCCGATGCATATTGACGAGAGAGAAAAGATTGAGAAAAATATCTCCTCCGAGAGACAAGGAGATTTTTTACGACAGCTGGAAGAACGATGAAAAATTATGTACTCGAGATGATGATGAGATGACGTTTATAAATACGGTAGCGAGAAGATATACGACAAAAACTTTGAAGTCTCGAGAGACAAACGGTGTTTCGTTATTTTGAAACGTCACTCGGTTGTGTATTTATTCGTTTCAACATCTATGCAATATTTCATACGCGAACTTTATATTGTTACACATTAATATTAAATTTGGTAAATATGGAGCAAAGGGGACCCACTTCCGATGACCTTGTCCCTTCATATATGATATCAAGGGAGTCTTCCTGAACAACTTTTTCCTCTGACAAAATTGGGGGCCGTTATTTATTCAAAAGTTATTAACAAATAAAGTTCATAATTCATAAAGCTATTTTCCTTATATGTCAGTCCCAAGTATCTTGTCCTTCACATACGTTGTTAAGAATAACCGCCTAAGTAACATACAAAAAGTTTTATCCGTTGCTCATTGTTTGTTAAAAAATTATTAACAAAAGAAGTTTCATACATCGAACATGAAATACTTTTACTAGTGGCGAACAGTACATTTTTAACAATAATTTTTAGTAATAATTTTCTTAACAAACAATGAGCGACGGATAAAACTTTTTGTATGTTACTCATGGGGGTATTCTTAACAACACATGTGAAGGGCAAGATGATTAGGACTGACTGGTATAAGGAAAATAGCTATATGAATTATTAACTTTATTTGTTAATAACTTTTAAATAAATAACGACCCCCAATTTTGTCAGAGGAAAAAGTTGTTTCTCGTGCGAAATGCGTCGAGTGGGCCTATTCCAAAGGTCATCGGAAGTGAGTCCCCTTTGTCCCATATTTACCTTAAATTTTTATGAGTACTGAACGAAAGCGGGGAAACATTGGTTATAATAATATTTTTTAATTAACTTATTAAGAACTTTGACATTCCCTAGGAGCAATGAGAAAATCGACGAGAATCCTTTCATTCTGACATTTATTTTCTTTCCCATCAACATCTATCGCAGAAATTTCAGTAATACAATGAAATGATTTCCTTTTATTCAATGCCTCTTCGACAATTTTTTTTTCTACTACCTTTTTAATATTTATATATAATAAGACAAATGACGATGATTTCAACGATTTGCGTAATAACAATGGTGGAATATTTAGTATTTTTTTATTTAAGAATTATTCCAAGCCGTGCATTCAAGCACGGCTTCGAAAAACATTCGGTCGACCATTCAAGGTCGACCGAATGTTTTTCGTATAATTGACGATTTTACGAAAAACCAACATCCCGACAGTCAAGCATTCGTCATGACGTTAATTAACCTGAATAATCGCGAAATAGCCAAACCGTGTAAGTTAATAACGTTCATTTTTTTATGGACTATCTCAAACCCTTATTAAAAATTATTCCAAACCACCTACGATTATTATTATCCACTTTAGCCGTCGGATAAATGAAGTGTTAACGACGAGAGTGACTAAGCGAGCGAATTATCCCCATTTCCGTGAACCTATACCAACCTAAAACGCTTTCTGGTGGCTAATTTTTGTCTTCAACGATAGTTTATATCTTGATGATAAAAACTTCGGATTAACAATATTTATATATTGTGAGGGGGATACTTTAGAAACAAATTTTGTTATTAACAAGCAGTCAGGTACTTTTTAGAACCGTCGGTTTTTGAATTTCAGTATTTATTCGGAAACTACTGATCGTACCTATAAAAATGTTTGTTTCACAGATTGAACTTGGGTGGAGGAATAAAAACTTCATTGGCGAAAAAACGATGTTTCTGAAAAACCGTTAAAAACAGTTGTTGAAAACAATTTTTCTGACATTCATAGCTAAGAAAAATATGCGCTTTCATTGTCAGTAAAACATGAGCCGTTTGGATGTAGTTTGTTCGTTTATATGGTAAAGGCAAATGAACGAACACCGACGTTATCCGCATAACGGTGTGACGAAAAACTCATGACGGCTGTTGCCCTACAGAATTGAAAAAAAAGAAAAAAAAGAGAAAAAAAAACTCGGTATATAGATCCGGAAACACCCTTCTCACGCTGGCGCGCGGGGGCTTCTCTGAAAAATCGATCGGTCCCAGCGTCGTGCACCTACAGCTACCGACTACTGTATGTATCTAATGCTTTTCGCTCGCAGCATCAGCTCTCCGGTAGGCTTTTACGACCGAATACACACTCACATACATTTCATATGAAATTGGCAAAATACAAAAATAACACAATAAAAAATACGAATTCTCGGATTCTCATTTATTCTATCATACTTTTCGTCTTGTTATTTACGTATTATCGACGGCTCAGTGTTTGTTAGAACGGGAAATAGAAAGTTCGTTTAAGACAATATGAAAATTTTACTTTTTTCAATATTATTTAGATTCTTTTTATTATTCAAATTTATGTGTGGGCGCACGTGTGCAGATATTTCACAAACGAAGAACATTCTCTTTTTGTTGCGCTTTGTCGGGGAAAAAAAAAAGTTACAAAAAAAATTGTCTCTTTGTTTCTCTCAGTCGAGCGTTCGCGATGAAATTCACAAATCGACGAGTGCAACGTGTTTTGTATATGCGAAACTCGCTCTCGTTCTACAAGGTATTCCGTATTCGTACCGTGATACTTATAAATTCTGCATTTCCGCAATTCTCACGTATGCATAAAATACATAATGTAATATTTCGTTGGAAATATACGTCAAAATATACGAATGTGTACGGGGAGAAATTTCATTCGGAAATTGGCGGAAAAAGAAAATAATTGTACCCGAAGCGTTAGATATTTCTGTGAGATGTATATATATATATACATACGAATTACACTGCAATTAAGTACGATGTAATTCACAATATAAATATTAGAAAATTTATTTCGATATTAAACGAAATGAATTTGGGATGTATTCGGACTATCGAGAACGCAATTTTAATTTGAAAATAAGAGAAAGTAAATCATACGCCTTTTTGTTTCGGAAAATTTAATTTTTTTCGTCCTTCAGAAAATCTTATTTTTTCGCACGGGAACTCACGGGATTTGTAAAAATTTTTTAATTTCAAAATCCCATAAAATTCGAGACGCTCGAGCCGATTTTAACGAAAATTGCAGAAAAGAAAGATGATTTACTACTTGTATGCCAAATTTGGGGACGATTAGTCAAGTTGTTATCGAGATACAGCCGTTCGAATTTTACAATATTGTCGCACACACAACATAGGGAAATTTTTCTTCTAAATGTGTGATTTACCACATTGGAGACTCGAAAAAAATATCGAAACAAACAAAAATCACGAAAACGAAGCTTGCACAGAAACGAAACTACGAGGAAGCAAAGTGGTTTTATAAACGCCTCCGCCTCCCCGCGCCCCGAGGTGCTTCAATATCCATTATTTCACGAAAATATTTTCTTTCTTCAGACAATGCGAGGAGCACCGGTAGATCCAATTACTGTATATCGTTTATATAACTGCTACAATGTGCCTGAGGAAGTTCTAAAAAAAAAAAAGACATCGCCATCTTCGTACAGCGTAGAAAGGATGACCGATACTCTCCAACTCTGCTAATGGCCAATTTCTTGCTACGAGAGTAAGAGAGAGAAAGATGGAGAGTGTGCCGTTCGTCCTGAAAGTCCGAAATGAGTTCCGGACTCGATAAATTCAGTTAGCTTCTTGCGTCACTTTCTTCGTGGTTGACGTCATATATCTACTTGTTACATGCATGTATATGGGACATTTCGAGCCAACTCGACTTTTCCTTAAAGTATGGTTCTAGAGTGACAGAAAATAGAAGATCCATAGAGTACTAAATAAAATTGTTAATTTTACGGAGAGGGCTGTTACCGAATTTGTTAAAACTTACACGGTAAATTCCTTGATACAAAATAACATTATCCAGACTATTTTGAAACTACGATTATACCCGTAGCTTTATTTTAGGCAAAACAACCAAATCAAGATACAATTTTTGTCAACTGTTCCTATTTTTATTTTATTACTTCTTTTATATTGGCAAAAGATTTCTACGTGATAAAAAGCGCTTGAATTTGACGAAATTAAACTTCGAGATATAATATATTATTTTAATGGCATTCACTATAATATTTATGCCATAAAATAATATATTATAACTGAAATTCTATTTTTTTTTAAACCACGATCTATGTTTGACACATGGAAATATTTTTTCAATATAAAATGAATAATAAAAGAAACATTCCAACATTCATCGAGAACACATTTATCTCGGTTTCGTTGTGAGACCTAAAATAAAGCTACGTGAATAATCGAAAGAGTTTATGAAAATTTGTTTCCAGTGAAAAAATGTATTGTATAAGTTTTAACAAAATGAATGATCGCCCACATAGTGATGTATAACAGTTCAGATAATTGCGAAACACAATTTTCAAATTGAACTTCGAACGATATCAATTTTCGAAGAAATTGGAAAATTGATGTTGGTCAACGTTTTTTTATCACCCTGTAACGTACTTAAAGGATAAAAATAAATAAAAAATGGGGAGTGTCACAGTTAGGTCGAGTTCCCGTTGATTGCCTCATATATTTATATTTCATGATGGAAGTTCCAAGCTCTTCAAATCCCGTATTATATATCGTCGTTGAAATTCGAATCGTCAATTCTGAATATGGCTTCGTTTACAATTTCGCTCGCATTCGTCGTGTGTACGTTCCCTTGTATTTATACATGTGTGCTATCGAGCACAGATAAATTTTCTATGCCTCACTTCTTACACGTGTCTGTTCAAAAAGTATCGCAAATTTTGAATTTCCGCGGGCTGCATATATTCGATTTTCGATTTTTTCGTGGCGTTAGGTTGGTACTCATGTCCCTCACTTATGCTAAAAAAATTGGCCATTTTGAATGTTTAGTTAATCGTTGACAGCTGTTTTGGTTAGATGTGTTTTGGCTTGTCTTCGATTTTTGCCTATTCCAAAAAATGGATCAAAGAATCTGTATCAAATTTTGTGTGAAAAACAAAATTAAGTGCGCGGGCGCATTCCGAATGTTGACTGTGGCATATGGTGAAGCTACCTTGGACCAAAGCAACGTTTATCGGTCGTACAAAATGTTCTCAGAGGGCCAAGAAGATGCGAACAACGAAATGCGTTCCGGACGCCCGAGCACATCAACAACAGACGAAAACATTGACGAAGTGAAGAAAATAATATTGGCCAATCGTAGAATCACCGTTAGAGAAGTTGCTGAGGAAATAAACATAGCGATTGGCTCGTGCTATTCGATTTTTACCAATGATTTGGGCATGAGACGGGTCGCCGAGAAATTCGTGCCAAAATTGCTCAATTTCGAACAAAAACAGTTTTCGAACGAAAACGTCATTTTTGAAGTTTGTGAACATTAGAACTCAAAATCTACTGAACCGATCCTTTTGAATATTTAAACATTACTTCTTCACATAAATCAACAGGTAATCAGGAGTTTTTTTTTTCAATTTTTTCAATTTTTTAATAACAAATTAAGCGCGATTTTTTTAGCTAAAATTGCGTTTTTCACTTCCAAGTGCTGCAAAAAATAGAAAAAAAAAAAAAACTCTTCCTGATTACCTCGAGAAATACATCACCTTTAAAATGCATATCAATTTTTTTGTTTCACATGATCCGGTAACGAGTTATAATGTTCACCGCAAAACCACTTTTTTTCAAGGCGCCTCTGGAGATTCAACGTTACCGGCTTATTTATCAATATTTTTCATTGAAAATTTTTTCTGAGATACTTCAATAGTTGTACAATAATATGTAATTCTATTCAATAAAATTATATTACTCATGTCGCCGCAAAAAAATCATAAAAATATGCTTTTTTTTCGCCTTCAAAACCCTACCCCGCCGTTAACATTGCTAAGGAGCTGTTGGACTCGGTCCGCGACGACCCAAATTTGCTCCAGAGGGTCATAACTGGTGACGAATCATGGGTTTATGGTTGTGACGTGGAAACCAAAGCTCAATCATCGCAATGGAAGCTGCTTTTTTGGAATAGGCAAAAATCGAAGACAAGCCAAAACACGTCTAACCAAGACGGCTGTCAAGAATTAACTAAACATTCAAAATGGCCGATTTTTTCAGTGAAGGACACGAGTACCAACCTAGCGCCACAAAAAAATCGAAAATCGAATATACGTAGCCCGCGGAAATTCAAAATTCGCGATACTTTTTTAACAGACCACGTAAATATGAATCCTCACTTCGAAACTCGAGTGTGAAACAGAATTGAATAATTTATATTGTTTTAATGTACGTGTTAATTTGTTCCTCTGAAAAATTATGTATATGAATAATGTAAAGCTGCTAAATGTAAATTCATGGTAGATAGAATTTTTCGTTTTACGTAGAAGAAGGAAAAAAATATTATTTGCGAGTACAAAAATATTTCCAGATAAAGAATGACATCTTATATTTGAATTAAGTGGTTTGAAAAGTTCACACAAAGGGGTTAGCGTGTGAAAAAACAGATGAAGGAAAAGATCTCGTCGAAATTGCAGGCTGACCTTTTTTTAGTTTAATTTTTTAAGCCATCGTTCAATTAAAATTGTCCACGAGAAGTAGTGGAATATTTTTTGATTTAGAGAAATTTTCATGCGGTCTATTTAGAATATGTAGAAAGCCCTTTTACGTGATTATTTTCTTCTGACAATAGTTCGATCGAAAATCCTTCCGCATTGTGCGAAATACATAATACATTATGCACATTTTTTTGCACCAAACAGCACTCTTTCTAATGAAATGCTGACTTCAAGAAAATTCTATGTATACGTACACGTGCGACTCACTTTTTTTCTCCAGTGCTGTCATTATAAAAGATTTACACGCCGATGATTGATCGATTGGAGGATATGTAGCTAAGATACGTTCTTCGTTCACAGATGTGGGAAACGAGCCTGACAAAAGGAGATAAAGTTGTGAATTTCGCGTATTAAACAGAAAATAATTGAGAAAAACAAATTAAGACAATTAAAAAAATGTTTAACCCGAATCAACCGTTGATTTTCTGCATGCAGGTTCTTTCCCTGCAAGCCTTGCGTTATGTACACATTTAACACTTCACTTGGATTCACTCGATTATTCACGAAAAAAAAGATGCATAGCAAAAAAAAAATGGACGCGATCTAACGTCAGAAAATTGTACAACGTAGGAGTTTCATCGGCGAAACGTTTCCGTCGATAATCGTTGATGAAATGTTCACTTCCACAGCGTTCGGAACTCTTTTGTCCTCGATTGTTTTCACGCTTTGCGAGCACAAAAGACGAAATATCGTTTAATAAACTTCAATTTTGTTAACGAACGAAAATCGCTCGTCCCAACGCGGCCACGCAACGTCGTAAATAGGTGATTGAGCTGGCAATGAAAATGGACGCTAGGGCAACTTTCACTCGTCAATTATAACGATGAAAAAAAAAGAAAAAAACCCGACGTCTATACAAGTTTCCAGTCGTTATTCCCGAATACCTATTTTCCGACGAATTTTACGACACGGCAGCAACGCGATCAATTTTATCATTGCTTTTTTCGGTTTTCGCAATTAAATACGCACAATGAAGAACTAAGAAAAACGCCACAGAGCTAAGAAGGTTGTGTACGCTTTGTGCTTTGTCTTTCGTCTCATCGTCTCACACTAACGACAAGTAACGCGTCTAACTCGGTGATTCTCGAAACTTCCAAATTGACACGGCCGGTAACGGAGTATCTCTTGTTTCTTCAAAAAAAATCGTTGAGATTTCAAAAAAAAAAGCAAAGTGAGACAAGACACGTGTCAATAAATAACGCAATGTTAAAACAGCAGCGAATCAACGGTATATATTATCTCTGTATATCGCAAGTGTCGTTCTCCGTTGTACCACGTACGAAAACGTAGCGTAACGAAAATTTCGCTACTCCGTTTAGACGCGTTACTGACTCACGTAGTGAATAATTCCAACACATCGAAAGGCGTACACGGACAGCGCGAGCAACGGTTTGGCGTCCTGCGTGTGCACGTTTATTTTTTCCTTCTGTTTCTATGCACGGACGTCGTGACATTACATTGGAAAAGGAAAGAGATAAGACGTTTGACACGTCTCCGTAGATGGGCGCGACTCGGCCTCTGAAAGAAACATTTTCGCGACGCCTGTGACCCCCAAGTAAGTGTATCGTCGGTTTTTGTTTTGGTCGACCATTTTTCGCTAGCGGCACTCGACCAAAGACCGTCAGGCGGCGGGGAGGGCACAGTTAAAAGTCAGAGTCAGTACAGTTTGTCGGTGTCGCGAAACCCGCTTCTCACGAGCGATGGTAACCTGTGATTTTTTTTTTTTCCATACAGAATTGCTCGAAATCGTAGTCACATTGTAAATGATCGTTTCTCTCGCACGTGCCCGCGTGCATTTCGTCGGCAGGCGTACGCCTGTCTCGTTTTTTTTTACTCTCCAGTGTCCACGGCACGAGCTCGAAACTCTGCGACAAACATTTTCGCGACCACCGTGAGCCCCAAGTAAGTGTTGTCGTCTTTTTTTGTTTTCATTGCCAATTTTTGTCGGTCGAGGCTAGAGCTTGACGAGGTTGGCGCAGAGTGGCAGCAGGGGGCAGAGTCTCGTTGATTTGCTACAAGTCAGTCACAGTTTATCTTTTATTCGCGACGCCCGGTTGTCATGAGCGAGGGTATACGAACTTTTTTCCATACGAATCGTCCGAAATTGTCCGAAATCGTAGCGCACATTGTAAATGATCATTTTTCTCTCACGTGTGTGTGCCATCGTCGGTAGCGTGCGCGAGGCTCGGTTTTTTTTATTCTCTATCTTTCAATGCACCCGTTCGCGACGCCATTTTGTGTCGGCACCGCGAGTGTTTTTTTTTCATCTCGTTCCCCTGCCGTATTACCGAAATCTGTGCTACAATAACATTTTTTGTTTTTCTCGCGCGTATCATGAATAAACATCGAAGACTCATAGGACCGATTTCCGATATTATGAACATATTAATTCATGCGATTTTGTATTTCGGTAAATTTCATGTTTTTTTTTTCATTCAGTGGTTCTCGTTCATAGGAATGGACAAAGAAAAATTACACATTTCCCGAAATGCATCGAAACGCAGCAATCTTTGCCCTAGCGCGCAGGATAATTTTTGTATTTTTTTATTTACTTTTTATTTGTGTTGGCAAACCGGATTTTGCACATTTTGAGGTTAACGCACGCGCGTCTTTGCGTTTCGCAAGTTGAAAAAATAATAATACCTTGTATCGTTGTGAAGTGTGTGAAAAATGTGTTATCAAGATACTTCAACAAGAAATTTGAACGACTCAAAAAAAAATCAATCAACGATGAATTTGCTGGGAAATCGGTTCGAAATCTCGCCCGGCACAGCGTCGAAAAAAGTGAGTTGCACATGTTCCAATGTATTTTCATTTCTGTTACATTTCAAGTTTACTCTGTAGGATGATATACATATAGTGCTTTTCGTAAAAAAGAAAAAAAAATTATACGTTTGGTAAATGAGGTGAATGAATTCATTCTCAAATCGATTATCGGGTGGGCTGTACTAGGGCGATTTTTTTTTTCGACTATTTTTTTTCAGTCCCCACCCGAAATTTTGTTGGATATGTCGAAAAATAAATTCCCTGAAAGTTACAGCCCTTAATATTGATTCTAAGTACTTTCCCTTAGCGTGAGAAGATTTTCCATCTAAAATACACGTAAATCGAATTTTTTTTTTTTCAAATTTCTATAACTCAGCCGCATTTTATGCTATCATATTGTTCTTGGTTTCGATTTACTCAGAATAAAACAATCTAAAAAAGTGCCTTTTGCGGCGAAAGTGTAAATTGTACTGGTGAGTTGGTACGGGTCACTGAAGTTGATTTTTACCCAAAATTCTCGTTTTTTTGCTGTTATCTCCGAAACAATTAACTTTACGAAAAAAATGTAAATGAAAAATTTGTTGGAAATTTAATTTCCTACAAAAAAAGGTCCTATCGACCCAATTGCTTAGATTAATTATTCTTGAGATATTAAACTTTAACTTATAAGTAGTATAAAATTTGTAAAGTATGAAATATTAAATAATAAAAAAAATAAACAAAAATAAAGTTCAATATCTCAAGAAATATTAATTTAAGCAATTGGGTCGATAGGACCTTTTTTGTAGGAAATTAAATTTTCAACAAACTTTTCGTTTACATTTTTTTCGTAAAGTTAATTGTTTCGGAGATAACAGCGAAAAAATGAGAATTTTGGGTAAAAATCAACTCCAGTGACCCGTACCAACACACTAGTACAATTTACTCTTTCACCGCAAAAGGCACTTTTTTAGATTGTTTTATTCTAAGTAAATCGAAACCAAGAACAATATGATAGCATAAAATGCGGCCGAGTTATAGAAATTTGAAAAAAAAGAAAATTCGATTTACGTGGATTTTAGGTGGAAAATCTTTTCACGCTAAGGGAAAGTACTTAGAATTAATATTAAGGGCTGTAACTCTCAGGGAATTTATTTTTCGACATATCCAACAAAATTTCAGGTGGGGACTGAGAAAAAAAATAGTCGAAAAAAAAAATCGTCCTAGTGCTATACGGTTATTAATAGTCGGGACGAAAACCGTGTAATTTTTCTTTATTGTGCGAAAAGAAATTTCTATGGAAAATTCTCAAACGATGTTTTGAAAATGCTTTCCTGGTCATGTAAAAAAAAATATTCAAATCGGTGTTGTACCAAGCATTGTAAGAGGCGAAAAAAAATCCATCTTTTACAATATTTTAAGATCCGGATGTGAATATTTGTTTGCACGGTCGTAGAAACGTTTTCAGCAATTGCTCGTTTACGATTTTCCAAGTGATTTTTTTTCCGGCTATTTGAAAAGTATCTCGAGTCCCCCTCCCCCAACAAATTATTTACGAGCGACAAAAAAACGAGAGAACACGTCTTCGGTAGCGGTCTATATAATAAAACAAAAAAGTTCGAAATCTCATTTACTCGACATTGTAAAAAAAAAATTGCACTACCAGAGCAAGTACAATAAATATCATGTTTTACGCGACTTTCTCGTTGACTCGAGCGAGTAAAACAAAAATAAAATTTAATACACGACTCGATATCGTGACTTCGAACGAATAAAACGGAAATAAAATTTTCCACGAGTATCTCATGTTTGCAAAACGATATATATATGGACACACACACGCGACGACATATACATGTATATGTATACTTCGGAAGTAAATTGATTGATATCTATATATGTCAATCAATTTATTCCACGTGTATAGCGTCCTACGCTGTTTCACATTATATATATACAATTATTGTTTCTCCGATTCTCCGTCGTATCGATAATTCACTGATTTTTTTCCGCTAACCGCACACGCGATATTCATGGGAAAATGGCGCGTATCGCGCGTCTGGGTTCTTTAAGGAACGCACGAGGCAAACTCTCGTTTCAATAGTTGTACGTATTTCCATTTTTACGAATTAATTTTTATAAAGAAAAAAAAAAAGAAAAAAAAATTCAACGAGAAACAAACAAACGCTGTAGAAATTCAAATTAGAAATAAAATAGAAGCGCAACGTTGGTAGTTGGGGGAAAAAAAGGAGTTTGCTTGAGTTTTTTCAAACTTCTTTCATTTCGTCGAAAAATTTGTTAGATAATCGTTTTTTTTTTCTTTTAATTACCGAGCCTTTTAAAGACGTAGCTAAATGCTTAAAAAATCAGAGAATAAATAGCAGAGGGGCGAGCGTCGGACTCAGATCGAACTGGCGTGGAATTCCTTAAATGTGTGATCGTCGTGCGCAAAAATGAGTTGCGAGCACGCGAGATCACGATGAAGGGGCTTATACCGACCCTCGCATTTGATCTCTCTCTTTCTCTCTCTCTTTCTATCCTTCTTCCTCCACTCTCGCGCTCACTCTGTGCCTCTATTTTTCTCTCTCCTCTCCCTATGCCTCTATCTCTCTCTGTTTTTCTCCCCGCTCTTCGTCATACACGAACGGTGAGGGCCTGTTGCACACAGCTTTCGTTTCAAGGGAAACAAACGAGCTCGATGGCGGAAGGAGAAATTCGCTCGATACGACCTCGCCAAGGTTCGTACCTGTACTGTTATATGTACGTGATAACATAGTATATGCACAATGGAAAACGAACTATCCCGAATGCCCGAGTTCAGCACCTTTCACTCTCGTACAACAGAACAGGCTGCCAAATTTACAATTCATCTCTGAGGTTTCATTAAAAAAAATTTTTAAACACAAGAAGAATAATTTAAAAAATCTTAACCGCAGTCAGAAAAAATCCATGTGTGTGTATGTGTGTGTGTGTGTGTGTGTGCGCGTGAGATGAGGCTGCAAAAATCGGGCTGAAATTTGGTAGGCCAGTGGAACAGTCACTCCGTTTTCTTCCATTGTGGTTTTCATACAAAGATTCTGAGCTACCTGTCGAAAATTTACGTTATTTCGAATTTTTTTGTTTTTTTTTCATCTTCCGTAAAGAGCATAACTCGTGCAATTTATCGACCTATAAAACTGTAAATAAACGATCACTAAATTACAATGGGTGTTCAAACTTTTTTTAATTTTTTCGAATTTTGGAATAAAAAACAATATTGAATATTAAATACAAAATTAAAAATTTGTAGAATTTTTACAAAATCCGTTCTGACTAAAATCGAGCTCTTTCATACTTACATTGCTCGCTTGATACAAATATATATGTAAGTACAATATTTTTTTGAATGCAAATTGGAACGTGCACAGTGTTTACTTATCATTTTTTCGCATTACAAAAATCACATTTATATATCTATGGCTGTGTCCTCTTAGAAAACTGTGTGAATGTGAAAGAAATTATGAGATATCTTCACGGCCACGATAACTTAGATATGAAAAGAAAAATTCTGCGAGCTGAATCGCGGCGTTTTCCATAACTACTACAAACAAGTTTTAATCGGTCAAAGGTGGAGCCATTTGAAATGTTGATATATTTCGGTTTCTGAAAAAGTACGAGAGCAACAAGGCGAAAAAATATTTTCTCGTCATCAACTACATTTAAGATGTTTATCTGTCCGGAATTTTTCAAGCTGTTTATTGATAACAATGAATTTTTGTCGTAAAATCAAAAAAATGAATGTAGAAATGCAAAAACAATCGAAAAACATTGATTTTTTTTCTCACGTTTTACGAAAATGCAATAGCACAAAGTCTCCGAGCCACAATCACCAACTAGTGCGCTGTAAATACAACGTATATAAATAAATTTACGAGAATATACGTATCAATATTTTATGATTGTTTGGCCGAAAAAAACGGCGAAAAAACGGAAAATTAATTCAGCGACGATAGTGAAACATTTTTTTGGATCGCTGATGCTTGGCGAAATATTTTTTTTTTTTCGCGCCCATGACTTTTTATTTCTTTGTTTTCTTTTTTTCCAATTGCTACTCGAAGCGATGGTACGATAATGCCTCTCGGTCCGTCATGTCCCTTTCCGTTGAACGTCCAACACATGTCCTAGAAAACCCGAAGTGGATTGCTTCACTCTCTCGCGTACCATCTCTATATGGGTATGCATATATCCGATGTTCTCATAGTCAAAAGGGTTTATCTAGCGTTTGGAAGCAAAATACTTTGCCGCCCTTTCGTCTTGTGCCCTAACGGCACACAGATGTATATATGTACATATATATAGGGGCGTAGCAAACAGTTTCGTTCTTTCCCTTTTTTTGCTTCTTTTTCTCTCTCGCTCTCTGTATATCGAGCGTTTCGAAGAGCAGTATTTTTTCGTTACCGGGGAATATATAACCCGGGAGAGTTCTGGACGTATGTGAAAATGGGGTAGAAGAGAGAAAGAAAAAAAAATGTCGGGCTTATGGGAGGATTTACGCGTTGAGGAAAAATACATCCGAACCGACGAAATTTTTACGAATGACTTGACGACACGTGCCTTTGTGTGTGGTTTTTTATTTTTTTTTAATTAACTCGTTGCAGGTGAATCCTCGAGAGAACCTGACATTTTTAAAGAATTTTACCAAAGTGTTTCGTAACTGCAAATATTTTTGCGTAACATTTTTACACAATGAGTTCCGTTGTTTTTCATTATTTTAAAATACTAAATAAAATTTCTTTAAAGGGAATGTTTTGTTGTGATTTTTTTTTCATTGTTACAAATTTTCTCTTCTTTTTTCTATTAAATGTCATCAGGACATTGTCAAAGGCGGTAAATATTTTTACCCATTTTGTGAAAAATCCGATGTAACATCGCGGTAAAGGCATTTGACTGAACTACTTTTTCGTTATATAGGTCAAAAGTTCGAAAAATTTCCGAATCGCTGCCTCTTGCTGAATTAGCCCGAAAATCAATACACCTACGCACAAACTTCGATGTTACCAAATTTTTCTTATCAGATTCTTGATTGGCATCACGGGGCAAAATTTATTTGCAGATTGAAGATGAATTATTCCCGAAAAATTGACCTTTCTCACGAGACAGCTAGAAAAATAAGCGATAAACATTTGTTCGTCGATGTAATATTGTGGAAACTCGTGATACTGTTTGTGGATAAAATATTGTTGAATCTAAAGGCTCGAACAGTCCTCCAACCTCGCCTCTCGTGGGACATTGAGCAAAATATTTTTTTCCAATTTTCTCCTATATATTCGTGGACCTATTTTCCTTCGTGGATATTTCAGGAAGTAATTTAGTAAGGCTTTGAAATTTAAAGAGATATTTCATTCTTTATTCGATCGAGGAAAAGTGGATTGTAGTTTGTATGAAAAACGCTCGAGCCATTTACAAAGTTGAAAATTCATTACAATATCGTCCTCTAGATGAAGTACGAGTACATTTATTAAATATATAAATATATCTCACAAAAAGGGTATAAATCATCGTTAAATATATTTTATACGGGCATTTCGATGCTCATTTCTTATTTCATCCTCGGGTCGATCCCCATACATTTTTATTTTTCCATTCAAGATTCATTCCCGGAGATTCCGCAAAACGAGAAAGATTAAATACTTAATTTTTTTTTGTCCTTCCCTCTTTTTTTCTCCATCCTCCCATTTTTTTCTTCTTCTCGAGATTCCCGAGAGCGGGGTCTTTTGTCCAAAAGGACTTGGTCTCTTTTCCTCCTGGTCTTGCTCTCAGGGATTTCACTGAAGTGAGCTTGTTTTTTTGTCTCCCGCTATTCCTCCAAAAGTCCTTCGAAGGCACGCTTTTGTTTATCTGTCGGCTCCGCTATCTCGGTCCACGGTCGAGTCTCCACCGTGTTTCCTTTCTCTTCTTGTGGGCGTGCAAATATAAGACGCCCACAATTTACCCCACAAACAAGCCTCAAGGAAAGAAGGAAAAAGAAACCACGACAAAATGTCTCTTTTATTGATATATGCGATAAAAAAAATTGTGTTTGACAGTAAAATCCACCGATAATGGTTAAAATATTTATTGATATAGAAGGGCATAATGATATTCGTGTCGTTGGATGATTTGCAAGGGTTTATGTGGTTTCGGCTCGAATGAAACAGACGGATGATACTCGTGGAGACAAAGGGTTGTTTTCATATTTAAGCGCGGAATATAACGTGTTCACTCGGTAAATCAAAAAAAAAATTAAAATATTTCGATAAATTTAATTTGCAAATCGAACGGAATTTATGAAAGTTTGCTAAATTTTATTCACTCAAACAACATTTATTTGGACTAAACAGAATTTGTATATGTCACGTTTAAAATAGATCGCGCGTTGAATATAAAAAATACACTAGTACCGCGATTTTGAGGAGTTCGATTTTAAGGGGGGAAATAGGGTTAGCGTTTTCTCAATGATTTTCATGAATTTTTTTATAGTATAAAAAATTAATATAATTTATTGAAACTTTGAGAATATTTTATACGTATATTTAAGTATATACTATAAAGCTTTTGAAGAATTTTCTTGAAAAAAACACCGGGGATATTAGCGACCCCGTATTGCAGGTCACAATCAGACTCAGCATTTTGCGTACATTCTGGAAGCCGCAATTTTCATCTGAAATCAAACGAGGTTGGAATTTACTTTTATTACATGTCTCTCTTCTATATGAACCTAAATGCTATAAAAAAAAATAGAAAATTGAATTTTTTACAGGGGTCAAAACAAAAAAGCATGATTTTTTGACATTTTTTACAACTATATTTGCAAAAAAACAATTATTTTAAATAATGATAATATTCCGATTTTAGGTTCATATAGAGCGCAATACTATGAAGAAAGTAACTGCCAATTTTCAAAACGATTGGTTGAAAACTTTTCAAACTAGCGTGTACGCAAGTTAAAAAAAAGTTGTTTTTATAAAAACGCGTTTGAAATACGTGGCGCGCTCGGGGCCTGAAGGAGAGCTACTCACTTTAATGGCTTATAACAATAGAACGAGTCGGAATTTTCATTTAAAATTTTGGGAACATATTTTTCAATAGTTTTACTAACAATTTATGAAATGAAAAAAAAATCGATTTTTTTTAACCGTCAACCCTATTTCCCCCCTTAAAGATAATCTTCACTCTTTTGCCTCGCTTGTGCACGGCGCATCCACGTCACGTCGGTCAAGGCCGTACTCGTATTTCTCTTAAAAGGCATTAGGGTTCTTTTCAGGTTAGGTTGTTTTCACGTTAACATAACCTAGTGTACTTATGGAAAAAATATGAACGTACATAACCCGAAATATGACGAGAAAGGGCGTCCCAATCATTTGTTACGATACGGCCCTGGCCATAAGCGCGTGAGTGGCTGTTTGCGTTATAGTGGCTGACGGGGGCTTAGGCAGCCTTGATTATAAGAATTTCCGGTCCGAGTTTGTACTCGAAGTCGAGGTCCTAGTGTATTTCGTTCTTTCTTCTCGAGCGAATAGAAACAAAAAAATTCTACCTTTAAAGATTAGCCTGAAAATATGGTTATTCATTCAAAAGCACACGTGCAACGCGATAGAAATGTTAGTATGTTTTTGCTCAACTTGGATTTATATGTTATTCACGCGTCGACGATGTGGATCGTTAATCGCACCATGCATGCCAGAGAATTGAGCTAGAAGAGATGTCGGTGCATATTGAGTGATAAAGTTCTTAATAGGTCACACGTGCACATAACCTCGGCGAAGGGAGTGAAACGCACGCGTGTAGAATTATACGACATCTTGAGGCTCGTAAAATGTGGCACGCCATGAAATTCGTATCATGTCGTTAAGACATACGCAACATTCAGGAAAGATTTTACTGTTAAACAAACGACTGCGACGTTAAACGTTGATGTACACCGTGTCAATGGGACAAATCGAAGAATAATGTGTTGTCGAACGTATAAGATACCCGTAATGTCACGACAGTATTACGAACGTCAAGAATAGAGGGGAAAATAGATGCAGAGATATGAAAGATGGTGGCGTGAATGTATGAAACTTAAAAAAGGGGTTGAGGGGGCTGAAAACCGAGTGTTTGACTACCGTGTTTTTGGTGAAATAGAGAGAGAGAGAGAGAGAGAGAGAGAGAGAGAGAGAGAGAGAGAGAGAAAGCGAGAGAGAAAGAAAACATCAGGATATGGAGCTAAAGAGCTGAAGAAATGGTTCATGGTAATGAAATTTTAATCGACAAGCGGATTAAAAAAAATGATGCTATGTTGAATGTGCGGAACGTTAATGTTGAAATAAAATATAAATATCGAAATATAAAAGTATCCACTATTTACATTCAATAAAAAATTGAATAAAAATTGCTATTGAAATTTAACACTAAAACACAATTAAAATTCTAACATTAAAGATACTCGTTTGTATACGAGCTTGTAAATGGGATAAATCGAGAATAGTGTATCGTCGAAGTAAGATATATTTAATTTCACGATAGTATTGGGAACGTCAAGGATAGAGGGAGAAATATAGTTGCCCGGGACGTGACAGAGGCGTGCGAGGGTGTTGCGAAACTTGAAAAAAAAGGGGTTCGGGGGCGGTAGGGTGGTTGAGTACAAAATGGCCGTTGAAACGGAAGGACGAGAGATAGAGCTCGGGCCGGAACCGATTCGATTAAGAGCTCACACAACCCCCTGATCCATCGATCTCCCTCGCTCTCTTTGCTCCACACACGGATATTTCCGGAAGTGGGCCGAAACGCTTTCGCGAAATCACCCGCGATCCTTTATCGAAAGCGCACGGCTGCGTTTCTTGTCTCGAGAAACGCGAGAGCGCGAGAGACTATTAACCGCGTATACTCTCGTCGCGCTATATCCTTAGAGTCCCAATCCTCCGTGGCTTTGCCCATCCATGTATTTATACATACTCTTATATGTAAAGCGAGAGATTTATGTACGTATGTAATGTATGCTATGTATATATAAAGGTATGTATACATACATTTATTCATATGTATATAGGTATATAACCCTAAAATAAAGTAAATAGAGTAAAATAACCCTATATGTATATCGTTGTTCCTACACTTATTCCCCGACCCACTTACCCTGTCTCTCTCGAATACGCACATAATTCACCCTTCGCTTACCGCGATGTTACCCCGCGCGTTCAGTGAAAATTGCTTTGGCGAAAATCGTCCCTACAGTCTCAACTCCGCCATTATATTATATTCGAATACCGTGAGAGATAGAGATAAAGGTCGCTACAAGAATTTCGCAGCTTGATCCACGTTTACGCGCGGAGGTACAAAAAAATAAATAAAACCGAGAGAATTAAAGTATTGATAAAACACTGGAGGGAGGTTGCATTTTTTCGCTCGGATTTTACGGAAGATCTCGATCCACGAATCGAGCTATACTCGTCACGATTGAGAATTTGGAAACTTAATATTTCTGACGAATACAAAATTAAGATGCTTTAATGACGAAAAAAAAATCAATCATCGTTATTTAGGATTGGGGGTTAAATGGGATTTTTTAACCGCGGTTAACGCCAAGCCAATGGAAAAAAAAAATTCGTTTTCTTTGATGAATTCTCGCAATCGACGAAATACTTTTTTTTCTAAGTCGTAAATATTCTTGTTGTACGATGAAGAAGTGGACGAACTTTCAACGAGATCGACTGTTTTATCAAGCTAATTAAAAAATAATATTAATTAACGGAAATACGTCGTTACAATCGTATAAATGTATTTATCGGAAAATTGAGAACGAATCGCCGAGAGAATCATGAAAGAACTCCGGCAGAAATTTCCGGCGCCGCCGTCGAAGGAAATATGAAGAAAAATACAAAGTGCAATTCCATTGATGCAACATGAGAGCAAAAAAGGCAAATTCAAGATCGAAACGTATCGCAATTGTTGGAGGGAAAAATAGAAACTTGCCGCGACCAAAGCGAAAGAAATGGTATAACCACGACAAGAAAACAATTTTGCCGTATGCCGTTGTGGCTCTCGCGCGAGAAAGGGTCGTGGGAGAGAAGGAACTGGTGGGGGGGGGGGGGGGGAGATGCAAGAGGTTCAAAGGCATTTTTTACCTGTTCGCTTTTCCGGAATTCATCCGGCAACCTTCCTCTCGTCATTTCCTGACACATACATATATACAAAATCGAAAACTCGTGGTGGCGGTCGTACAGATTCGTACTCGAGTGGATGTGAAAAGAGAGAAAAACACGTCCGAGGCTGGGCTCTGGCTTTCACGTCAGAAAATACTATACAGACGTCTCAGACTTTCGAACGTTGTCCAACACCCACGCATTTATCCTATCCCCACACATTTCCAATGAACTTTCAACCCGGCGTACGATCGAACTTTTCTTTTATATCGATGTAGAAATGGTGTCAGTGTCACGCCAGTCGATAATCGACGCGATACAATGCGAGATCGCAAAAAAGAACAAAAAAACAAAATGAAGCGTGAAATTAAATGAAATATTTTCTTACGTCGTTGAGATCGATATGGAAAATCGAAAAATTGAAGACACTTCGACATGTCCTTAATGAAAATAAGAAAATTCATTATCGTCCACATCTTTCAATGTGATGTTGAAGTTTGCATCGTTGGAATGCAACGAAAATACATTTTTTACACCATTAATCCCTCTTAAGATTGGATTATCGATGACGAAAATCGTTAAAAAGTTTTATTGGGGTCTCCTTAAAAAATCTGGGGCTAAATGGGGCACGAGAAGCAAGAGCAATACTGAAAAAGAAAATTTAAAAAACTACTTCCGTTGCGTTCCAACGATGCAAACTTCAACATCATCTGTCAATTACTTTTTAATGTTTTTTTTTAACTCTCGTTCTTTTTACGATCGGCAATACTTTTTTAATTTTTCACTTCTAGGTTTTGAAATATTCGTTATCGAGATGTTAAATTTTCTGGAATGGATCCCCTCTTGATCGAATTTATGGGATTCTTTCATTCTTGAATATGGAAAAAAAAAGAAAGACTTTGCTTTTGACACTTTGTCGTAAACAATCCACCATCACACATACTCGTACATTACACAGTATGCATGTATAAATGTACCAAACACGATTTGCATATTGTACGTTAAGGATTTCCCGATTTCTCGCAACGGATGCAATCTACTTGAGCGCAAACGTGCATGTAGATGACACGTTCTATTAAGCTTCGGTTGGACGAGCTTCCACTTGCCACCACTCGAATCCCGGTACCCATTACATACTCTGGCTTGTACTTACATTCAATCGGTCTCTGACAAGTACATGTGTAATGAACACAACGTGCATGAACAAAAACACACATATATCGAATGTTGAAACGTAAAAGGGGCGTACCATTCACATTTTAAGACACGAAATGTTGTAATTCACGGTCTTTTGTTTGTTAGCATTCGATATGTGTATAATATGGGGGCTTTCCACGTAAATTTGAGCTGGCTGTGACTCATGGTTTTTTTTTCCTTCAAATCTTTTACAGAGTTCTTTGAAATAAATTGATCCGAATCAATTTTCATATTTTTTCAATAATTCGTACGATCGCAATGATAAAAACTGTTGATTTGACGATTCTGGTCAAATGTACACGGCAAATTTCTCGACAGAAAACAACATTTTTCGAGACTATTTTGGTTTCTAAAAAAATATTTTCTGTGTGACAGGAAGAGAGACTGAGTTTGAAAAGAGATTAAACATCATGTTGCAATATATTATTTGTATGGCATAAAAATAATATATATATATATTATTATTTTAAATAATTATTTTTATGGCATAAAAATAATATTTCATAGCTCGAAGACTTATTTTGTTTTTCCATTCAGGAGTTTACTCGATTCAAGCTTTGGCTCTCCCTATGTTCCTATATCCCTCTTCATGCTGTACTTCAGTTGGTACATCGTGTACGTCAAGGTTTGCCTCGTTCGCGGATATGTCGAAGCGATACCAGCTCAGAATCATTTGCATTCGAATCTCGGGGCAACTCTCTGCATATTCGCTCGTCGAATGCTTCGACAATGAGTCTTCGTGCATTGCCAGGGAGAAAGAGAACGAGAGCTGGGCTAGCCTCGTCGAAACCGTGAGCTTCCAACCACTCGTAGTTTCTCTAGTCATGTATGTAGGTGCGTGTGTGTATATATACAATCGGTCTCTTGAAATACATTCGTCGAGTGGTATAGTACGTTTGTATCTCCCACTCATCGGGCGTGTGCGTGTATATCGTGATTTTGTTATGGAAAAGTAAAAACACCTGCCAGTATCCAACGTACAAGGTTATTACGCATGCATATACCATTATTACACGGTGTTGACAAAAGACGTTCTGTAACTTTGTACTCTCTTTTGAAGTGTTCGCGGTTTGTTTGCCATTTGAGAGAGTCGAGAGGCCGTGTATTTCGTCATAGAACGTGCGGGAGGGCCTTTGCCGAATGGCAAAAGGAAAAAACATAGTATGTGGGGCTAATTGAATTTCTCTGACCTGGAAAATCGAAAGTGGCTTTGTTGTATTCGGTCTTTTTTCATTAATGTTCCTTCATCTCGTTGACTCGTTTCGCACTACACGACATAGTCACGATTTTAATTACTTGATGTTCGTTCTCTCTCCTTTACTGTTAGTGAGGTGGCGGGGGGGGGGGGGGGGGGGGGGGTATTCTTTTGTAATCAGATTGACAAGGAAAGTACCCGAGGTGAAAAATAGTTTCAAGGGGTGAAACCATCCCCTAAAGTTGCACAGGTCAAGGGGCGATTTTGCAGGTTCACATACAAGCAGTGCATCGATTTTGACGAAACAAAAATTAAAATATTTCTTATGCGAAGGAATGAAGAACCCACTAGATAATGAAAAAATATATATATTTTAAGGGGTTGAAACACCCTTGAACATCTACTTCTTGCACCCTACATTGAAAACTTGCGAAAACGATCGGAATGAAAATGATGTTGTTTTATAGCGGAAATAAAATTGAAGTTGACATATTTTTGTATTTGTGCAACAAAACAGTTTTAAGGGGGCAAGCTACCCCTATTTGAGTTTCTACATTCCAGTTATCTCCTTGTCATTCCAAATGTGTTTGCCAATACGAAATCTTCTCATTAAGTTAAAATTAATGACTCACCGTTTTTTTTTTTCAATTAGCACGAATACTTATGGGGACCACCCTTTCTAGCCCGTTTTTTAATAGATATTCAAAAGTTTCCGACCCACTGCCAAGAATTTAATGATGGTACAACTTTCGTGTTAAGATAAACACGAAAATCGTACCATCATAAAATTTCTTATCCGTGGTTCAGAAACTTTTGAATATGTATTAAAAAAGGTGCTAGAAAATAGTACCCTTAAGTACAAATATCCATGAGTTTCAACAAGATCGGAGGGGGACACCTCGGGTACTTTCCTTATGAGAATAGTATCGATTTTGGTTCATTCCACTCTTCTTTTGTTGATAATTTGATTAATCGATTGAATAATGATCAATAGGGTTGAGTAATTGTGTTATTGTATCGACGAAGGGTTAAATGTGGTTACCAGATCTAAGTAAGTGAGTGTAAAGCGTAATTTTTTTTTTCAACTCTTGCACTTACAAACATTACCTTTGTCATTTTTTTATTACTTCATTCTTTTGTTTCATTGTTTCATTCACTTACGAATTTGCCGTATTTTCAATAATATCATCGTAAATTTGTTTAAAGTATAAAGGAATGCTCTTTGCCGATGAATTTTGTTTTTTAGACGTATCGTCTCGTTCAAGCGAAAGAGCGCGCAGCTTGTTAACAGTCTGATTGACAGTTTAAGAGACTACTTTTTTGATTAAGTTTAACGATTTATCTCCTACCGAGAACCTCTTTACGCCCGAGGGATTCAAACCAACTGATTATTTCATCCCGGGGAAACAAAAAAAAAGCAAAACAAGAAACGTTGACTCGGTGGTTCTCTTTTAAATTTTTCTCCGTCACTGCTCATTCCTCTCGTTTTACCGTCGATTAAATATTATCATCGCTATTTTTCTTTGACTCAATTTTATTCTTATTATTTCTCTTAGAACGAGACTCTCGCGCCCCACTTGCCATCGGGCGCTCGCTCAATCTCATTCTCATTCTCACCGCTCTCATTGTCTACCTTTTCTCTTTCTCTCGTTGCCTTATTTATGGTGTTTTTTTTATTTTATTTTGTATTTATTAACTTCAGGAAGTGGACGGTGCGACGTCTCATCCAATGGCCTCTCTCGGTATATAGATATATTTACCTCGTGAGAATGACGAGAAAAGTCCGAAGATGAAGGAAAAGGGGGTTTAGGTAGTAGTGACAGAGCTTTCTAATCTTCCACGTTCTTTTCGACCTCCTCTTCTTCATTTCCTTTCTTTTTACCGTATTATTCTCCTTACTCTTTGCTACAGGGCAGTTGCTTTCTCGAGCGTCAGCATACTCGAGCTTCCCATTTCGCTTTGTCCCAGTAAACTATACGCGTACACCATTGTACTGTATATATACATTTATAGATATAGTATATATATATATATATATATATATATATATGGCTCGCGACGTACTCGAGAGGCCACGGTGATATAGTTAAAATGGAGCACTGACCGAAAACTTCAATATTCCGCCCTCTTTCACGGCGGAAGTAGTAAAAGACGAAGAAGAGTGGAAAGAGAGAGAAAAAAAGTGGAACTGGATAGAGCGAGATATCGGAAGAGATCCCGAGTCGCGTTCCAAACGGAGGATATATAAGAGAGATTCGAGGAATGAGAAAAGAAAAATACAGAAGTAGGAGAAATGAGAGGGATAGAAAGAGAGAGAGAGAGTGGGAAGGAGAGCTTATCTCGTGATAGTGGCGGTAGAGTCGCGGTGGAATACTCGAGATAGAATCTCTTCCCGTACCACCCTTGCGTGGATTAGACGGGTATGAAAATATCGTCCGAGCGACGTACGGCTTCGAAACGAAATATTTTTCCATCGTATGCACTCGTCATGAATTCCACCGTTCATCCCTCTTCCTTTCTATGATAAACGTTCGCTTAAATAAACTACACTAAACTATATAAATATGTACAAATTTATACAAACTACATCTAAATACACATTCCGTATGTTCTACATAAATAAATTCTATACGAGAAATATTTTCGTAACCGCTTTCGCAAATTTGCGCGTGATTATTCGCGTATACCGTGTGTATACGGTATGTGAGGAAAATTTGATTTCGATTTGCCGTCGGGTGAAATTTCGACGGGCAGGTGAAAGTTTGTCGAAACCCCACATCGTTAATTGGACGTGAACATGCTTATACACGGTGAGAATCGAGTGTTCGATTACCGTGTGTTTGTACAGGTAATGGTAAAACCGAGAGAGCGAGAGAGAGAGAGAATTTCCCGTGCTGGTGGGTATAGTGATGCAAGTAGTAATGGTCCGCCTTGAGTCAGCCACAGCCGCAGTGTAGGTATTAACGAAGCTGAAGAGATGGTTCATAATAATGAAATGTTTCCATGAAACCCATTCTATGCGATTTAACATTTCAATAAACAATCCTAATTGAAAAGAACTAAATAAATTTAAAAAAATCCCTGATTCCTGCGGAGATAACGAAATGTATGAGAATTGTTCGTCGTTAATTTTCGAAACGTTAACATTGAAATTAAACATTATAATTTCGATGTTAAAGTGCATCCGCAATCATGAGTCAATCAAAAACAAAAAACATATTACTTTTTCAGCAAATAGATTTTTGGTTTAAAGGGTAATAGTTATTCATCGTAAGTTTTCGGAGAGTTAATCAATTATTCATAAACGTACCGTTAATGAATTTAACGAGAATAATTATTTGTATATTCGGCGAAGGTGGCGAGGGGCGGCGGAGGGGGGGGGGGGGGTTAGACGAAAAAAAAAATTTGCCCAGCTCCGAGCACGTAATAATTAATCAGGCCAACGACTACTAATGAGGTTGTCGATGCTTATGTACTATAAGCTTATGTATTATAGTACCTCATTAAAAAAAAAAAGTTCATAAAGCAATTTCGCGCGTCAATCGATCCAACCGAAATTTCGTACAACGAACGTCGCGGTCAGTATGATGGCGAAAGAGAAACAGAGAGAGAGAGAGACGGATAGTGAGATTGACGTTTGTGTGACGCAGCTGGGCTGCCGCATTGGGGGCAGACGCCAGTAGATACGCTCTAACGTGGGTCAGACATTTTCTCCCCCCCCCCCCCCCCCCCCCCCCTCATACATATATAATATACCGTGACCGTTGAAGGGCTCGAAGGGAATACCTATAGTATCGGCTGTGTAACGCACGAAAGGCCACGGTTTACGCCAAATTTGAGCTTTGAATCGCATTTGTTACGTCCTTTTGTTTCGTCAACGGTTTGATATTACTGTGCATATAGATTGAACAGTGAAACTCGTATGGCTGTCTCGTGTCTCGCCCGTATGGAAGCTGAAACATCGAGAATTTCACGATGAGGGATTTTAGCATCTGCTTGCTGCGTAACACGATCTCGTATTGGCGATCAATCGTCAATCTTGCTGCATCGACGACGATCGATCATTCTGACCGAGAACGGTAACCGAAATATCGAACATCGAGGATTACGCGTTTGTGATATCGTATTATCTCATACACGCGCGGCCCAACGGTACACCGTTAATCTAACGTCATGCATTGTTGCACCAACATTGTCGTTAAGGTGGTGTGGTTCGGAGGCGGAGATACAGGAGGATTGCTAAATGTTTTCGTTATGTTGCGCGTTAATGCTCTCTCGCGCCGTTAATCGTCGGGAGGAACAACGCCGCAGCGTCGCTCCCGAAAGTTTACGACTTTCGAAACTCACTCGCGGATTATGACCGGAAAACGGTAATTTATTGTAACGGATTAATATATATATATATATATATATCGGTTAATCCTTGATGAAATGAAAAAAAAAAAAGTATAATAACAGTAAAAAAGAACGTATAACAGCGGCATATTAAATGGAAAGGGAGATTATCGCAAGCGTCGGGGCTCGCTCTGGCCTTTTATTTCATTTCATTTCACAGTCACGAGCAAAGCCTCTCTGTCTGGCTCCCTCGGACCGTCGCGAATTAAATGTTAAAGGGAGAATATTGTAAACGAGTCTTTTTGTCTGATTTCGGTTTTATTAAATTTTTATCACGCTCCAAGCGCGTATTGATAGCAGGGTTTACCACTTTTCCGGTGCGTTATTATTAAATGTACTCGTATGTACTTCGGTGAAGTACCAAAAAAAAAAAAAAAGCTCTGACGAGTGTTACGGAACAAACGAAAATTTCGAAAAAATTCTTTGTCCATCAATTTATTTACCTTTTTTTTTTGGCTCGCTAACATTTTTTTTTCTCGATCCGTCGTTCGGACGTATATGTGAACCATGTTTTTCTCTGTTCTGGGGAAAATTCTCTAGTCTGCGGACGACAATCTCGTTGAGGTTTAAATCACAGGACGATCTCATCTCGCGAACGTACATATATACCACCGACGAGATAACGAAGCGTGACCATACTAAATAGAATTTACGTGACCCAGTTGAGCCGAGAGCTCGCAGTTCTCCTCCCACGAGAAGAGAATGATCGCAGAGAACGAGAGTGACGAGGGGGGGGCAGAAACACTGCGTTTATCATGGGCTATCATTTATTTAGATTTACGCCATTATAATGTATATTGCGCTTGGACGATGCGGCTACGCCAACTTTTTGGCGTACGATCGAAGCTTCTCTCGATCCCGAGTAATTGAAAGAAAACCCAACGTTGCATATATGTATATACATTAGGGCGATTTTTTTTTCAACTATTTTTTTTTTCAGTCCCCACCCGAAATTTTGATGGATATGTCGAAAAAGAAATTCCCTGAAGGTTACAGCCCTTAATATTAATTCTAAGTACTTTCCCAAAGCGTGAGAAGATTTTCCATCTAAAATACACGTAAATCGAATTTTTTTTTCTAATTTCTATAACTCATCCGCGTTTTATGCTATCATATTGTTCTTGGTTTCGATTTACTCAGAATAAAACAATCTAAAAAAGTGCCTTTCGCGGCGAAAGTGTAAATTGTGCTGGTGAGTTGGTACGGGTCAGTGAAGTTGATTTTTACCCAAAATTCTCGTTTTTTTGCTGTTATCTCCGAAACAATTAACTTTACGAAAAAAGTCTAAACGAAAAATTTGTTGGAAATTTAATTTCCTATAAAAAAGGTCCTATCGACCCAATTGCTTAGATTAATATTTCTTGAGATATTGAACTTTTTTTATTTTTTATTTTTTTTATTATTTAATTCTTCATACTTTATAAATTTCATACTACTCATAAGTTAAAGTTCAATATCTCAAGAAATATTAATCTAAGCAATTGGATCGATAGGACCTTTTTTATAGGAAATTAAATTTCCAACAAATTTTTCATTTAGATTTTTTTCGTAAAGTTAATTGTTTCGGAGATAACAGCAAAAAAACGAGAATTTTGGGTAAAAATCAACTTCAGTGACCCGTACCAACTCACCAGTACAATTTACACTTTAACCGCAAAAGGCACTTTTTTAGATTGTTTTATTCTGAGTAAATCGAAACCAAGAACAAATTTTTTTTTTAATTTTTAATTTAAAAAAATTCGATTTACGTGTATTTTAGATGGAAAATCTTCTCACGCTTTGGGAAAGTACTTAGAATTATTAGTAAGGGCTGTAACTTTCAGGGAATTTCTTTTTCGACATATCCAACAAAATTTCGGGTGGGGACTGGAAAAAAAAAGTTGAAAAAAAAAATCGCCCTAATATACATGTATACGTATCTCGTCTATTCATTATTCAACGTGTTGTAGAACGATTTTTGGCAAAGAGGATTTTTAGATGTCGTTCAATTGGCGAGCATTGAATTGAAAGCGATTGCAACGAAAAGAGAAATTATTAAGGTAGCCTTAAACACAGGATTTGCAAAGATCTTTCGTTGTTTTCTACGTTTCATTCTTGCGGCAAAGGTTCGTGAATCTTACTAATCAATAATTCCATTGATAAAAAAAAAACGTTCCTCTTTACGTCGAATATATTTAATTTTCGCGTACAAACGCGTAATACAAATTGATATAAATTTAAATTGCACTGGCTTATCGTTATATGCGATATAAAACACTTGTGATTTTTTCTTTAAATTAACATTGATGTTTCCGGTTGAATTTAAGAAAAGAATAAAAATTCATGGCTACAATAACGATTCGTGATTCGTAGTCAAGGTTTTTTTTTTCATATCGACGATATAACTCGTTATATTATTAATAAGTATAAAAAGTTAGAGTTTAGGAATGTGATCATGTTGGGAAGTTTAACGTGCTGAGCGACCAGACGGTTGTTTAAATTAGAAGACGATCCTGGAGACACTGCTCCGCTATGCTTGATGCTTTTTCTTCATCCTCAGACACTGTTCTCGTTCAGTATCCCGGGTTTTGTTCAGATATACGTCTATGCGTAGACAGGATGCGCCAAAAAAACGCGACAAGACGGGGAGAGAAGTTTTGGTTTTTGTGTGTTTTCGGTCGTGGCAAAACTTAATCGCAACATTGGCACCGAGAAAAGAAAGGAAAAGTTTGAACGAATTGATTTCCGTTTTTCATATTTTTAAACGAATATCAGACGGGATTCATTTAATTTTTTTTCAGCAATTTATTATTGTCACATGTCCAAGGCTTATTTTGGTCTTAAAAATCAATATAATCAAGAAATCAAAAAAATTGTTTTATAATTTTCGAGAGTATCACCTTGAAAGGATTTGGAGATGATTTATAAAAATGAGATATTACAGAGAATTGTGGTTCACGAAAAAATAAAAAAAAGTTGTTGGGTGTTGTTGTTTAATATTCAAAAATTGTTTAATATTCGAAAACGCGAGAAAATTTCGCACTTTGATCAATTTTGGTGCATCCTGTATACAACATATGTACATATATAATCGTTCCTCTCGTATCCAGTTGGCGTCTCGACTCTCTCCTTAATTATACTCGGGGCGTGCTGTTTTCTCACTCCCGGATAATTTGCTTGGGTCCTTATGAATCCGGACACTGATGTACATTCACTGTCTTTTCACGTCTCTATTACAGAATATACACGTTTAATAATTGTAACGACCAATTTATTCTGACAGTCGCGTAAACGTCGTTAATTACTTCTTAATCCTTGTATCATCAACAAAACCAGTTTATACTCACGATACTTTACGCTGATTAAACATGAGATATGGACTTTGCACAGAAGCACTCATAACTGGTTTGAAAGAAAAAAGGGAAAAAACAAAATGAAGCCTGCTGGTTCGAAAAATTCTTTTCGCTGATATTCCCAAATACAAAAAAAACGTGATATTTTTATTAAATTCTTATACTTACGGTTACTTTCTCCTCCCTCCTCCCTCCCGCTCGCGAGTGGTTGAAAATTCGGTGGAACACGTTTTCATGATTTTGTGAAAAATCATTGCAAAGGAGAACTGATTTTGTTGAAAAGGAAATGCAGGAGGGAGGAGATTTTAATCATTTCCTTAAGGATAACCGGCCAATTCTTCTAACCTCTGTTCTATCTTTGAATTACTGGAACAAAAGTTATAAAAAAAATGGTTCCAGTACGATGTACATTGCTGTTTCATTATTTTTTCTCGTTCACAAAGTTTCTTTCGATGAGGAAGCTAAAATTGAAAAAGAAAATTCACCCCTCCATCGAGCGGGCTGTTCTTAACGAGATGATGAAGTAACCGGCAAGAGCAATGTACACATTTCTAATTTTTATTCTCAATTTTCCTCCTTTTTTTGTCATTCTATCAACGAGCAATTGAGTGAGTTTTCATCGATTTTTTTACGACATTTTCATCCATTCCTTTTAATGGCAGTAACGCTAGATTCCTGGCACATTAATTACAATGTGTTTGAGAAGTACCCAGTCAATGTTCTCATTGCAAAGTCGGATCTCATACCTGACAGTCGAGCGAGAAGCCGTAGAACGTAGCGTAATTCGGCAAGGGTTAAGGACTTGTCGAAAATTCCTATACATATATGTAGTACGTAATATAGATACATATATATGCATACAACTCCATCGTCCTATGGTAATGTCTTCCGGAATTTCTAAACCCCCGGTAAACGCTATGCACTTACACTATCTTGATTTTCCAGTAACGGTTTCCGCACAAACACACACACACACAGGCACATATAGTCCTGTATAAGTCACACACCGAGAAAATCTATCCACTTCGTCGATTCGGTTCACCGTCTACGAGTAAGAGACACTTGCGGATCGAGAGTATTACCATAGCGAAGATTTCGAAAGACTGGGATTACAGTTTGTATGTAAATGGCAAATAGTACTCGTATATATAGAAGAATTCACAATATATATTTTCACAAGTAGAATCGGTGCTAAGATGTCTCTAAACTTTGAATATTCGGTAAATCTTTGCTCACCTCTCGCCATGCTAAATGGCCAAAGTCGTACGGAATGATATTGTACTATGCTCGGAAGGATAAGGATGACCTTTGTTAACTTGATTTTCTCGAAACGATCTGATAATCCCACATAGATGTTTGACTCTGGAAGTTTCTACATTTCTTTTTTTTTTTCTTTTCATTTTCAAAAGTTGGTCGAGATTTTGGAAAATATGAAAATCTTACGAATTTTAGGATTTAAAGACAAACTTCATAAGTGTTTTTTTTTTCACATTAGTTTAAAACGAGGCTACAGTAATATTTCAACTTTTTGATCCTCTATGCAAATGGCAAATAGTACTCGTATATATAGAAGAATTGTCAATATATATTTTCACAAGTAGAACCAGTGCTAAATCCCACATAGATGTTTGACTTTGGGAGTTGCTACATTTTTTTTAATTTTCAAATTCGAAAGTTGTTCGAGATTTTGAAAATTATGAAAATCGTACGAATTTTAGGATTTAAAGACAAACTTCATAAGTGTTTTTTTTTCACATTAGTTTAAAACGAGGCTACAGTAATATTTCAACTTCTTGAGCCGTTGGCGGTAGGGGGGGGGGGAGGGGGGGATTATATTCTCATTATAATCGTAACATGCATGCTTTTTAATTTCATTGAACCTGTAATGTCTATGAGTTTGCGATCCATACAAAGTACAAAAATAACAACAAAATCTCGCAACATTGGGCCTTGGTTTGGAATTATTTCATTGATTAGATTAAACCTACAGAAATCTTTCAGTGTACCTATATTATATTGATAAACTACTTTTTCATATCTATCCGTTGGATCAGAATTTTTTCATTGAATAATTACACTCCAACAGCAGAGGTTATCCTTGCACCTCGTTGAATATTAAGAATTAAATAATAAATTTCTTTTGCTCTTGTGGTTACGTTGACCACGCCTATATCAAGTATTACTTTGATCTATCAGGAGATCCCGTTGATGTATGAATATTTGAAATTTGAGTAAAAATCATGTGCGAAGTAATCGTCAATAATTCCATTGATTCCACGTGTATTATATTTAACAAGATTAAAAATTAGTTTCCGGTTAATCCTGGGAAATTAATAAAAATGGACTGACGAGACAAAATACAGCCATATTCCTCCCGTAAACGAATATTTCATGTTTAGATGTAGCTAAAGGCACAATATACACGTATCTAGCTAATTTATAGTATTAGACTCATTGGTAACGTTTAATTTTATCAACGAGTTACATGTACGTGCATAAAGACTTTACTGCTCGTGTACCAAAAGAGCCTTAACTAGCTCTCGTCACTCTCGATCTAGAGTTTGTTCGTTAGTTGATTGCACGGAGTTATCCCGAATTTCATTAGGAGCGTTCACTCTGATTTGCATGAAAAACGATGATGCATCTTCGTTGTTGGATGGGGCAGGTGGGAAAAAGATAGATCGATGATAGAACTCTTTTTTCCTTCAAACGATACGGTGGATTATAACACGGCGCGAGTGGTTTACCGAGGGATGATTTTGTTTATGAAAGTATGTTGGAAGAACACCGACTTAACCGATCGGTGGTCCCAACGGAAGTTCACGATGCCGACTCATGATACACGGTGGCGCGCGCGCCTCTCCCCTGACGAAAGCACGAAGATAACACAGGAAACTACTCTTATCACTCGGGCTCTTTCAAGTTCGCGATTTCACCGTTTCCCGAAAGCGAATAAATAAATATCTTAAAAATGTATGGGGGGGATATATTTAAAAAAAAATGAATAACCATCAATTTTTGATATGTTTGCGTACCGGGATTTTCATTAAACTTGCAAAATTTCAAAGCCATTTATCAACCGATTTCGTAAATATTTTTTAAAGAATAACGAGTATGTTTCTTTACATTAATTCAATTGTCACACTGCTCGTTATGTGAATCGCATAAAAGTTGTTTCAGATGAAACGAACAAAAAACGTACTCAAATTTTCAACGAGACTTATTGTTCAATAATTAGTATGAACCAAATGATAGATTCGTACTGAAAATAAGGTAATTTAAGTTCGGAATAAAAATTCGGTTGCAAGATTATTCAATTATTCCAATTATTTAGTATTAGTTAATGAATACATAAATATATAAATGTTATATCGATGATTTTCATATCTGTATCGTTGGTGATCCTCAAGCTAATTGCAATGATGACGAAAAATCAATTAAATTTTCAATTATTAACATTTTTTTTAGTTATCAGTTCACTTGTTTGTATAATTAATATTCAAGTAATTATACAAACGAGTGAATGGATTGATTACTCGTTTACCCAATTATTGCTCATTTTTTACATTTTTTTTAGTACAAGAAATAAACGTTGTATGCGCACAGGGCTTATTCTTCTCTTTTCTTCTTTATTGGCTGTCGCCATCTCACGACATTATCTGCAACGCGCAGAGCTTATAGAGTTGTACTGCCACGATTTTTCGGCACCTCGTGAATTTTGTTTTAGTGTCCGGAGGGTACGGTTATGGGCATTAAAACTGCCAAAGTGGCGTAGAAATTGAGAGAAAAAAAAAACAAACACCATACAAATACGTACAGAATGAATGAGAAGCTGTGCTATACACATTTCTCTCTCTCTTATTCTTTATTGTTCTCCCCCTCTCGCTAGTTTTCTTTATTTTTCTCGCTCATTCACCCGTTCGCTCTCTCCCTCTTTTTCTTACTCTCGTTCGTCTCTGCGCTCTCTCTTTATTTCTTCTTTCCACTCTTACGCTCTCCTCGTTCTTCCTACCCCTTTCCATCTTCTTCTTTCTGTCTCTCCCTCTCGGTGCGAAGCAACGTGTGAAAGAGATTGTCCGATAGAACGAGAGAGCACTACAATGTTGAACAGTGGCGTGGAGCGAGAGTGAGCGAGCGATGGGCTATCGCGGCGTGTACCGCAAAACCGCGCGCGGGAGCAGAGCAGCAGCAGCAACGGCGAGACGGTGGGGCGCGTGGGTGTTGCGCTCGTGCTCTCGGTAGGATCGCCGGGTCGGTCGGCTGTCACTTGTCAGTTGGCCGCGAGCGTTCGAGCCGCGAACTTCGTGTCATCGCGTCATAAAATTTTTATTGTCACAATTCACGTATAATCATCGTCGACAATACAATTTTCTCCCGTATATATATACATATATACATCTTCGAAAAAAATTGTAGTTATCGGCATTTAACGAGAAAAAAATTTTGTTCACTCCCAGACACGAATTAACTACATCGATACATTTTGTCATATAAATACACGGTTTTTTTCCTCTTATTTCTCATGATAACACCAGAGCCATTGAGGCGGCGATTTCTCTTATCGCCAGCCAAATTTCGAAAGTCAATCGAGCGCGCTCTTGTGGAAACGCGCGAAACGCCGAAAGATCCACGAGAACCGACGCACAGTCGTCGATCAATTTTTACCGACGAACTGAACGTTTCTTTCGAGATTGTCTCACGCGACGACTTCAATTCAAGTTTCATGGTCTTAGTTTTTTTTTCTTTTTTTTTTACGAATTTTACTTTTATTGTCATCAAGGCCGAAATTGAGAAATAGATTTTTTCACTGTGAGGGCAATTAAAAAATTGCTCCATTGATTTATCGACATATTTACATACTTACACGTGCAAAGACTACGTACGTACGTACAGAGTTGTTTAAAAAAAATCGATAATTCATTTACGAGCGAAAAATTCTATGATTTACGGTTTGGTCTAAAAGTCTGTGTATTTTTTTTCCTTTAAATCCTGAGATCGTAACGAGTGCCTGTGCGTAGAGGTGCGCGTGTGTGCGTTTTACTTGCCCGCGTAATAGCAGAGCCCTCTTTCGTAGCGAACGTTCTCGCGAATTTTTCTTTTCTTTGTTTTCGACTCTCGTGCCGTTTTTTTTCCACGAAATTTGCGCAAAAGTGCTTGTCTTCCGGTTTTATCGGAAGTTTTCTATATCGCGCGTGTGTTCAGTGTATCGGGTGCTCCCGAAATATCATAGAGTGCGTTTGTGGGTGTCGTCGTTTTCATCGTGCATTCATCGTGAAATATATCCAATATATACACGCGATTTTGCGGTTCTTTTTTTGTGTTTATTTTCGCGGATTATATAACTGCGACGGGAATTTGCTCGGGAGGCAACTGTAACGGGTCTGCGAGGTTTTTTTTCCTCTTTCAACGTCGATACAAATTTATTCTCGGTAAATCATCGGTGAGTTTTGAAATTTTGTATTATTCATGATGTTGAAGTTCGCATCGTTGGAACCGCAACGGAAATGGGTTTCAATATTTTCCTTTTCAGTGTTGCTCTTCGCTTCTTTGTGGCCATTTAGGCACAGGTCCTTGAAGGACACCCCAATAAAACGTTTTAACGATAACGCATTTTTTTTTGTCATTGATAATCCAATCTCAAGGGGGGAAATAGGGTTAGGACAGCGTTTTCTCAATGATTTTCATGAATTTTTTTATAGTATAAAAATGAATATAATTTATTGAAACTTTGAGAATATTTGATACATATATTTAAGTATATACTATAAAATTTTTGAAGTATTTTCTTGAAAAACACCGGGGATATTAGCGACCCCATATAGCAGGTCACAATCAGACTTAGCATTTTGCGTACATTCTGGAAGCCACCATTTTCATCTGAAATCAAACGAGGCTGGAATTTACTTTTATTATATGTCTCTCTTCTATATGAACCTGAATGCTATCAAAAAAATAGAAAATTGAATTTTTCACAGGGGTCAAAACAAAACAGCATGATTTTTTGCCATTTTTTACAACTCTATTTGCAAAAAAAAAATTATTTCAAATAATGATAATATTCCGATTTCAGGTTCATATAGAGCGCAATTCTATGAAGAAAGTAACTGCCAATTTTCAAAACGATTGGTTGAAAACTTTTCAAACTAGCGTGTAAGCAAGTTCCAAAAAAGTCGTTTTCAGAAAAACGCGTTTGAAAAAATAGTAACCGCTCGGTTATACACGTGGCGCGCTCGGGGCCTGAAGGAGAGCTACTCACTTTAATGGCTTATAACATTAGAACGAGTCGGAATTTTCATTTAAAATTTTGGGAACATATTTTTCAACAATTTATGAAATTAAAAATAAATCGATTTTTTGAACCGTCTAACCCTATTTCCTCCCTTAAGGGAGATAAATGATGTAAAAATTTATTTTCGTTGCATTCCAACGGTGCAAACTTCAACGTCATTGTTATTCGCAATTCTTCACAATTGTCTAACGCACGAACCTTTCGATGCGCCTGCAGGAAGACGTTTTTTTTCGTATTTTCGAACGTTCGATGAGATTTTGTAATACATAAAAATTGGTAATGATTTATTGACCAAAAATTATTTGTGCTGGGATTGTTGTTGCAAAATGAAATTTTGATTTCACCCTGTACATTTATTTTTTGTTGGAATGATTAAAATGCTTTTTTTTTCTTTTTTTTGTTCGTAACGTTCATAAATGAATCGCGCATTGAAAGGTTTAAAGCGAGATTTTAATGCTGGCGTGTACAGGGGAGATTCGAGTGCATGCCGGTGGCCGTGGGACTCCGAAACGTCGTCACGGTCACGCACTGTGAGAGAGAGCCCTCTCGCGGTGCGTCGGTGCCAATTTGTCGCGTGTGGAATATAGTAGTTTGTATGGGACGTTTCAGGCGAAATCAATAGACTCGGGCGAACCTCACTTTTTTTTTTCTTCCTTTCGTTTTCGTATTTTGTAGAGCAGCGGGAACAAAAATAATTTGCATCGATTATCAGATTTTTTTTTCTAACTTTTGGACGTTTGTGACCGAAAATCGTTGAATTAACGCTGTTGGACGTCAGCGATTTGTCTGATATGTTTTACTTTTATATATTTTTTTAAAGTAAAATATTGATACGGTTGAAAATCAATTTGATTCTATTTGATACAGATTTTTATTTACTATTATTATTTATTTATTTTCATTTTTCAATAAAATTGATATTATTTTGGAAAAAAAAATCGTTTTTACGATAGAAAAAGAATTGTCGTTGTGAGTAGTAGGCATTGTTCAAGCGTTGAACCATTAAAAATTATTTTGTTAGTAATGAAAATTATGAACATTCCTTTGAAGTAGTTATTGCACTGTGAAGCTATTTATAATGATATTTTTTTTGTATTAACGCCCATTATTCACATCCTGGATTCATTTTTTGTCGTGAAATAATTTTTCAAATATTATCAATATTTTTAATATTTATTTATATTGTTATTTATTTTTTTCAATAAAATTCACATTATTTTGGAAAAAAAAAAGTTTTCACGATAGAAAAACAATTGTCGTTGTGAGTATTAGGCATTATTCAAGCGTTGAAACATTAAAAAATTAAAAAAATAATTCGTTAGGAATGAAAATTATGAACATTCTTTTAAAATACTTATTGCGCTGGGAAGTTATTTTTAATAATATTTTTTTGTATTAACGTCCACCATTCACATACTGGATTCTTTTTTTGTCGTGAAATAATTTTTCAAATATTATCAGTATTGAAAATATTTCTTTATATTTTTTATTTATTTCTTTTCAATAAAATTGACATTATTTTGGGAAAAAAATAATTTTCACGACAGAGAAACAATTGTCGTTGTGAGTAGTAGGCGTTACTCAAGCGTTGAAACATTAAAAATTATTTTGATAGTAATGAGAATTATTAATATTCTTAAAAAATAGTTAATACGCTGCAAAACTATTTATAATAGTATTTTTTTGTATCAACGCCCACTGTTCACATCCTCGATTCTTTTATTGTCGTGAAATCATTTTTCAAACATTGACCCTTCATTGTTCTACGGCACCTGCCGAAATAGACGTCTAGAAAGTCAAATTTTTTCAAAACGAAAAGATTACACCGTACCAATGGTAGAAAAATTGATAACGTTAAAAATTGTTAAAATCAACACTTTTGTTGATAATGACCGAACCGATATGTGGAGCAAAAAAAAAATCTGACAATTAGTAGAGTGTGTTTGTTCGCGTCGGTCGGCGCAACGTATACACTAAAAGAAAAGACAAACATAACGAAAATTTGTAATCTTTCGGAAAAGTTAATTTCGTCTGGAATGTCCCGTATATACACGCACACGTAACTATATGTATTATGTATATATAATATATACTATATACGGTTTAAAAAAACATATGACACACACCGCGCGGAGGAACCGCGTCGTGTGGGCAGTTGGCGTCTCACGGAACTCGCGTGATTTACACGTTATTCATCGATTTGGCCGTTTACGTTAGTTCTACTCCTTCTCGAGACACTTGATCCACGCTTTATCGGCATAATTTTCCAATCCATCATTCCGATCGTTTGATATTTGTGCGGAATAAAACTAAACGAAAACAAAACTGACCTACAAATATTGTTGTGATTGTTTCGATCGGTTTGTATGGGATGAAATAGTGTATGAAAAAAGAATTGTCAATTAATTGATAGTTAGAAAGAAATTTATCACTTTTTTTCAATACACTATGCGACCCAAGAAAAACTGTCCACTGTTAGAAATATTGCGCATTGTACAATAGATTTTTTTATTCAATTAAAATTGATTTATCCATTGCATTGAAAAATTTATCATTTAATCCGTGTATCACGCTGCATCGGAAAATGTACGTGCTTGACATTCGAAATTTCGAAATTTTTTACATACTAACGTGATATTAATTTTTTGTATTTTTCATTTTATTGAACTTTCTCGAAATTTACTTCAATATCTAAGTCAAATGTCACGTACAGAATGAAATTAGCGAATTCAGAAAGCTAAAAATGATTTTTATACTTTTAATTTGTGCGAGAAATTTTTAACAGTGCAAACCTCGACCGTGTCAATAAATTTATTAATTTTTGTACAATTGACGAAATGTTGAATGTCAAAATTCGATCTCGTGAACTCTGGAACACACACTATATATGTGTATATAATGTGTATAGTAAACTGGCTTAAATCGAGGAATACTCCCTCGTACTACGAGAACTTTGTTGGCAAACACACCACCCGCGGAGAATCAACTCTTTTTATTTTGTTCCCCTTGGAGCTCAAATTCTGGCTAATCCTTTCCGCCGTCATGCCAGTCTGTTAGTCTCGCTTGTATGAAATCAATGGCACGTCTGTATATACATATATAGGTATATAATATTCTTGTGCACCTGTTGTTCGGGATTTCCACACTGTCAAAGATTAAATTTGTAATTCTCTAATGGACTTACTTTGTGTACACACGCGCCGGGGCACACGAGCACGCGTTTTCTGTAACGAACGTATTAATTTGCCCTCGAATGAAATTTTAATGTTTTTCTTCTTTGTCATGATGTCGCATTTTTTGTGTTAATAATTGACGACTTTTTTTTCTTAACTGATGTCAAAAATATGTAAAAAAGGGTTTTTGACATATTTTTTTATGAGTAAGGTTCAAAATTCGGAACGACCACTATTTTGGACGGCCGAAATGTGGAATTTCCAGATAAGGAACGTTCAATAGTTCGAACGTTTCATATTAAGAATATCTTTGAATCAGAAAAGAAATAATGATGAGAATACAAAAATACATTGAACTATGGATTTTCTGTTTTTGTGTTCTCAGTATTTCTTTTCTGGATTTAAAGACGTTCTTAATATAAGACGTTCAAGTTCATTGAACGTTCGTTATTTCGAAATTCCACAATTCGCCCGGTCAAAATAGCGGTCGTTCCGAATTTTGACCCTCGCCCTTTTTTTTTAATTTAAATTTGGAAATTTTATTCCATTAAATAAAATAATATACATACATTTTTAGTGTTTGTTTTTAATTTCATTTTTTTTATATGCATGTTCACACGTTTATATACTTATGTGGGACGAAAAAGTACAACGTCGCGTCAACGTGTTTGCCATGTCTTGTATCATTATCATTATCAACCGTCTTGACGGTCGTCCGTTACACATTTACATCCAACGGAGCGTACACGCGCCTTTTTAATATTCCCATTGCGTAATATATCGACGCGTGCTCGCGCGTCTGACGTCTTTAAACGCGGCAATACACGGATAGTAACCTAAATACCTTGTTCTGTTCTGTGTATGTGGTTTTTTTTCCGATCATTATATGTACAGATGTATAAATCAATATATATATATATATTTTCTTTTTACCGTATAAATATCAATACGTGTCAATCGACCTTTCGACGCCTCGTAACGCCGCCACTCTTTTTTCAAAGTCTTCTCGACTCGCGTATCTTTCGACAATCGCGAACACTTGAGGAAAATTTATTCGTCAATTGTTCACGACACAACGAGGACTGTTTTGTTGCTGCGATGTTTTGTGTGTGTGCTGTTTGCCAAACAAAGGACAAGGAAATATTACGTAGTTAAGATTTTTTTTTCTTTTTTTTTCTTCTTAAACATGTGTTTAATTGATCTTCTTTCAGGTCCTCGTGCGAGTAAAATAAATGTGTGCTATGGTACTTAAATTTCGCAGAAAAAAAAACACTTTTTTTCTTTCTCAAACGTTTAGTATTTTATTCGGGACAAAACGAATGTTAGATCGTGAACGAAAAAAATCTGGAAAATTCTCCGTTGTTTTCTCATAGTTTTTGGTATTTCTTTTTGTTTTTGTTTTTTTTTCAACAAAATCTGCTTTTAATCTTCCGAAAAAGGAAGCTTCTGTGAGGGAGAGACAATTATGTGTAGGAGAATTTGAAAGATTCGAACTCGATTAATTTGTGTAGAGCGATTTTAGCTCGAATTTACAGGTAATTTTCAAAATTTCTTGAGAAATTTTAACCTCGATTATGGATTCTCGTCATGCTACAATACCCGATAACCTCGATCATTACTCGTTCCCCATCCGGAGAGGTTCAACTCAATATTTCAATATTTTTACAAGTTTTAGGCAATTACACCTTGTTCTGTTTTTTAATAAAAAACACATTTGATGAAACCTCAAAACCAATATCTTACCAAAAATTTAGTTTTTCGAATCATTACATACAAAAGTCCCTTGTTAACGATTATTTCAGTTACAGTTGATGTGGGGGTTTGAGATTTTTGTGAAAATTTGAACTATGACAGTAATTGACCTCACTAGATTGCTTCAATTGTAAACCAAATTTCGAACTGCCGCTTAAAACGATTCTCGTGATGTAGAAGATTATTTTTCGGCTCACTTATTACACGCACACATTCATCGAGATATCTTTCTCCAAACCTGGCTTCCTGACTTTTTTCGAACATTTAACAGACCCTCGGGGAAAAAAAAACATTTTCAAAAAACGAAAGGTTCTACTGTGCGAAAGGGAAAAAAATGCTTTACGATAATTTCAGCTCAATGTTAAATGAAAAAAAAAAAAAACTATTTTTTTTGCTCTACCATTTGCGTCGGAATTGAACGTGTTCGTTTATTTTCCGACTCTGTTCCCGAGCTTTAATTCCAGCCGGGATGAAACTAACAATTTAATCGGAGCTCGACAGCGAGTTAAAAAAAAAATCCTTCGCTCTGACCCACGAATTTTATATATGTGCCGCTACGCCTGCTGACACTGTCTCTGTGTGAGTGTGTGTTGGCGTGTGTGTCAGCGTGTTTCAAATATTATTTTCTACGCGATATGTCGTATTCACTCGGCCGCGCATTTCGTCAATTTCTCGTGATTGAACGATGTCAAATCTCGCGTCACTCGTACGACATATGTCAATAATGTGACAACTTCTTTTTCCGTTTTTTTTATTTCCCACAAACTTCTTTTCATGGCTCAATGTTTCTTTTTTATATATATGAATTTCACGCCGTGAACCGCTGATAAATAAAATATTCAATTGACGTAATAATTAATAGAGAGTGAGATTTATATAGAAAAGGACGAGCATCGAAACTGGGAAAATCAATAGCGAACAACGACGAATCACAGTGGTTGTCGCGATTCCACGCGAACAAAAAGTGATTCCACACGACTTCACGAACGATAATCATTATTTAAATGATGTCTCGTAATCGAGATTTTAACACGTATACTTCGTGCTGATACGATTTGAACTTTTCGTTATCGTTCTGTGCTTATACACGATTCTCGTATATTTACTTCCGCAAACATGCGAATTATTTTACGTTTGTTAATAAATGTTTGTTCGACGATCAAACACTATCTCGATTTAAATTGGAAAAAATTAATAAAATCATTTTCCAACGATATATATAATCTCACGAATAATTTGAAATAAATACTGACGTCCAATGTGAACGAATACATTTTCCGCTTTTTCGCACAATTTCCAAACTAAATAGTCGTGCACAAATGACAAAGTATAAGTAAACTGTATTCGTTGAAAAGAGAATGCATCATTACAAATCTTAGACGTGAATAAAATGTTTACACGGTATTTTAAGCAATTAGCCAATTAATTATCAGATTAAATTTTAATAATTAGTTTACTCCCATTGAGCAGCATTTGTCCCGATCAATACTTGGATAGATAACCGTTTAACCGTGTCACTGATTTGCACGGTGTCAGGGACATTATGAATTATCGAGTGTTCATTACGCGACTCGACAAACACACCACGAGTTTAATACAATTGCCGATTGAAGCGTTAAAACTGATTTAATAAAATCTATCGAAAACCGTATATATTTCACTTTATTTAATTTTTTTTTATCGATATAACACGATGTAGATGTGCGAGACCCCCCGAACTGCTAAAACAGTTTACAACATATATACCACCGGTTCGATAATCCGGAAGAGATTGATGCACTTGCGGTAATTGAAATATGAACGTAACGGCCGTTAAGCTCGAGATCCTCCATTACACTTGCGACGATTATCAGTTCAGGAAGACAACGGATATGGACCTGGAGAGAGTGAGTGAGTGAGATAGTGTACGCGTACACATATATACAGGGGCTCTCAAAACTAGTACGTCAGAGTGACACGGGGGTTAGATTGGCTCTGGACCTATCAGAATAAACAAATATGACCTTAGTAAAAGTCTAATGGTTTGCAAAAGAAGACGCTTTTTTTATTCTTCGGAAAATTGCTACCTAGTACTTGTTATTCCGCTACTATTGCTATGAATAACTTTGGGTTTGAATAAAAGATTTTTCACGAATACCATGAGACTTTTACTGAGGACTTATTTGTTTATTCCGATAGGTCCGGAGCCAATCTAATCCCCGTGTCACTCTGACGTGTTAGTTTTGGGACACCCTGTGTATAAACGTTGCCGAGAGTCTGAGCGTTATCCGACCCCTTCCTGGACCCGGATTAATAGCAGGTTCACGTTGATAGTTGTTTCTGTATATACCGCCTATGCATACATGGCATCGACACGAAAATCAATATACATACCGACCGTTTCGGATCAAATTGACACAAAGTTTTATAAAAATGTAATTTTCAAGGTTCTGAATTTTTTTTTCCTTCCTCTCGGCATCTTGTAGGACAACGCGAGAGAAAAAAACAATTCACAAAAAAATGTCTCAAATTTTATCATCGTTGCGTTTCGTCATTATCAACGTAAAATGTTGAATTCACAATGTCCGACGTTTATTGAGAACTTTTTCCTCGATTTGAAAAAAATCAATAATGCCAAATATGTTAGATTCAACATTTTCGTTCATAATGACCAAATGATTTTGCGAAAAACGTCGCTCTGCTATACAACATAGTGAATGGAAGGTGAAAGATAAAAATTGTTACGATCACCTGACTTGTCAATTTGCCCTTGAACAACCCGTATGTATATACGCACGGTTCGGTGAGAGTCGAGGCTTTGCGATAACAATTTGTAGGGTCCGATAGCCGGGCCCTCGGGTGACAATCCATCCTCGGTTCTTAGTTTACACGTAGCAGTAGTGACATAATACTTCAGAAGGGGCTCGAGGCTTCACGAAGCTTTTTTGGATCTTCGCTCGCGACTACAACGCGACTCACAAATGACAATCGTGTTGTATAGGCAATTTCCAAAAAAGAAAATTTACTCCTACACTTCATCAGCGCTGATTTTTTTTTTTTTTTTTCCTAATTTATCTCGGAGTCTACGAGAAGTGCACTACGAGATAAATTAGGAAAAATATAAAAAAATGTCGATTAAAAAAACAAATTTTTTTGCTAATGTATGATTAACAACGAAAATAATTTCGTTAATCATACATAAGCAAAAAATTTGTTTTTTTAGTCGACATTTTTTTGTATTATATTTCAATCGGTTTTTTCACGCGAATAATAATGTACGAAATTTTTTAAATACGAGTTTTATCATCAACGATGACAATTATTAAGCCCCATATCGAGAAAAAAACGCCATCGATACTTTCTTGTAACGATTTGATGTGAGGATTTTTTTCAAAATTGAATACGTAGCTCTTCGGCGATTCGTCGATTGAATTTAGTAATTCCGATTTACGGCGCGTTATGGCGCGATTGTTTTATTGTAAAACGATAGAATTACGCTATCGTGTGATATATTTCTGCTGTACTCAATCCTCATTCTCGTAATGCTCACTTGCTACAAACAATCGTTGTCTCGCTCTGCTTAATAGTATATACGTATTATTCTCGTGTCTTCTCGTGAAACCGAATGGTGCACTTTAAATGTAATATATATTATATATATATATATTTACCATCGGCGCGATTTCTAACTTCATCGTCCCGGACAGTTAACGCACACGTACCGGAAAATATATGTGAAGAAGTGTAATGTACGGTACCGGTCGTTATGCTCAATTCCAGGTTACGAGGCGTTATTATCGCCTATGCAACGAGCTTTGAAACGATCGTGAACGTATTCGGATATTGGGCCAGAGAGGCCTATGTCTTCTTTCTCATTGTCATAATTTTTCCTACTTTCATCGTTTCGTTTTGATCGCGACATAAAAGCATGTTGAGCGCATTGATTATTTCGCGCATCGTTTTTCAATGGTTTTTCAATCGGCGAAAAGTAATTGAAATGGATTTATCGGGACACTATGCAAATTTCTCTACCAACTGCATGAATGATAATTACGTATGTACAGCGGTTTTACTGGACGAAATAGTACGTAAATATAGATATTTTTTATCAGTTACTCTTCGATTAATTTAAAAAGAAGCATTTTTTGTCATTTTTTTTCTCTCTATAATTTGTTATTAATTATCTTGTACAACTGACCATGTATTTATAACTGTACATGTTAAATCTATACGACATTATGTAAAGGATTATTCTTCCAGTGCATTGGATGAAAAAAAAATAGAAAATTTGATCCTACGGGTTTTTTTCTAAATTCAACCTTCATTTTTTTTTAAGATTTTTTTGTTTTATTCATGTGACTCAAACGAAATATGATAATTTACATTATCGATTTGAGAGTTAACACATGCAGTTGCAAATAGGTTACTGTTGTAAAATTATTGACAATACGGAAATTATTTGAAAAATAGAGAAAAGATACTTTCCTTTTGGCAAAGTAAGGAAAAGGGGATTTCACGCAAAAAAGGGATTTCTGGAATGCAGAGGTTTTCCCTGACCTCGGAGCAATAACGGGATCAGTTATATAAATAATTTGAGATATACCGATGATAAAAAAATAACACGAATAACAATTGTAGAAAATGAAATGTGCGGCTTCATCCAACAGTGAAGGAAACTTTTGATAAAACTTTTTGTTCTCTAATAATTTTTAATGTTACTTGAGATTGCTCGTAATTATTTTGTTTGAGTAATTGCTTTTCATGTTATTTCAAATCGAATTTTCGACATTGATCCACAAAAGTCATCAAGAATCGTGCGGTATTTATTTATTTTTTTCAATAAAAATATCATATTACGTATATACCTTTTTTGTTCTCTATTCGACAATTCGTTAATGTGTACGAGAATTAATATCGTTGAGCGTCATAAAGCGGGCACATTTCATTCTAATGTGCACATTTCATTTCAATACAATTTGTATTCAAACAGTCCGGGATTGAGAAAACTTTTTTTATTTTTCTTCCTCATCTTTCTTCTCTCTCATCTCGAGCCGCTTTCTCGTGTTTCTCTCTTATTCAAAAGGCACGTATTATAATCCATGAATGAGAATGATATGTATCCCCCCCCCCCCCCACTCCTTCCAACGGCGCGCTAGACGTGGATACAGAAAGGAAGGCTTGAATAGCGCGGAGGAGCACTTAAATTCGTCACTACACAGTATATATATGACGAGAAACAGGGAGCGCACCGCCGAACCGGCCATCGCACCACCGTACATATATATACCCTTCTTTTTTTTCCTTTTGAAACAGCACGATATACCGGACCAACCGGTGGTACAGTTCGTTCGAAAATTTTTTAATTTTTCCACTTCCTCATACACGAAGCTTTATCTTTTCCACCCCTTTTCGTTTCGATTCATCGGCACTCGAGTCTCGTGCTCTCTCGCGATTTTTCTGAAATTTTCACTTTTGGTGACTGTTTTCTTTCTTCTTTTCTGTACCAAAAATCATTAAAAATTAATTAGAACGCCGGGAGAGACATGGCAATTTTCTGAAACGTCGGTATAGCAAAAAATGAGAAATAATATTTAATTATCTCACGTCCAACCAATTATTAACAATTACAACGACAACAAAAAAGAATACTCCAAACCTTTAAGTTCTAACAAACTTTACTCTGATAACAAACTCAAGAAAATTATCATTGTTTTATTGCAAAATTATAAAATACCTTTGTGTTTTTCATTCGAACGTGATCGCCTGTGGGTCACGAAATTTTTGAATCAACAATTCGCAGATAATTCGCCTCGGTACACTTTGCCATGGCCGAGTCGCGCTTGTGCATTTTAACGTTTTTTTTTCAATTTTTTTCGACGTTAGGATTTTCGTGGAACTCTGAACTTTTGAAGTTTTGTACAAGCCATCGCTGTTGGACAAAATAATTGACTTTTTTTTGCGTATTACTTTTCGCGGCTTTTGCGTAAAGGATACGTTTTTTTTTCTCATGGTCCGTTGGCCGCATGTGCCATTGGACTTTGTCCAGGACACGCACCTGAAACAGGTACTCAAACACACACACACACACACACACACATACACACACACATAAACGGTATTGCAGGTCCAGCGAAAAAAAAAATGTGTTCACACGAAAATTCACAAAGAGATCTTTTTGTCATTAATTCAAACAAGAAACACATAATATCGCTCTTCTTCCTTTTCTTTTTTGCTGCAGTGTGTGCGTATGTACGTTTGGTGTGTGCGTTATGTGTGTATAGAGAATATCGCTTGGTACGATCGTGTTTTGGTTCGAGACCCGTCTCTCTCGTGTCATTCTCGCACATTCGACGAAAGAACACACCCGAAGGCGCGGCTTCGTTGGGGGGGGGCTTTGTACTGAGAATACTGGGACTTGTGTGTGCACGCGATAACGTCGAATCGGGTATCTTGACAGCGTATTCGTAGTCCTGAAAACTTCGTCTATGGGTCCGTATACAGGGTGTCCCGAAACTAGCGCGTCATAGTGACACGGAGGTTAGATTGCTTCAGGATCTATCAGAATAAATAAATATGATCTCAGTAAAAGTCTCATGATTTTCGAGAAAGTCCAAATCGTAAGCAAATTAAAGTTCAAATTCGCGCCAGATCCTAAAGCGGTTAGAAACACAAACGAAAACATGCGAGATAATAAGAATAGCGATTGTCCGAAAAATTGTCTTTTTTGATTTTTCGAAAAATCCCTGTTCTTGTTATCTCGCTTTTTTCGTTTGTGTTCCTAACAGCTTTAGGATCCGGTGTAAATTTGGACTTTGATTTTCTTACGATTTAGACTTTCATAGCAATTGTAACGGAATAACAAGTAGTAGGTAGCGATTTTCCGAGAAATCAAATAACGACGATTTGTCCTCGAAAACCATGAGACTTTTACTGAGATCATATCTATTCTGATAGATCCTGAACCAATCTAAGCCCCGTGTCACTCTGACGTGCTAGTTTTGCGACACCCTGTATATCCTTGCGATCGTCAAACATTGATCTCCGACAATAAAAACCAAGACCTGTCGTTGAAACGTTGTTTTCGATTTTACTCTCACGAACTGCCGAAAGTTATTTTCATACTTCTAAGAATCATAAAACCCACTCGCTGTCATTAAAAATGAGAAAGCGCACGAATGAAAAAGAATTCAAAATAACTTTAGCACTTATCTCAATATTTTTTTCACAATTATTGATCGTTCAACTACGTCAATCGTGTGTTACTAACCGAATTTAAACTACTCGAAAGAAAGTTTGAACATTCATTATTTTTCCGCCTCCATAATCTACATAATTGTTGTTTATCGAACGACACGAAAATTATGTACGTTGCTCGAGTAAAAAAGAAACAGTAGAACGGCCATTTTTTTTTAAACCTTTCTTTTTTTTAATGACAATTTATGATTAATTGTTATACGAGGTGTGTAAATTAAGTAATGAGACTGGCAACGTAGCGTTCGATCTGGCAACACTTGTGGCGCTTGGCTTGGAGGAGCGGCAGGGGAACATGTGATATACGCCTTCAGTACGGGTTTGAACTCGCTCGAGTCATTTGGTTGTCCGTAGCGATTTTTTTGGTCGAACAGTTTTTTCTATTGTGTTCTAAAAATGAGTGACATCAATTTCGAGCATAGGTGTGCTATCAGGTTTTGCTTCAGACTTCGGCACAGTGCAACGGAAACTCTTGCTAAACTTCAGCAGGCCTACGGAGACAGTGTTTTGTCAAGAGCCCAGGTTTTTCGGTGGTTTAAGGCATTTTCAGAAGGAAGAGAGTCGATTGAAGATGAACCACGAAGCGAAATGCCTTCATCTTCAGGAACCGATGAAAATGTCGACAGAATCCGGGATCTTGTGCGTTCAGATCGTCGGTTGACAATCAGAATGATCGGGGAAGAGTTGAATTTGACTCACATCTCCGTTCATCAGATTTTGACCAATGAATTGTGGATGAGAAAAATCTGCAAAAACTGGGTGTTGCATCACGATAATGCTCCTTGTCAAACAGCAATTTCAATAAACGAGTTTATGGCCAGTGAAAAACATTCCTGTGGCTCCTCAGCCTCCTTATTCGCCTGACTTGAGTCCTTGTGACTTTTTTCTCTTCCCGAGATTGAAAAATCACCTCAAGGAAACTCATTTTGGGACACTCGAAAACATTCAAACGGCTGTAACCGACCAGCTGAGGGCTATTCCAGTATCGGAGTTCCAGCAATGCTATGAGGATTGGAAGAACCGTCTCCAGCGGTGTGTGGCTTCGGAAGGAAGTTATTTTGAGGGTGACAATATAAAATTGTAATTCTATTTGAATTAAAAAAATGGAAAAAATCAGTCTCATTACTTAATTTACACACCTCGTATATCACGTCGATCTTCGTACTAGCCAAAACTTGTCGATATGAATTTTGCTCATTGGACATTGTCGTTCACGTAGTTCTGATTTGTTCGCGTCCCGGTTGGAAAACATCATCCAAAGCAATCGAACCCCGACCCCATCCGTCGCTCGATCCGGCCGTATCTCCTTCATTTTCTATCGTCGCAGTTTCCCGAATAACTCTGTCCAACGGAGAATTTCGCGTGCTCTATCGGCAGAAACCTTCCGTCAGCCGATTCGAGAAGTTTCGTATAGTCCCAAGCTATGGGACGGAATTGTTAAGAAGACGACATCAGAGATATATATATATATATATATATTTGCCCGTAGATGTCCCTCGCGATTGCGCGAGCAAGAGCGTGTTCGAGGCGAGACTGTTCGATCGAATGTACCTCTCGATTCTCTCGACTATGCATCTCCCATATATATCTATCTATCTACCTTTCTGCGTGAATATATCTAGCTAAGTCACTTATTTCCGTCCAAAAAGCATTCTCGAGAGTACACACCGAAGGAATGATCGAACTCTCAATGCACGACCAACACGAACGTGTATACCTTTAGTTATATCTACATGAACAACAAATTTCGGAGTTCTCTGCACAGCAGCAATCGAATACAAATAATACGATACACACTGTCACTCGTTCCTGAGAACTAACAATACAGATCGTCGTTCAAACTGATAAAATCAACGCGCTAAACGTGTTCCCTATTGACAAAGATTTCCTACTTCTTATGCTCGTTAATGACATGCATATAATGAATGTTCGTTGATTACAATTCGCCGATCCAATCGAATTTATTAATGAAACTTTTTTAGCAATTTTTTTCTGTTTCAATAAATCGATCTTTCACAAATGTTATTGGGAATTGAAAAAAAATACAGTCTCGTCGCTTCAGCCTGACGTGTCTTTGTGTTTCATTACCGTTGGAAAATCGACTATGGAGTAATTGAACGGATGATATTGATGTTTGCATCGTTGGAATGCAATGATAAGAGATTTGTTTGTACCATTCGTCCCCCTGAAGATCGGATTTTCGAAGATCAAAAACGTTAAAAAGTTTTTTTGGGTCTTCTTGAAGGACCTGGACCTAAATGAGTAAGAGAAGCGAGAGCAATACTGAAAATGAAAATTTAAAAAACCTATTTTCGTTGCATTCCAACGATGCAAAGTTCAACATCATTTAAGGGGGGAAATAGGGTTAGGACAGCGTTTTCTCAATGATTTTCATAAAATTTTTTTATAGTATAAATTTGAGAATATTTTATACATATATTTAAGTATATACTATAAAATTTTTGAAGAATTTCCTTGAAAAACACCGTAAATATTAGCGACCCCATATTGCAGGTCACAATCAGACTCAGCATTTTGCGTACATTCTGGAAGCCGCAATTTTCATCTGAAATCAAACGAGGTTGAAATTTACTTTTATTATATGTCTCTCTTCTATATGAACCTAAATGCTATCAAAAAAATAGAAAATTGAATTTTTTACAGGGATCAAAACAAAAAAGCATGATTTTTTGCCGTTTTTTATAACTTTATTTGCAAAAAAAAATTACTTTAAATAATGATAATATTCCGATTTTAGGTTCATTTAGAGCGCAATACTATGAGGAAAGTAACCGCCAATTTTCAAAACGATTGGTTGAAAACTTTTCAAACTAGCGTGTACGCAAGTTAAAAAAAAGTCGTTTTCAGAAAAAACGCGTTTGAAACACGTGGCGCACTCGGGGTCTGAAGGAGAGCTACTCACTTCAATGGCTTATAACAATAGAACGAGTCGGAATTTTCATTTAAAATTTTGGGAACATATTTTTCAATAGTGTTACTAACAATTTATGAAATAAAAGAAATCGATTTTTTGAACCGTCTAACCCTATTTTCCCCCTTAAACAGACGATTCAATGTTCTTTTTAATTTTTAGTTCGAACCAACTGCTCAATGATATTCAGAACAAGTTTACCCGTGTAACATTGCTCTTTGCGTGGGGGGGGGCATAGTTTTACGGTTTTCGTAAACAACGTTTACGAACTTTGTATCCTATCACCCACGTTCTCCATTGACGAACACATACACAAGATAGAACCAGCTCGTGTTTTCGTTGCACATACGGAACAACGGAATGGAGCTAGAAACTCATGACGGGGGTCTTCTAAGATCGATTCATCGATTGAACGATGACCACACATAACGTTTTATATCGTACTACAGTATCGTGGAAAATATCTTTTAAATAGCCTCGACGATACCAATAACTCTCTCCCGCATCCATCACCGGTTTCTTCTTATTTTCCTATCTTGTGTTGCACATACTCCTCTCAAGTTTACTCTCTCTCGTGTCGTTACATCTCCCCTTGGTTAGGTATTCCACTCTTTTCCCTCTCTCTCTCCCTCTCTTCTCGTTATCCAGCGATTCAATCTCGTCCACTAACGACCGTACCCTCTCGACGCGTTCTTATTATTACCACAGCGTCCACGAGAGCGCCACCTACAGTGAAGTACCTCGGAACGATATTTTACATGAGCGAAGAAAAGGTGGAATCGCGCGGCTCTGGGTCTTTGTAAGAGGTGTACCAGCCGCGTAGAACAGCCGGTGACTTAGTGGTTCTCCGTGCCCCCGAAGGAACGATGCGGCGAAGAGAAGAAAAGAGAGAATTGCAAGTAGAGGAGGGGGTAAAAAAGCAGGAGCGAAGTAGCCGAGGAGTGGAGTGAGAAGGGTTTTGGACGCAGCGGGAGAGAGTAGAGAGCCGAGAGAGTGAGAAGAAAATTGGCCAATTACTACCGCGAGTCAGGTCAGGGTAGAGAAGTCCTTTTGTTTTACTCCACTTTGCTCTCTCTATATCATTCATTTTATAGTTATCCTGTATCTCCTCCCCACTCCTCGCTTTCTCTCTCACAGCCACAAACACACGCACACACACGCTACCATTCTGTGATAACTTATCTATTCATATGTTTGGAAGTGGTCGATATTGATTTTTGACTACAGTATTTGTTAACATTTTTTTAACATTATCCACAATCTAATAAATATACTAGTGAAAGCTAATTTTTTGGATGTCACTGTGAGAACGCTGAGAATCCGTAAAATAATATATTTTTTAAATGACATTTACTTTCAAACAATTTTTCCTTTCTTATATCCTCCTATATTCTTGATATCCTTTTTTCTCTCTCTCTCCGTTTCGCGACCTCGTTATTTTTCCACTAGTAGGTATAAAATCCACCCCAGTTCGTTACAAATTTTGACCCTACACGCGAGAGCACTTTGTGTGTGTTTTTTTTCTCCTTTTCGAGTGGTTCGTTAAAAGTTAGGGACTTCTTTTATACACGAAAGAGGCTATTCAGTATAAGAGCATTGGCCTTCTCGTTGAAATTTTCTCGGAGAAAATTCGAAATCTGTCATAAGTGTGGAATTGAAACGCTTGGCGTTTTATTATTTCATACTGTTTTTGAGAGGGACGTATAAAATTATTTTTTGCAACAACGTCAACTATCAATCGAGGATCTATTTTAACTTGTAATTGAATAGTCTTTGAACGATGAATTAAACGAACAGCGATATCGAAGCTATGTCAGTCTGAAGAAATAGCGATTATCGATAGGCCTTTTTCGACCAAGCAGCCTGATTTCATAATACGTGTCCCCGGGTCGTGTCTTCTCTGAACTGGAAATATTTCTGACACGGGTGGACAGACGGTTATCGCGGTTCAAAAGAGCGTTCTCCGGCTGAGGAAGGGGTGTCCGGACTGTGAGAGAAAATATACCAAAAGGATGTGGCAAAAGCCCGAAGGATGGAGGAAGTGGAAGACAGAGAAGACAGAGAGAGATGGAAGATCTTTAGTATAGAACTGACGAGGCTTTGGTCCGACAAGATGAAGATCTATTTTTGGTGGTGGGTTCGCCGAGAGAGCTCGTATAATAAACTATACCATCGCGAGAAGCCAGATCGGCCAGTATCCACAGACTCTATCCCTGTCCTAGGTCTACGTCTACACGTGAAACTAGAAACGACAAAAACGGTAAAATGTTGTTGTGGGGGCGGGGGGGGGGGGGGGGGGGACGCTTTTTTGGTAGCTTTGACGCAATTCGCCTTTCGGATGTTTTTGCACTCTTAGAAGAGAACCGGAGCAAGATTAAATTATTTATACCGTCCACTTGTCCGTGTCTGCCACCGGCGTAGTCCGCTGGATCGGCAATAAAAAAAAACCTTCGGCGGCGCGTCTCTCAAGATTTAATAATTATCGATCACATACGCATGAACCATATAACTTGTCCCCCTGCCCCGCCACCTCGCTCTCTTTCTTTATCTCTTCACTCTCTAGTACGTGCTCTCCTCCTCGCGGCATCTGGAAGTTCTCTCGCGGTTCTCTAGTGGCTCATCTCGCGCTTCAAAAACATTCAAAAAACCAAAGCTATCCTCAAAGACCTCGTGCACTCGGGCATCATTTGTAATTATCATTATTTAAAAGTGTTTGCAAGCCGGTGATTTTGAATATACTATAACAAATAATGAACCCCGCGCTGCTCGAAAAGACTAAAGACTCCGTTTGTAGTTTCGTAGCGGTTTCAGCGGGGTTATGAATAATTAACGTTCAATTAACCCTTTTGAATCCATTTTTCGTTTGAATTGGACCGAAAACTTTGCAGCTCATTGGCTTTTTGTTTTCTAGATGATTTATTGAATTCTTTTTTATCGCAACTCGCACATTGATATCGATGATAAGACGAACGCTGTTTGCTCGCTCGAAAAATTCTTCGATACAGCATACATATGCACAAACACGCGGCTCCCACGCTTTTAAAGGCGTCTCACGTTCCTTTCATCATGTTCCATTCATCGTTCTTGTCCGTCTCTTCCTCTGTACGGCTTACAAGTGCAAACTACCGTTCATCCCTTATATATGTACTTACTCGCCGGGCTTTGTGGTTGAAAGTTAATGGTGCAATCTCTCTCTTCTTCTCTCTCACTCTCGCACTCATTCAATCGCGCTTTTTCTTTGTATTTCTTGCTCTCAAATGGAAAACCATTCAATATGATTACGAATGATTATTGTGATAGAACGATATAACTTTGGTTGAATAATGAAGATTTATTTCTGATCGAAAAATTCTTTTATAACGTATATGTATTGAAAAAAACAAAATGATTATTCGCAATAACTTTGGGAGAAACTTATCTTCAATAATTTCACTTTGCATAACATATGTATGATAACACACATAAGTAAAGTATCCATGTGGGTAAATATGGAGCAAAGGTGACCCACTTCCGATTGACTCGCCTTTAATATATGTTGTCTAGGGACCCTTTCTGAACAACTTTTTCCTCTGACACAATTGGGAGTCGTTATTTATTAAAAAGTTATTAACAAATAAAGTTAATAATACATATAGCTATTTTCCTTATGGCAGCCAGTCCCAATCATCTTGTCCTTCACATGTGTTGTTAAGAATACCTCCCTGAGTAACATACCAAAAGTTTTATCCGTCCTCATTGTTTGTTAAAAAGCTATTAACGAAAGAAAATTCATAAATAGAATATGAAATACTTGCATGGTGGCCAGTACACGTATGACCGGAGGGGCTGCGGCCCCCCTGCCCCCACCGCATACCAGCCCATAGACAAACCAAAAACAACCCACAACAACCCCAGTAACCTAAAGAATCAAACAGACAAACCCAACAAACAAACAAACAAACCCAAAACCCAAACGAACAAACCCAACAAACAAATCCAAAACAAACCCAAACCCAATGATTTCGACCAGCGTATCGGCAGTTTCTTCGACATTATGAGTACCATGTATCCGCTTCATAATATAAATAATGAATCAAACAAATAATTGTTTGTTTATACGTTTGTTTGCGTTGTTTTTGGGTTGTGTTTGTGTTGCTTTTGGGTTGTTTTTGGTTTGTCTTTGAGCTGGTGAGTGGAGGATTGCAGGGGGGCGCAGCCCCCCCTCTCATGCGTGTGCTGTTCACCATACACTAGAGCAAGTAGTTCATGTTTGATTTATGAAACTTTTTTTGTTAATAACTTTTTAACAAATAATGAGCGACGGATAAAACTTTTTGTATGCTACTCAGGGGTGTATTCGTAACAACAAATGTGAAGGACAAGATGATTAGGACTGGCTGGTATAAGAAAAATAGCTATATGAATTATTAACTTTATTTGTTAATAACTTTTTAATAAATAACAACCCCCAATTGTGTCAGAGGAAAAAGTTGTTCAGGAAGGGTCCCTACACAACATATATTAAAGGCAAGTCAATCGAAAGTTGGTCCCCTTTGCTCCATATTTACCTCCATGTGTAATAAATGATGTTGATGTTTGCATCGTTGGAATGCAATGAAAATCGATTTTTCACATCATTAATCCCCCTTAAGATTGGATTATCAATGACAAAAATCGTTAAAACGTTTTATTGGCCTGTCCTCCTGGCGAGGAGCAATAGTGAAAATGAAAATTTTAAAACCTATTTGTGTTGCATTCCAACGATGCAAACTTCAACATCATTGTAATAACTGTACGAGTGTAAAAGAGACGTTAATTTGCGATATTTATCTTACGTTCTTGTGATTATGGATGAAAAAGGAAAATTCATCGTTCCTAGAAATAAACGAGTATTAAACCTATGCAAAGTACTCGGAGTACTATAAAATCTATTTTTAGAGACTGAGAGCGGACGAGTTCGTGATGCATATTGCGTCTCTAACTATCGGTACACGAGACACATTTTTCTCGGACATTTGAAATAGCATTATGCACTTCCCACTCTCTCTCTCGAATGTAATTGTGGAGATGCGGTAGCGTGCACAAGTGCGAAGAGATCTATTACCGCGTCGTGTGGTGTTCATGACGCTATATACCATACATATACATATATATTCATATATATGTATTTACGGTGGGGACCGTCTCTCTCGTCGTTGAAAAAGAACTGTGCCAACCGCACTGACCGCTGTTATGCAACGAGAGTTTTTTTTTTAAATTCATTTCTACCGTCTCTTTTTCTCATTCGAGTCGAGCCCCGTATATTTCACTCTTTTTCATTTTGTTTTCTCCCATCGTTCGATGCATTATACGCCGATGGTACAAATCGTACGTACACTATGGCAAAATTCTGCCAGTCATCTACCGTGCAGCGATTTACAACGAACATTCGACGAAGCTTTACATTTTTTTATGGTAAAAAAATGATTTTCCGTTTAACAAATTCAGATTTTCTCGTATTATCACTTGAGTCATTCATAATTAGAAAATTATCCATTAACTCGTTCCGTTGATAAATTCAAAACGCTCTCTCGTTATTAAAATTACACTTTAGGACTGAAAATTTTGTTTTAAAGTAAACTTGATCAATATCTGGATGATCTGTTTCAAGTAAATATAAACCGATACAGTTTTATCGATTCTGTCGGGTATTGTGATGTAAAAAAACAAACAAAAATCGTTACCCAAGTCATACGAAAGCAGTAACTTGAAAAATCTTTGGAGACGACGTAATGTTTTTCCAACGACACATTTCCGTACATTAAATCTTTGAGCCGTTCTCCTTTTCATGCCACTGCAATTCCTCTGTGCTCGGCCATATAAATGCTCCTCGAGGCGTCGAACTTCTCGACAAGCGCGGACACTTTTATATCATCCCATCATTTTGCGCGCATCACACTCCGCGTATATATACGTATCCAGCGGCTTTGAATCTCGGGGTAGATCTCGTTTTATCGTTGCGGATGTTAGCGCGCCCTTTGCGTTAACGATGCACTAACAGGGATTCGCGGGTTTGAGAAAGAGAGAGAGAGAGAGAGAGAGAGAGATGTTATAAACGCGCTTCAGAAAGTAGCTCTCGTTGCTAGAACGTTACGTACACACGCACATATACATATACACACGATTTATGCGCATAGAGATTGCAAGAAGTGCGAGGCTTCGTCAAAGGTTCGACGATCTGGGAAATTACACGTTACCCCTCTTCGTCCTCCAATCCACCCTCTTGTCGTAACGTGACAACGATCAGAATCTAACAAAATTTCATCGTCGTGGTAATCGGCGGATCGGGTGCCTGATAAATCGATTCTCATAGCCCGATAAATCTCTCAAACTCGCTGATTAATAGATATTGTATTTATATATATATGTGCGTGTGTCTATGTGTGTATTTTCCGATGAAGTTTACAATTCGGGGATCTTACGATGACTCACCGATACAATCACCCTCGTCAGACATATACGGCCATTTACAGATTATTATTGTACCACACGAGAAGCTTCAAGCCCCTTTAATTACACTTGTCATTCTCCGTGCGTGCGCGCGCGCGTTTGTGTATATAATATAGCAGGGTATTATGCCACAAGGGATGCATTACCGGCGGAAGGATCTGTGCGTTTCCGCTTATGGATGTCTCCTTTAATTTCCGGGCTATATTAACGCGCACCTGGTCGTCCTTTCGACATCTATTTCTAACCAACAAAAGGGCTTTATCAACAACATTTAATACGTTATGTCGCGTTAGTCTCTGCCCTTTTGTTCGTTAACTGTTGAGTTATATCTGGGAGTAACAGCAGGAAGGGACAGTTTCATGACAGCTGACCAACAGACTCTGAATCCTATATCCTAGTGACGGAAATGGCGATAAAACTGTTTACACCCTCACGTGGATTTTTGCGATGGTCATTTTTTTTTTGTTCTTTAAGTAATTAATATATTTGCACGAAGAAATATATCTTTGGCTTTATTCTGTTCGGCTACGTGACGATTTATTTGCAAGTATAATTGTCGCACGAAGAACAGAATTATTTTGCAATAATTATGTAGCATTGAAATTTTCTGTGGAATTTCAAAGTTTCCCGCATCGATGAATCTCATTGTAAAAAGTAATAGGCAGATTTTCTTGAAATTACAAATTAATGATAATTTAAATATTTGTTTGAGAATGTGTTTTTGGAGAGAGAGAGAGAGAGTTGTTTATTTTTTTTACGTTACAGCTTTAAATTCACTTGAGATAGAAATTTTGCAACGTACAATCTTTTCGCAACGTGAGATCTACTAATTACTACGCGATTATGGATCATTGATGATTATCAACGTGATTTTGTATTATCACAGAAACACATATTAAATAATAGACAAATTTCCATGCATCGCGTGCGATATACACATATATTTCGCGTACGTTTGTCGTATGAGAGATGCGACCTCGTTTTGGAATTAGAGCCGAAGGATAAAATATCTACGATATTGACAATTATCCGATGAAATGGCCCACTTTCCGCATCGAACGAGCGGTTATAAATAATATATATTTCCAATAATATAACGTTCGTATATAGATTCGCAGCTCGTCGGTGTATACGCGTATATATATAGTTTTTTTTTTCATATATGATCCTCTCGGTGCTTTAGCACGAGAATTGCCCGACTGTCGATACGAGCTTTTCGTACTTTACACGGGAACGAGCGAGTAAATGGATTTCGTTTAATCGCTCGCTATAAACGATGGTACGTTCTGCATTATCGCCGTTATAGTTTTCTGTACGAGGTCTGTTCAAAAAGTATCGCGAATTTTGAATTTCCGCGAGCTACGTATATTCGATTTTCGATTTTTTTGTGGCGTTAGGTTGGTACTCGTGTCCCTCACTTATGCTGAAAAAATCGGCCATTTTGAATGTTTAGTTAATTGTTGACAGCTGTTTTGGTTAGACGTGTTTTGGCTTGTCTTCGATTTTTGCCTATTAAAATAAAATATAAAATATTATATTTTATCCATAAAATGGATCAAAGAATCTGTATCAAATTTTGTGTGAAAAACAAAATTAAGTGCGCGGACGCATTCCGAATGTTGACTGTGTCAACAAAACAGCTGGCAACAATTAACTAAACGTTCAAATTAGCCGATTTTTTCAACATAAGTGAGGGACACGAGTACCAACCTAACGCCACAAAAAAATGGTAAAATTGAATATACGTAGCCCGCGGAAATTCGCGATACTTTTTGAACCGACCTCGTATGTTTATGTACGTAAAATATGGACGACGATGAAATCGCAATTTTTCTTTGTTCTCGAGATGCAAACACGAATTATTGATCGCTTTGCTATATATTGAGTGTTGTTTTTTTGCGAATATATAATTTGCCACTGGAAAAGAATCCATTGATTCGATCGTCTCACGTTGTTGAGATATGAAAAATCATGTAATTTCACGTGATTAGTCGCCGGAGACGTTAGTTAATTCTCGTTTAGAATCGATATTTATAGATATGTGTGTATAACACGCTATATGTACGTTTTGTTCCGTTGGTTATACGGGCGTGACTACTTAAGACCGAAAGCGTGAAAGCTCTCTCGATTCTCTGTTCCGCCAACTTGAGCACGAAACACCGCTGCAACGTGTATATTACCGGGTGCTTGGTGTGTACTACGATTTATATATGTGTGTGTATATATATACATCGCCCATGGTACATGCGCGTGGATCGTTTTCCTCGTGTTTTCGATTAATCGAGCGATGCGCGCTTTGATCCACCTCTCGTGACTTTATGGTCTTTTATCACGATCGTGAACGCGCGATACAAGCGCGGAACGATCGCTCGTGTCACGGACTTTCATCGATTTACAAGCAATCAGCCTTTTTTTTTCCTTCTTTCCTTTATTTATCTGACAGATATACAATTGCCCTTTGTTCTCGTCACGAGATTCGATTAACCAGTTTTTTTGTTACAGTTTTTCAACGGAAAACGTTTCTTTTTTTTTTCATTTTTCATTTGTTTTATCATGTTTCTTTGGAATTATTAAATAATATTTTACGAAATTACGATATTTCGTCTTTGTGCGATTTTGTTGTCGATTAGTTTGGAACATTTAAGTCATTTTTCTAGTTATTTTCGCCTTCGTTTATTTTCTCTTTTCGCCCAAAGACATTTCAACTTTGGCTCTTTCTCTAAAGACAAGACACCGAGTTGTTTGATTCCCTTTTCTGATCCTTGAGAGGGTTGGAATGAACGAAAAAAATTAAATGATAATAATGGCGACCAAAGACAGAAATTGCGAGAAATGGGGGAAGGAGCATGGAAACTGTAAGATAAACGAGCGAGAGAGAAAGAGACGTAAGTTACTTTCCTGGGTGCGCGCCTTGTGGGCTCCCGGGGGTTACATTTCGTACCATTTCTGCAACGTGCGCAACACTGTGCAGTATTTCTGAGACCACAGCCACAGTACCGCCTGCTTCGTACGTATTTACCGGTCCCACAAGCCTTTTTGTCCACCAACTCGTATTTTGAATACGAAACTGCTCGTCGTACAATTACTTTATCATTATCACAAGAGAGAAAAAAAAACGGTAAAATTACGTTACTACATTGTATACGTTGTGCGTGCACATATGCAACCCTCTGTTAGCAAACGAACCTGCTGTACCTGATGTATTTCAACCGCGTCAATTTTTCTTTCTTCCTCGTCCTTTTGGTCTCGTCTTACCACGCAGAATATTATCAAATTTCTCTGACAATGTCTCGGGGTACACGGGGCAACCGTGTAAATCTTCCTTTTCATCGAACACTCGATCGCAAGTTGTTTACCTCTCTCGTTCGATCTCCTCCGGTTTTCTTTCACCTCAGCCCCTCTCTCGCTGTGCAGCTGCTCCCTTCCCTCTCCCTTCACACGCAGATTTCGACAATCTATAATTATCTCGCGAAAATCCCGTTTCTTTACTGTACTTCAAACCTTTTGTATGAAATCGAATCTAAAGTATTATTTTCTTTTTCAATAATGCCAGAAAAAGTATACACATTTAATAACAAAAAAAGGTGATTATTAATTAAATAAATAATTAAAGTTATTCGTTTCTTTGCTTGTTATGATTTTTTTTTCTCGGACATTTTGCATACTCTTACAATAAATTTCAACGGAGGGTTGTAAAGTAGATTATGTGGAGTAAAAAAAAAATACTTATTCAAAACACTGATGACAGAATGACGAGGGGATGAATTTCAAAATCGATTGAACAAGATTTACAATGGCTCGTCTCCGTTCTTATGATCGCCGTGACGTCGCGGCGTCTGAATTTTGAACGCACACATGCGATTGGGTGGCCGCGAGGGAGTCGCGTCGGGAGGGTGTTTATCACTCTCTCATACCCCATTTCACGTTTATATGGCTCGTACGAAAGCCCGGCGTTTCGCGGGTTATTGTGTCGTTTGCATAGTACAAATGTTCATATGATATGTATATTTTTATATGCATATATGTATGGATCTGTATAGTCAGGACGCATATAGAAGGCGAACGATAGGACGTACGACAATGGAGGCAACTATATGGCCGAGAGTAGCGAAATAGAGGTGTACGACACGAGACTTATACTCCCGTCTATTCTTGGTACCTAGGGTTACCATGCATGTATATATAAGCACTGGAAAGCAAATGAGAGAAAGGTTCGAGACAGAGCAAGATAGATAGATGGATAGATAGAGAGAGAAAGAGAGAGAGAGAGAGATAGCGAGAGAGAGAGAGAGAGAGAGAGAGAGAGAGAGAGAGAGAGAGAGAGAGAGTCTGGACCAGTTGGGAGAAACGGAGCAGCGAACGGAGTTAGAAACGCAGAAGTATGATGAGATGGCCAGCAGCGCCACTAGCGTGCAACATTATGGTGCACATGCATACAAAGCCGTTATCCGGCGCCGGAGACGCCGGTTCTTCCTTTTCTTTTTTGCTATATGAACCCTGGCCAAGAAACGACCTGACTGTCTATACTAACCCACACAAACACAATACACATAAAAATGGCGTCCAGCGTTCAACCCATTTCAACACGACCCCGATGAGAACGATGGTCCAGCGAGATCCGAACACCCTCTTCACGTTCTTATCTTATTGTATACTTTGTGAATAAAATTATATACATAATTTCGACGAAATATCGCCTCCTCGCGTATTTTCACACGAGGATACACTTTTCCATACGACATAGTGATGTTATTTTTTCATGAAAAATTGTGTTTTCGAAAAATGATGCATTTTCATACAAAACACTTCATTACGATATGTAAAGCGGGAACATTTTTTTGAACATACCGCGCCGCGTATAAAATTGTACTGCTCGCAGTTGTGCCACGAATGTTTCGCGCGATGAAATGAATTCTTTGTGTTTCTGGAAATGAAGATAAAAAAATTAAATTAAATTCTAGAGCCAGGGGTAATTCAGTGGGCGGATTCTCGAGGGCTCGGAGATCCTGGACCGTGAATTTCCGTCTGTGCGTTTACTATATGCCCGAGATCCGATGCGGTGTATGTCCCGAGGGTGCCCGACTCTCTACGCCCCCTTTCCCCCCCCAACCCCGCTAGCTAACTCTCGCATATTTTTCTTTGGAGAAGCGAGAGCAGTAAACATCCCTCGAGCAGCCTCCATCTCTCTCTTTCTCTCTCTAGACGGTTCCCTTGACATCCAAGAACTAAGCCCTCCAGGCTCTATTACCGGATAGTATACCAGTACGTGTCGACTACCCTTGGTCGAGACTGAAATTCCCTTGGATGACTCATCGAGACGATCGATCATCCCCCTCCCGGCCCCCTTTCACTGAAATCGCGGAGGAGGAAAGACAAAAAAAAACAAGAGAAAGGGATGCGTGTGCACACAGACTGTGGAGCTTCTTTTCCCTTCTGGCTGGGCTATATACCCTAAAAGGGAACTCGAGTAACGAACTCGCAACTTTGTGGCTTTCGGTTTCGCACCGGTTTCCGGTACGTACAGTACGAAATTCTTGGAAATCAGCGATTAATCGATTGCACCGCGATCATTTGTCGGAGAAACCTTTTTTTTGTTTGTCACGTATGTGAAATAGGATTTATCAAAATGATGGATAATGCGATAAGCAATTTTATTTTAGTAATTTCGCTTTTGAATCAACAAATACACGTAAAAATATCACAATGACGCTAACAATTTTGCAAACAAAACATAATGCTCAATTGTAATTTTTTTTCGTCACACAGAATTATATTTTATAACAATACAACGAATTTTTGAGAATTAATGCAAAACATTAATAACAAATAAATTGTTTTTTATCTGAATTTCCGTGTTGTACGACCAAGAATTGCAAAACGTAAAAGAACAGTACAAAGGTTACGTGAGCATTCGGGGAAACGACAGGAAACGCGAAAACGTGATCGGGAGTTGCATCGCACCGAAATCTACGACTGGCGGGCGGCAAAGGGGCGGTAAATGGAAGGGGGGTGATGGTCGTGGATTGTCCGGAGGGGTTGCGCGGGCGAGGGTGGAAGTTGAGATCGATATGCCGCGGGTTAGAGGGGGGTGGGTTATAGCAACGAAGAGGATGATGCCTTTCGCGTCTGTATGGGCTCTTCCACGATTCCCGCCACTCTATGTACCCCCGCGAAGCTGCGGCGAATCGCGCAATCTCCGTGTGCACTGCTCTCGACCGATTCGCGAGACGCGCAGGGACATTTACTGTTTTCGTTCCTATAGGCACAGTAGGGTGGGTCAAATAAAATGACTAATTTTTTTTTCCCTTGATATAATGAAAAATGTATTGTTTGGCATCGCAAAAAAACCCTCTGCAAGTATGAGCCCTTCATATTTAAATTAAGAGATCCCTCATCGCGAATTTTCATTTCCCATTTAAATAACATGGAAACATTGTTTTTTTAACTTTGGAATTTTATTAGACTTAAACCGTTGATGTTAGGAGAGTCTTTTAGCACATTTTTGTAGAACATTTGATGCTCTATAAAAAAGCTCTACTGTGTCTAATCGATAAAAGTAACCGTACAAAAAATAGTCGGTGATAATTAGCTCTGGATTCTATTTATCTCGTTTATTAGTATATAAATTTCAAATTTTTAAAAATTTTCGTTATCAATATGAATAAATATGCTACTAATATATACTACCAATATATTACTAATACACTAATATACTACTAATTGTTTTCAAACAAATATGAGAGAATGCAGAGCTATTATCACCGATTATTTTTTGTACGGTTACTTTTATTGATTAGACACAAGAGAGGTTTTTTTGTAGAGCATCAAATGTTCTACAAAAATGTGCTAAAAAACTTTCGTAACATCAACGGTTTAAGTCTAATAAAATTCCAAAGTTTAACGAAAAATGTTTCCATGTTATTTAAATGGGAAATGAAAATTCGCGATGAGGGACCTCTTAATTTAAATATGAAGGGCTCATACTTGCAGAGGGTTATTTTGAGATGCCAGTAATACATTTTTCATTATATCGAGGAAAAAAAAAAATTAGTCATTTTATTTGACCCACCCTAAGGCACAGATATTAAATATTTTTGAGTCTTCCCACACGATATCATCCATCCATCTTTTGGTTCAACTTGTACGATATTTCACGAAGCAATTTCTCGTTCTACCACTTTATCCTATCTCATAATTTTTAAAGAACCCTAGATTCCCCTAATTAGGAATAGCCCAGGGAATAGCCTAGGGGATAACCCTAGATTGTATTTTTTTCTCCGCTTTTGTTACCCACGGCAATGGATGTAGTAAAAATCTTTTTCCATCTTTTTGACGGACTCGTTGCTACCCCGAGGAACTAATTTATTCGACCCATATAAAGTTTATTTTTTATTGTTGTTCGGTTTACAAAAAATAAGTGTTTTTGATTTAAATTAGTTCCATTTGATAAAATGACAGATTGACGTCCCAATAAATTATAGAAAATAAAAAAAATTACGTTTCATTAAAATGAATTTTTTTTTGTTCGAAATATAATGTAGACGGAGAAACAGAGAAAGTTTCCTGAAAAGGAATTACATGGAAAGCGCTTTCCAAAATCAAATTTGTTTCGGCTTGAAAAAAAAAACTGTTTATATTTGACTGGTTGAAAATTTGCGTCGTTGGTTGAACAAAGCTCGATCTCAAATACAGACGTTATTCGCGGCTTCATAATTTCTCTAGGTGTGAATCGAGGGAATTTGTTTGTTAGCATTGGTGTTTTAATTCTACGACAAAATACAGAAAGAAAACCGTCCTCGCGACTCGCGGAGGAAATTAAAAATTAAAGGGTTAATCAGCAGGACTAAATTGTCCAGACTTTTGGTAATACGTAGTTTGAAACGAAAAAAAAAAGAAAAAAAAAGTAGATTATTCGGCAACAGACGAATAATCTACTTTTCTTTTTTCCTGTCCATGATTGATCCACGCTGCTCTCGTTTTCCCTCTCGTAGTTTCTATCGGTGCTATGTGCTATTTCCTGTTCATCATGCTTCGCCAAATGTACTCTCGATCGTACAATGGGACGTGTCGTGGGTATACGTTCATATAGATATATTATATAAACCGTACATATACTCGAAGACAGGATATTGGATCGTTCTGGCAATCCTGTCGCGTGGAGAATGAGTTGTCACACTTGGTTATCCGAACGGAGTTTACGTGTATATATATATATTGGGACGAGTAAATTATAGTTTCTCCGTCGGCGCCTATAACGTGGTTGTGTCTTAGATGACAGTGTATTAATGCAATCTGTCGTCGCTACTTGATAACTCCTAAAAACTAATGATAAAACATTAGAGTTTATTTTCGTTTATACCAGATAAACACACGAACAAATAAATTATATCAGTCCATAGTATAGGGAGAAACATTTTACCCCCTATTTTTATTTATCCTTCATCGCCATTGATTCAAATAATTTTGTTGAAAATTCACGCGATTAATTGTCGATTTGTTTAATTATTTTATTTATTGAAACGTACTTTTATAAAAATTCATAAATATTTCAATTAAATCAATTTACGTTAACGTTACTTAATCAACGTACAAACAAAAAACGAACAAATATTGATGGTTATTCAAGTACGAGGATGTATGCTCTTATCTGGATGTTTGCGTTGCTCAACGTGAATGTACGTTCGTTAAATAATTATATATATAGGTCAAAAAAGCTTTTTGGGATCAGAGTCCAGGTGGCGTTTGCTTCTCGGATAAACGCGACTACACAATGTCACTCTCTCTGTATATGTCTATATACGAGGTCTGTTCAAAAAGTATCGCGAGTTTTGAATTTCCGCGGGCTACGTATATTTGATTTTCGATTTTTTTGTGGCGTTGGATTGGTACTCATGTCCCTCACTTATGCTGAAAAAATCGGCCATTTTGAATGTTAAGTTAATTGTTGACAGCTGTTTTGGTTAGACGTGTTTTGGCTTGTCTTCGATTTTTGCCTATTCCAAAAAATGGATCAAAGAATCTGTATGAAATTTTGTGTGAAAAATAAAATTAAGTGCGCGGACGCATTCCGAATGTTGACTGTGGCATATGGTGAAGCTACCTTGGACCAAAGCAACGTTTATCGGTGATACAAAATGTTCTCAGAGGGCCGAGAAGATGCGAACAACGAAATGCGTTCCGGACGCCCGAGCACATCAACAACAGACGAATACATTGATGAAGTAAAGAAAATAATATTGGCCAATCGTCGAATCACCGTTAGAGAAGTTGCCGAGGAACTAAACACATCGATTGGCTCGTGCTATTCGATTTTTACCAATGATCTGGGCATGAGACGGCTCGCCGCGAAATTCGTGCCAAAATTGCTCAATTTCGAACAAAAACAGTGTCGCGTTAACATTGCTAAGAAGCTGTGGGATTCGGTCCGCGACGACCCAAATTTGCTCCAGAGGGTCATAACTGGTGACGAATCATGGGTTTATGGTTATGACGTGGAAACCAAAGCTCAATCATCGCAATGGAAGCTGCTTTTTTGGAATAGGCACAAGTCGAAGACAAGCCAAAACACGTCTAACCAAAACAGCTGTCAACAATTAACTAAACATTTAAAATGCCAACCTAACGCCACAAAAAAATCGAAAATCGAATATACGTAGCCCGCGGAAATTCAACATTCGCGATACTTTTTGAACAGACCTCGTATACAGGGTGTCCCAAAACTAGCACGTCAGAGTGACACGGGCGTTAGATTGGGTCCGGATCTATCAGAATAAACAAATATGACCTCGATAAAAGTCTAATGGTTTTCAAGAAAAATCGTCTGTTTAGATTTTTTGGAAAATCGCTATTCTAGTTATCGCGCTAGTTTCGTTTGTGTTTCTGACCACTTTAGGAGATTTGGTGTGAATTTTAACTTTGATTTGCTTAAGATTTGGACTTTAGACGATTTGGATTTTTCTCGAAAGCCGTTAGACTTTTACTGAGGTCATATTTGTTTATTCTGATAGATCTGGAGACAATCTAACCCCCCGTACCAACTCTTACGTGCTAGTTTTGGGACACCCCGTATATGCGAAGAGCGATACAGAGTTGAGAGTCGAGACACGTCATTTGTGGACAAGTTCGACGAGTATCCCATCAATCAGTATTATTAAGCCCAGAAGGGCGCCACCTTCGATAGATCAGGATTTGCGTCGTACATGCTCACACGCGCGATTGAACATTTCCTCTTGAACCGTTCCGTTTGCATAATTCACGAAACACCGGGGCATCTGGCCGATACAGCTTAATCATTGGCGTTTAGGGACCTTCAGCTAACAACGTTCGTTATTAATTGCACCGTAATGAGGTCATCTGGTGTTACCAACCCTCCCCTCACCCTTGTAAAGAAGGAAACTCGATGTTATGTGTAATTGCTAATTTGGAGTCGTAGGCAGGGTTTCCGATAAGATATTTCGAGCTTTGATAGCGTATTGTTATTGGATCAGATTAAAGTACTACTGTATACGTAATACGAGAAGATTGGTAGTAATAATAATGAAATCGATATCGTTTCAAGTTTATAAAACGTCAATTACGAATTTTATCAAATACGAGTGAAATATTTGCGAAACTCTCGATCGAAAATTGTATCTTTTAAACGAAAAATCTTCTGAATTCGAATGAAAAATGACGAGCATTAATTATCACACTTGTAAACTACATAATTTTTTCGCTCTTGAGCAACATTTTTCTGTCGTTAAATAGTTAATATGTTTTTTTTTAATACTTGGAAACTCACAGAAAGTGAACAGTGATGAGCATGGCTCCAACGAAAAACTAATTGAAATAACGAATAAAAAAGCAGTATTCGTTATTGAAAAAAATGTTTATAATTCATTTTTCATAGAATAATTTATAACTATGGTTTTTATTCGAATCGTCCACAATCCTGGTTATCCGACTGCAAAAGGTTGGATTTGAAACGATTCATCCGACTCTGACGGTGAAAAAGAAAAAAAAACTAGAGCTTTCGCGAGATCGATGGGAGATACAAGAAAAAGGAAGACGAATATGAGAAAAAAAAAGGGGGAGAGATGAAAAAAGTGTGACGAAAAGCTTTCATCACTCTCGCGATCTGGCAGACTTCAGAGTCTCGAGCTTGATACAGGAAACGACACCATTCATTTCGTCCTAAAGCTGCTTCGTTTGCCACGTTCTGCCAACTCTGTCTCTCCCTCTCTCTATCCCTCTCTCTTTCATTCTACTAATACAATTCTTCTCGTTCATCTACTCTCCCCAAACACTCACTTTTTCGTCATCCTCGCGCGCGCGCAAGATCTTTCCAGCCGAGGAGCCATGAAATCGTGCTTTTAAAACTCCCCTGCAAAGCACACTTATAAACTATACATATACATACATAATACACACAGTCAAATCGACGAGGGAATAGTTTTCGTATCGGACGACGGGGAAAATAAGGCGACGAAAATTTATTCATTCATAAAGTGAACATTTTGCGGGCTTCCCGGAAGCCCAGAAATTCTTTCTTCTCGACTCCCATGGATTTCTCGCCCTCCTATCTCTTGTAATAACGCGGAGAACAGGCGAGGCGATCGTTGAATATCAAAAGTTACTTTTATGATCATACGTTGCTAGAAGAAAATCACGAAAATAATTTCGAAACGATATATAATACGACGGCAAAGTGCGCTATAATGATAATGAAGATTGGATGATCACTAATCACAGGATTTTTAACAAAATCGACATTATTTCTTTTCACAATTTCCCTTCTTCCGTTATTCACGCGTTAACAATTTTGACTTTTTACACATATTTATTTGACTAATTTGTAAATAACGATAGCCGTATCGCGAAATTGTGCCAACGAGTTTGACAATTACGGAAAAATGCGGAAAATTGGTATATAGATTTTTTTTATCTTCAAGTTATCATCTTACGATATACCGATTATGAAATACGAGGTCTGTTCAAAAAGTATCGCAAATTTTGAATTTCCGCGGGCTACGTATATTCGATTTTCGATTTTTTTGTGGCGTTAGGTTGGTACTCATGTCCCTCACTTATGCTGAAAAAATCGGCTATTTTGAATGTTTAGTTAATTGTTGACAGCTGTTTTGGTTAGACGTGTTTTGTCTTGTCTTCGATTTTTGCCTATTCCAAAAAAGCAGCTTCCATCGCGATGATTGAGCTTTGGTTTCCACGTCATAACCATAAACCCATGATTCGTCACCAGTTATGACCCTCAGGAGCAAATTTGGGTCGTCGCGAACCGAGTCCAACAGCTCCTTAGCAACGTTAACGCGACACTGTTTTTGTTCGAAATTGAGCAATTTTGGCACGAATTTCGCGGCGACCCGTCTCATGCCAAAATCATTGGTAAAAATCGAATAGCACGAGCCAATCGATATGTTTAGTTCCTCGGCAACTTCTCTAACGGTGATTCGACGATTGGCCAATATTATTTTCTTCGCTTCATCAATGTTTTCGTCTGTTGTTGATGTGCTCGGGCGTCCGGAACGCATTTCGTTGTTCGCATCTTCTCGGCCCTCTGAGAACATTTTGTACCACCGATAAACGTTGCTTTGGTCCAAGGTAGCTTCACCATATGCCACAGTCAACATTCGGAATGCATCCGCGCACTTAATTTTGTTTTTCACAACAAAATTTGATACGGATTCTTTGATCCATTTTTTAGAATAGGCAAAAATCGAAGACAAGCCAAAACACGTCTAACCAAAACAGCTGTCAATAATTAACTAAACATTCAAAATGGCCGATTTTTTCAGCGTAAGTGTGGGACATGAGTACCAACCTAACGCCACAAAAAAATCGAAAATCGAATATACGTAGCCCGCGGAAATTCAAAATTCGCGATACTTTTTGAACAGACCTCGTATATCAAACAACGCTTCTTCTATGAGTTAGCACAAATATTTACGGATACTCGGACCCGTCGACTCGTTCACGAACGACCCCCATATATATATATATATAGGAATTTTCTTCGTATATACGTATCGTCTACGGCCCACATATGCGGGGAAGCATATGTTCAGAATACCAGGCACGCACGAGCGCTCTCGCGATTCCCGGGGAAATATTTCGGTGGCCGAGCACGCGAGACCGTACATCTCGGTTTCTCGGCTCAAATATCCCCGAGGCGCGAAACACGTGGCTGGTATGTGTGTGTGTGTGCAGCAAAACGAAAGAGAAATTCCTAGCGGCATTTAACACTTCCGTATCGGAAGTGTCGCGACAAATTATTTTCACTTTCTCTGTCATGTGGTATTTGAAAAAAATTGGCGCAAAAAAAAAAATGACATCTCTAATTATAATATTGATATATTATTATTAACATTTACCTTTAGTTTTTGTTATGTAATTACGAAGACCATTGCCACAAGTTTCAATTTTTACTCCAAATTTTCTTGACTCTCTCGGCTTAATGATAAACGTCGTTTCCCATCGCGATACAAAATGTGATTTGCTTCATTTCGGTGCAATTCGAATTTACGATTTAATACAATCGTCTAAAGTTTTCTTGTAATTCTTCATTTCGCGTAGATCTTTCGATCGCGTGACAATTTGTTGCGCAAATAACGACAGAGAGATAGAGTGAGAGACAAAGATATAATTGTCACTCAACTTGTATTTACTGAGTGAATAATTATATTATCGCGTGAGAAAAACTGGTAAGCCGCGTGTACGACGATAATATTCGTAAGATTGTATGCAATTGGCGCTTGTATACCATAGGATCGAGAGAGTAAGAAGAGCTTCTAAACACGACAATTATCCAGTTTTTTTTTGTTTTTTTGTTGGCGACGGCGCGTTGCTCTCTGTCACTCACTCGTAAATGATTATACAACAGAGCAATTGTATTTTCGCACGAGTTTTGCTCCGCGCATCGTTATTTCTCTCGTTGTGTGATTTAATCGTTGCGAACGGGCGTCTCATTCGGACCCTGACCTAGCACCTTGCTCCTTCTCTTCGGTAACTCTTGCGTTCGGTGAGTTCTTTCGACGATAGGTGAGCACCGGAAAACAACGCGCTTTTTGCGTTATTTAACGTATTAAAATTGGCCCGCGTGCGAGAATTTACTTCTCCAGAACAATTTGCCAAAACAATTGAACAAGTAGCCAATTAATGGTCAGACAGATTGTTTTTTTTCGTTATCACTAAACAAATCTACACTCATTTGTTGATTAAACTGTTACGTGTATAATTGGCCTCGCGAGTAATGAATATCAATCGAATCCATTCGAGAATTTTAATCAGCTTATTGCATGGTACATCTTTGCCAACGAACTTCGTGAATAACGCTGCTGATCGTATCGAAACGTTAACTAAAACACTTTTACGGGCACGTATATCAATGAGATCTCGCAAAATCCAAGTTCTTTATTCTCCGCTTTTCTTCACACAAAGGCAGAAGGAACAGCAAGATTTTTCCTCCCCTTGTTCACGGGCTTTTCTAAAAGTCCTTTTACGAGCGTTCGTACCCTCTTGGCGCAGAGAGCCACTACACGAAATATTCACCCTCGGGGATCGGACAAAGAACACATGGTTCGACCGGATAGAAGTGAGTGAGAGAGTGAGTGACTCATTGAGGGGTCGAAACCTCGTTCGCACTTGTGATAGAGGAGAATAAACGTATATATAGTAATATGTGTGGTCAAAAACCCGAGGGATGATGAACGAACTTTGAGTATACCGGATCTACCCCCTATGTATGTATAGTCAGTGGTCACCGCATATACATGTATATTGTGCGTCGTTCATTCAGAGACCCCTGGAAATGAATTCCGCAACTCAAACACCTTTTATTACTCGTGCAATCTTCGTAGAGGACGATTCTCGTCGAGTGAAAGCGAGAAAAAAAACATTATATTCAGATAAATTGTGTTTGAATTTATTTTAATTAAACACGACTTATTTTGGATTCGAGGGCAATTTGTCCGGTAACTCATGTTAGAGATTGTACGGTTAGATATTGTAACAATATAAAACTAGACGTTTCTACTGGGGTTCAATTTGCAGCCGAAACAAATTTTATTTAAATCAGAAAATTTTTTATTTACATCAAACTGAATCAATGATTAATAAAATATTATTTTTTGAATAAACTTGAAATCTCTACTTTTAAATCGGTATTAAAGTGTCCACAAACGTGACTGCGATTTGATGGATGATTGTACAATTTTCGAAGTATAATAGTGATGGGGGTCGCGTGTTAATGTCAGACTGACACGAATGTCGGGGTCGATCCGGCAGGATGAGTCACTAGAATTTCGAAGGAGCACCACTTCGGTGACGATTCCGGAAAAATAATTATAAATAATTGTATCCAATGAAAAGACATATTTTCACATTTTCTTCAAACAATTACAAAGATTGTCCAATAATTATTATAAAGAGTAATTATAATTGCAATTTTATAAATTATCATAAAATTTCAACATTTTTAAAACCTTCCCCTCATCAACTCATTTATTGTGTCACAGTACTTCGAGCTACCGTTACTTCTGGTCCACGAAATTTAAATAAATTTCCAAGAAGTTATTGCTCCATCGGTGAAAGAATTATTGAAAAAGTTTGGTATTATTATTTATATTCTTAGTTGAAAAATCGACAAGAATCCGCCATTAAAATGGCATCGTAAGCTATTAACTAAATTTAACAACAAAAAATGTTGTATGTACAATTGTTGAATGTACGGAATTGCGTGAAGATATGAAAAGGAACGTAGTTTCATACGTAAAATTCGACAGTGACTATTGCACATATGAAATGAATACATTTCATTATCTAGTGAAAATTAACACTTCGTCTGTAAACCTGAGTCGTTCGTGTCCGAGCAAAAACACCTTTGGTTTGTACCTGGGGAATAGGGGAAGGGAGGACGCTCCATCCTGTCCCTAAAATAAAATTATATAGGAAGGGGAACTGACGCCCAAGTTTCAAAAGTTTAGTAGCGTGAATTTTTTCAGAATTTTTGAGTGCATTAAGGGGGGAAATAGGGTTAGGACAGCGTTTTCTCAATGATTTTCATGGATTTTTTTATAGTATAAAAAATGAATATAATTTATTGAAACTTTGAGAATATTTTATACATATATTTAAGTATATACTATAAAATTTTTGAAGAATTTCCTTGAAAAACACCGAAGATATTAGCGACCCCATACTGCAGGTCACAATCAGACTCAGCATTTTGCGTACATTCTGGAAGCCGCAATTTTCATCTGAAATCAAACGAGGTTGGAATTTACTTTTATTATATGTCGCTCTTCCATATGAACCTAAATGCTATCAAAGAAATAGAAAATTGAATTTTTTACAGCGGTCAAAACAAAAAAGCATGATTTTTTGCCATTTTTTACAACTTTATTTGCAAAAAACAAATTATTTTAAATAATGATAATATTCCGATTTTAGGTTCATATAGAGCGCAATATTATGAAGAAAGTAACTGCCAATTTTCGAAACGATTGGTTGAAATTTTTTCAAACTAGCGTGTACGCAAGTTCAAAAAAAGTCATGAAAGTTTTCATTTAAAATTTTGGGAACATATTTTTCAATAGTTTTACTAACAATTTATGAAATTAAAAAAAATCGATTTTTTGAACCGTCTAACCCTATTTCCCCCCTTAAGGAGGCGAAATAATGGCCGGACGCGAAAGACCCACGTTTACAGACGGGAGGTGCGGAAAAAACGTTTACAGACAAAGTGTTAATCGAACCGTACGAGAAAATAATTTATACCTCAAAATCACTCGAAGTGCTGTCTCATCTCGAAATGCTAATAACCAAAAGTGTGATATAAATGGGTACTTTGATACATGATTTTCTCAATTGTGTATAGCCGATAATCGGACTGTCACAAATGCCTCGAGAGATTACGCTCAATGTTGATTTATGGGTATCCACGCAGGTACAAAATAACAGAGAGTCGAGATTAATAGGCATACGCTTATCATACCGATATATTTCTCTCGATCGGAATAATTCAATGGGGAAATTTGAAGGTCGAGGGAGACCTGTATATAGAAGATAATAGACTCTTCCTCTCTCTCTCTCTCTCTCTCTCTCTCTCTCTCTCTCTCTCTCTCTCTCACTCTTTTGCAAGTAGGACTTGCCTCCTGGTAAATAAAGACTTGATTATACCAGCGACCAGACTGTAACTTAGCTCTGTTCCCATATATAGATATATATGCATAATTTATTATACAAAACACAGACCGGCCAGGATCGTTTCTCATTTAATGCCATGTTGCTCACGATATGCTAGCAATTGGTCTATAGCCATTAGGGCTATTTATTTCAACGACGTCCATATACTCTTCAGTCGTTAATAAATAAAGGGTCGATCGATAAATCGAAATATCGCAACCGAGGAGTCCTCGCCGTTGTCCAATGATACGTTGTCTTATGTACCAACGTCACATAGAATAAATGTTATTAGATTCGGTTAGCTATCTTCTATTTTTTTTCTATTTTTCTTTCTTCGGCACATTAGTCGACCCTGCGTTTGTATAATTCATATACACGCGATGTTAAAGTTTGTGTAACGCGTGAATCAACTCTCGGCATTTACAATCGCCTTATCGCAATTGTGTGTGTTTACTCGTTTTATAGTCAATGGGCGATACGATAGATATTTTATCACATTTACTATAGATATCTTCAGTGGCTATTAATATATATCATGATGATATATCTACATACATATTTTATGTTTACATGTATGATCGCGGTAGAGTGTTTGAAGTTAGGGAGTGTCATAAATTCCGACACCTTCTATATCATTTTATATCAAACGATCTAGAATGATTTGCTGCAACTACAGAGAAATTTCAATCGTCCAAGTTCTTTCGGGGGATTTTTTTAATTTAAAAAAAATCTTGTCACATATAGATGTATTTATCGTCACAATAAAACTCGTACAATCGCATAAACACTACATTTTCTTACTTTCCTCGGGATATCATTATATTTCCGAACCATTTTCATTTTTCGTAATATTCATTATTACGTACGTTGTACAAATCCGAATTTATGAAAACTATTGTTGACAACTCGGAAGTGCCAATTTTTCTTTAGCCCTCGATTGAAAAGGAGAAATATAACGTTGAATTTTTCGAAAGATCGACAAAATAAATTCTTACAACTTTTCTCCCGGCTTTTTTTAATTAAAAAAAAATCTTGTCACATATAGATGTATTTATCGTCACAATAAAACTCGTACGACCGCATAAACACTACATTTTCATACTTTCCTCGTGAGCTCATTATATTTCCGAACCATTTTCATTTTTCGTAATATTCATTATTACGTACGTTGTACAAATCCGAATTTATAAAAACTATTGTTGCCAACTCGGAATTGCTTAATTTTTTTTCAGCCCCCGATTGAAAAGCAGAAATATAACGTTGAATTTTTCGAAAAGTCGACGAAATAAATGCTTACAACTTTTCTCCCGGCTTTTCAAATTTGCTAACATACCCAAGAATGAAGATATCGGGGCTAACGAAACGATATTTTCTAAGTTTATTCACGATGTTTTCGATTAAGCAATAATTACTTGGCCAAGCTATAGCGCACATATGCCCGTTTGAATATTCGATGATTTTTGTTTTTGTTTTTTTTATTTATTTATTTATTTTCCGAAATCGGCAAAAAATGTGGTGCAACTCTGAGCTGCAGCGGAGGCTTTCGATTATTGATTTATTTGTTATTTCTCATTTTATCAAATGGAGAAATTGCGAGTCAGCATTTTGAAGAAATTATGAAAAGAAATTTCACAATAATTATCGTTTTGTCATTGAACTCATTCGAGCATATCTCTCTATATTATATAAATATATCGCCGCCGCCAACGTGTACGAGAGTTAAGGAGAGCGAGCGGGATGGAGTAGGCTGGTTGGGCAGCGGGATTGGGGGGCCAAGCCCCCTTAGTAATATATATATATATTTTTTGTTTGCTTGTTTTTTAATAATACACATGCTTGGTGCAATAAAAGTGTAGAAAGGAGCGGAAGTGTCTGCAGTTTAAAATAAAACATTGATTTTGGACTTGATACTCGCCGCTGATGAATTAACGTTCGCGTTTTTCTTCCTTTCTTTCTTTTTTTTTTTGCGTTTTTCTATCATGACGTTCTTTTCTTTTTTTTTTTTATTCTGTATTATCCTTTAATCGAGGATGCGAGAGTGAGACGAAGACGAGACTAAAACGTCCAACATCAGATTGCCACTCGTTTCAGTTCGCGAGAGAAACCGGGGGTTGCGAGCGCGCAATGCAATCGCGCAATTATCTCTCGCGGTCATTTCACGGTGCAACGATGATGCCCGACGAGCTGTGCGTGTGTGTGTGTTTGTGTGCATGTGTGCGTGCGGTTTCGCCGATGTGGATGACGTCGGGCGATGGCGGAATGAGAGGCGTCAGAAACAGAGGCGTGTGGTGAACATACCAAACACCTCACGAGGTCGCGAGACAGCTCTTCAAGCAAATTAGTTCAATCACTGCGTTTAGTACACTTATGTCACCAACGAATTTGGTTGGAGCCTCGAAATCCCCCCGCCTTCCTCTTCTAGTCATTTATCTTATAAATGAGTGACGGTATTTTTCGAGATTTCTGTGGCGAGACAACTTTTTATTCTCTGTAACGTTTTTTTCACTGTCTCATTGGAATTTTCATATTTTTTTATCGGTTGTTCATATTCAATGGATATTGTCAGAATGAAAAAAAATCACAATTATCACGCGACACTTATTTTTCGGTAAAGCATCCGCCACGCTGAGACTCTTAGGGTTCGAAGTTTATTCAATCACAAGTACGGATGATATGAATGGTTGCGGTGTGTTTTTTTAATTTTTTTTTTGTGACAATCGGTTTATGAATAGAGGAAACTGCACAAATTTGGACCACCATCTTTGTATTCTTGTGATTACCTCTAATTAAGCATATTTTTATTAACTTAATTTTCTAGTTGCACGGTTATGGAAAGTTAGGAAGGAAACGAACGAAATGAAATTTTAAATTCTCCACAGGGATTCTGATACCCATCCAGAATTACAATAAATTCCTCTCTACTTTTCGTTCAACTCAACCACTTTTATGTAGTTTTTAGTTTGAAAAAAAAAAAAAAAAAAAAAAAAAAAAAAAAAAAAAAACCCATCTCCTATCTCGGAAAAACTGTAGAAAAAATTTGTGTGTTTATTTCATCATAAAATATTCATCATTCCATTGATCGAAAAGTTGTTCTAAGAAAACTTAGAATAATTTTCGTACAAAAAAAGGGGCCTTAAAAAAAATAATAATCAATCGGTTTCTATTTCGGTCGTTTTTTTTTCTTCTTTTTCCATCTATTCTATCGCGGTAAATTCTTCGCTTTCATACGGGCATTCGGTAATAAATTATTTCCGCGCGCGTTCAAAGAGAATTACGAGCTAGAGTGAAGCGAACGCGCGCGTTCCGATAGCTGTGTGAGGAAATGACGCGACGACGGGGAAGGCCGTATGGTAAAAGTTTGGTAGTCGAGCGAGCGCGCATCAGCGATAGAAAAACGCAGAAGAAACCATACACGACTGCGATCTGGTCTCGTTTTGTGGGGAGGGGGACTTGGACTACGATGTAAGCAACATTACCAACCACCATAACAGCATGTTATAGACGAAGTGTGACGACAGATGCTTCGTAAAAAAAAAAAGAGAAAAAGAATTACGTACCGGAACCCTTCTCCACTTTGCGGTCCGACCAATGTTATAACTATAACCCACGCACGTTAATTTCTTTTTATACGAAACAGACCGATGACGACGTGTGTACAAAGGTTTACACAAAGTTTTCTCATATAGCCTCATCATGGACAAGCCTGGAATCGTTTTATTACTGATCGCTGATGACGTACAGTACCATTTTTTTAAATTAAGGGTTCGAGTAATTTTATAGTTTCGTCAGTTATTCGAAAGAAAATTTTTTTTACAAATATTTCAAAATCCCCTCATTTCTCAAACCTTATTATTATACGCTTGTTATTTTTTTGAAAGAATAATTCATAATTATTTTCATAATTTTAAAGTTGACGTTGTTGAATTGTTTTTTTTTCCATTGAAGGAAAAAAAAATCATTCAACAACGTCAACTTTAAAATTATGAAAATAATTGTGAATTATTTTTTATTGAATCCATTGAAGGAAAAAAAAATTATTCAACAACGTCAACTTAAAAATTATGAAAATAATTATGAATTATTTTCATAATTTCAAAAAGTTGCAGATTGAAAATTGCATATCTTGTTTGTTTCATTATTTTGTCACATTCGCACAATGGCAAAATTGTGAATTTCGCAAAATAACGATGAAGCAATTTTCAAAAAGTTTCAACGTGTGCCATTTTATTTGCGCAATATTACGTTGTTAAATTGCAATGATGAACAAAACACTACGTTTTGTATACAATCGAGCGATATTAATTAATTTACAGTATCGCCCGTTGTCTAGTAGAGTATCTCTCGTTTTTTTTTTTTTTTTTTTTTTTTTTAAGGATCGGGATCGGGAAGTATGTACACGATAGCTAATACGATCCGCGAGATATAGAGTCGTGTGCGGAGGCGAGAGAGCGTTTACTAGGGTCATAAAAACGAGGAGGGCGAACTGGTATATGTTCGAGACCTCGATACTTGTAAGTAGGTCTCCTTAGTTGAGTGGAAATATTATTGGACGTTGGGGAAAAAAAAATCTCGACGTGATCCGGGAGGGCGAGTAAAAAAGATTGTCGATATTGCTGAAGCATCCTTTCGCATTTTGGGTGGTCCCGGATTGAAGATCGTTGCTGTGATTCTAACGACACATTGAATGCGAAACAATAAAATTCGTGCACATGTTACTTATTATATTTAATTGGTCATTCGAAACTTTCGACGAGATATAAAATTTATTCTTCTCGTGTTAAATTTGTTATGAATTTAGATTTTACACCATTGCGCGTTATTCGCCGAGTGTACACGCAGTTTTATGCAAGAAAAGAACACTTCTCTGCATGCAGTAATTGTCGACACATAATCCCCGATATGGGACCTAGAACGAACATGTTTTTTTTTTTTCTAAAGTTGCAAATTGTTCTTTCAATTAAATATCATTTGAATCGACAAGACATTTTTTTATTATTCCAGTAAATACGTTCGCTAATTCGTTGTCCGTTTCGTCAGCTAGCATAAAATCATAATTTATTATCATTAAGGGGATAACACCACTGTGACCCCCTGTTTTTTTCACATTTTTCAAGAATTTTTTTTTGTGGGAAAAAAAAGAGATATTCGAAAAATTTTTTTGGGTTTTGCTTCTTGTTTATTAATGTATCAAAAAACATTTTTTTCACATTTTTCACGCCGCATGGTGGCGCTGGGGGAGCTCTCGCGTCAGGTGCTGTCATCTCCGCGGCACGCAGCAGAACTCTCTTCAACGTCGATCTGAAAAAAATACCGAGTGTTTTCGTTAATAATATGATATTTTGAAGAGAAGTACATAGGGATTTGGAAAAATATTGTTTTAAAAAAAATATTTTGTTTAAAACAAATAAGTGTTATCCCTTAAATAACCAAGTCCTGCAGAAGTGATTAATGAAATTAAAAAATATGAATCGTTTGATACAACAAAATAGCGTTTTTTTGTTTTTTTTTTTCATAATCTTACAAATTCACTATCTTCGGCAATTCTATTCTATAATAAGAAAGTGTATCGGCCAAAGAGAAACCATTTTATCGCCTCGTATCTCTCGGAGACATTTTCCGCGATCGAACCCAACTATGTAATCATCCTCGGTGGTACGTGAGTCTCGCACGACGAACAAGTCTTCGCTCGTGGCCTCGGGTCATAAAACCGATAAAGTCTCTCGTTTTCCGGTGTGGTCCACGGAACGTCTGGATCGAAGTATGATTTCGTGCTATTTCTCTATATATATATAATAAACACGATGTAGTCATAGTAATATTTTACGGCATTTAGTATGGGCTCCTTTTCACAAAGGACTTCCATTAATTAATGCAATGCCCGTAGGCGTTTTCGATGTCGCGTTCTCTCTGTATCGCGCGAAGCAACTATGCGATGCTCTCTAGCTGTACCATGCGAGCAACATCCCAGAGAGAAGCAACGCAGAAATTTTCTTTGTAGATCCAAGCTACGCTCACTACCGATATCGAGAGTATATACATATATATATATAGCATGCGGTACCTCATCTGGCTCTAAACATACTCACGATACAGCTTCCGTTTACGTTTCTCTCTGCTACACCTCTTCGTTCGTTGCCACCCGTTTCTCCTTTATGAAATATTGATCTCCATATACATGTATTCGGCTATCCCCGGAATATTTTCACTGATGGCTTCGTTCTTTTTTTTATTTCTTGCTCCCTCACTTTACTAGCTTTGACGGATGGAGTTTCGTGCTAAAGTCGCAGCGAAAAATATGAATTGATTTTATTTTTATTCTCACTTTAAGGGGTGAAATAGGGTTAGGACAGCGTTTTCTCAATGATTTTCATGAATTTTTTTATAGTATAAAAAATGAATATAATTTATTGAAACTTTGAGAATATTTTATACATATATTTAAGTATATACTATAAAATTTATGAAGAATTTTCTTGAAAAACACCGGGGATATTAGCGACCCCATATTGCAGGTCACAATCAGACTCAGCATTTTGCGTACATTCTGGAAGCCCCAATTTTCATCTGAAATCAAACGAGGTTGGAATTTACTTTTATTATATGTCTCTCTTCTATATCAACCTAAATGCTATCAAAAAAATAGAAAATTGAATTTTTTACAGGGGTCAAAACAAAAGAGCATGATTTTTTGCCATTTTTTACAACTTTATTTGCAAAAAAAAAATTATTTTAAATAATGATAATATTCTGGTTTTAGGTTCATATAGAGCGCAATACTATGAAGAAAGTAACTGTCAATTTTCAAAACAATTGGTTGAAAACTTTTCAAACTAGCGTGTACGCAAGTTCGAAAAAAGTCGTTTGAAAAAATAGTGAACGCTCGGTTATACACGTGGCGCGCTCTGGGCTTGGAGAGCTACTCACTTTAATTACTTATAACAATAGAGTGAGTCGGAATTTTCATTTAAAATTTTGGGAACATACTTCCAATAGTTTTACTAACAATTTATGAAATAAAAAAAAATCGATTTTTTGAACCGTCTAACCCTGATTCCCCCCTGAAGGTGTGCCTGTATTCAATGAGCATTTTTACGCTATTCGTCAAGGAGATTCACACGTTTTTTTTTTTTTTTTATGAATAATTATATTTGGATCAACTCCGTAGAAAATTCAAATGCAACTAGACGTTTTCTTTCTTAAAAAAAAAAACAATTATTTTATATCATATTATTGCCATAGAATTAAGCTAAATTGTCTTTTTGTTTTCGTAACGATATACTTAACATACGACCTTGTCATTTACTTTTCCTTTTGTTGATCAATCGAAATTTGTCCAGTCGAGACGCAACGATGTTCCGATAACGCGCGATGATACTCGTCCTTTCGTTTCTCACCTTGGCGCGCGTACGCACCTTGCGTCGTTCCATCATGCCATTATAAACGAGCCAATTAGTGTTCTCCGTTGCACGTTACTCGATTATCCGCGAAGAGAAAGACGGAATATATCGCGTGCGAGCGCACGCGGAAGATCGTTACGGAAACGCCTGGTAGCGTAATCGTATAAAGAGATCGCAGCTGTTTTCCGTACGTCCTCGATGCTCGCGATATTTCGTAACCCGTACAGCTTATCTGTCAATTCATCTTTCCCGATCTCGTGGAAGAATAAAAATATATGACTAAAAAATTAAATGTTAGATCGACCGATTAATTCACGTTTTTTCGTGCTTGTATTTTTATTGTTAATTATCGTTAATTTTTTTTTGACCCGCAGACGCGAAAGTACAATTAATATTCCTCGCCGATTCGTCAGATGGCACGAGCTGTGCGAGAGGTTAATGCGATCAGCCGTAAAATCGGTTCGTTGGCAGAGGATTTTTATTTATTTTTTCATTCGTTTTTGTGGTTCCCGCCGTTCAATTCTACCTCAAATCGTCATACATATTGTATATGTTTCACATCACACGCGTGTACTCGAAATGTACGAGTATTTTGGCGGTCAGTATGAGCGTATCTAAATTTATATATGCAGTGTACACGCTATCATGTGTGTATCGTATATACGATTTGTTTCGTTCGGATTCCGGTCGGGATATATAGTGGAGGATTCAGTGTAACACAGCGCGTAACGGAATTTAATTTTCCACCCTCTCGAACGCACGATCCATTGAATAAATTGAATTAATCCATAATTTCCAGTCGCCAAGCGCGAACGGTTCGAGTCATTCTGAACGACGAAACACCGAATTCAGTTCTTTTTTATTCCGCTTCCGATCGGCATTTTCTACCGTTTCCGGGTCACGATCCAAATCGTTAATTTCCCTTTTTCATCCTTCATTATTATATTTTTTTAACCGAATCGTACTTTTTTTTTATCATACCGAAGCGTACATTTTACTGATTGCGACAAAAGTTTCAAAATATCGTCGCGTCTTTCGTTATCGATGCGATGAACCAATTAGATTATCAAACTGTGTATCAATGAGTGGATTCTAATGAAAATTTCCTTTTATCCAGATCGAGATTGTCTTTAAAACCATTCGTTCGTTAATCGATTATGAGGACAAGTCGAAATTGATAATGGTTACGAGAAAGTGATAAAGTAGTGAAAGACCGCGCCAGAATTGTTTCAAAATCGTACAATTTAATTAGTACGAGAGAATAAGAAGATGAAAAAAAAATTGTCTGGACTGTGTCTGAGCGGAAAGGAGAGTGCCATTTTTATGTATACGTGGAGCAAAGAAAGTTGAGACAATAAAATAGAGCGGCTCTTAGGAAGTAGTAAGTATAGAGTCTCGGTTGGAATCTCTGCCAAGGATTGCGCTGCATCGACCCTTCCCTCGGGCAAAAAAAAAACAACGGTTTGCGGTGGGGGGTAGTTCGGAGAACACATTCGGGATGAGGTCTACCAGAGGTGGGTTGGATGACTAGCTGGCGCGTGGCCATCTCACTGCTTCGTTCGTCCCTTAACCAACGACACATGTGTACGAGGTCTGTTCAAAAAGTATCGCGAATTTTGAATTTCCGCGGGCTACGTATATTCGATTTTCGATTTTTTCTGTGGCGTTAGGTTGGTACTCGTGTCCCTCACTTATGCTGAAAAAATTGGCCATTTTGAATGTTTAGTTAATTGTTGACAGCTGTTTTGGTTAGACGTGTTCTGGCTTGTCTTCGATTTTTGCCTATTCCAAAAAAACAGCTTCCGTTGCGATGATTGAGCTTTGGTTTCCCCGTCATAACCATAAACCCCGTGATTCGTCACCAGTTATGACCCTCTGGAGCAAATTTGGGTCGTCGCGGAACCGAGTCCAACAGCTCTTTAGCAATGTTAACGCGACACTGTTTTTGTTCGAAATTGATCAATATTGGCACGAATTTCGCGGCGACCCGTCTCATACCCAAATCATTGGTAAAAATCGAACAGCACGAGCCAATCGATATGTTTACTTCCTCAGCAACTTCTCTAACGGTGATTCGACGATTGGTCAATATTATTTTCTTCACTTCATCAATGTATTCGTCTGTCGTTGATGTGCTCGGGCGTCCGGAACGCATTTCGTTGTTCGCATCTTCTCGGCTCTCTGAGAACATTTTGTACCACCGATAAACGTTGCTTTGGTCCAAGGTAGCTTCACCCTATGCCACAGTCAACATTCGGAATGCGTCCGCGCACTTAATTTTGTGTTTTTCACACAAAATTTCATACAGATTCTTTGATCCATTTTTTGGAATAGGCAAAAATCGAAGACAAGCCAAAACACGTCTAACCAAAACAGCTGTCAACGATTAACTAAACATTCGAAATGGCCAACTTTTTCAGCATAAGTGAGGGACACGAGCACCAACATAACGCCACAAAAAAATCGAAAATCGAATATACGTAGCCCGCGGAAATTCAAAATTCGCGATACTTTTTGAACAGACCTCGTATATACACACGTATACAATGGTACAGAGCTAACTGTAACGTGTACTTTGTGTACCGCGGAGAGAAGAAAGGATTACGTCTAGCGAGGAGCCCGTGAGATTGTATCGATTGACTCGATATATACACACGGCGATATATATCGATTCTCAGCTCGTTTCTGCTTCTACGGCGCAAACCCAATCGATTTCACGTCGAGAACGTTGCTCAGGCACCAAAGTGTGTTATGCCTATTGACACAATGGTGATCAATGCACCTGTCATCCTTCTCATACAATGCCTTATACCATTCTCGCCTAACTTTCTTTCCTTTCATCCTCCATTTTCACGTGATACGTTCACAAAATGGTGGCGGCTTTAGGCAACAGGAAATGGCGTCGTAGTTGACGTATCTTATTGTACATACCTGATGCTAGCTAGAGTAACCTTCAACGAACCCTTAAGGTCACGGTCACGTCGGGCATGTATCAGGCCTCTAAAAAAAAAATGTGCATACGTGTTGTCAGGCGGAGATTGTCATAAATTAAGATGAATCTGAGCGACAACAAAATGTGGTTTCATTGAGATATAACTTTTCGTCTTAGTATCATCGTTCCTGATTGTTGCGCACATACATCAACGATCTCAACAAATTTATCGTTAAAATTTGACACTCACCATTTATTACAGGAATTCATCGTGTGGCAAAGTAGGTTTCCGCTAAATCTAAAATCTTGAAAATGATATAATGTCCGTTCAATTTCGTCTCTTGACTTTATCCCTTCTTACCTCATCTTGTCTCTTTCATTCTTCCTTCGTCTCAATTCCTCGTCCAATTTTGCCCTTTTTCAAGGAAAACCCGCGTGCTTTTGTGCGTGCGGAATTAGTTCCTCCCCCCCCTCTCTCTCTCTCTCTCTTTTTCGTTTCCTTCTCATCGGACGGGGAAGTGAACTACCACCAGGGGCAACGGCAGCCTTCAAGCACCAACATAAGCAACAAAACTTAAATGTATAACCGCCTCCGCGCCATCGTTTCCCATTACCCTTCCCCCCCCCCCCCCCCCCCCCCCCCGCGCTTCCACGATTCCTCCTCCGGCCTTATTTGCCGAACTGCGTCGACCGGTCGTTGCTTCGTCCGTCGTGGTCGTTAAGCCATAAGAAAACACGTATATACACAGAGAAAACACAGCCCGACTCCGCATGAAGAGTAGTTTCGCGCGAGGAGGGCATATAGAAAAGACACGGAGTGAAAGCGAGGTACATATAGAAAGAGCGACTGGATGCAGCGGCGCATCTATTCCAAATGGAAAAGAGTGAAAAGGATATAATAGCGATGGCGGCAAGAGGGACGCCGGGAGGGGGAGAGGAGATCCTCCGGTTGCGCTACTCACCGCCTCGAGCTCTGCCGTTCCTCTTTTTCGCGATCTGTCTCGCATCCTCGTGGATCTCTTTCAACAGAGTCTGAGTGTAGTAGAACTTCTCTCTCGTCCCTCTGACTCTATTCTCTTTCCACCATCCGTCTAGACTATCCTTGGCGATTCGATGAACGGGCCTCTCTCTGTATATGCATTCTTACTTAGCACGGAGAATTCGTTGGAACATGAGACTGTCAGAATTGTGAGGAACGGAGTATCGAACGGAGAGAATAAACAACACGAAAGAGCGGGAAGCGCAGGATTGACAATCGAAGTAATCGGGAGGGGTGGAATTTCAAGAGACGAGAATGTTTCGTTCTCGATCGCGTTCAATTTGTTCATTGAGCTGATTAACTCTATGAGCGTCGCTATTTCTTTTTTCCAACATAAATAAAATAACTTTGATTCTTCAACGATTTCATCCTGGACAATGATGTTATTAAATTAACGAGTTTTATATGTTTACATTAAATGTTCATTATTGTATATTTAAATGAAACAATCGTCACCGCAGTAAAAAGAAGGACATTGAGAATGACACATTGCTCCAAAAAATGTCAGTGACAAAACAATAATTCAATTCGTACATTTTTCCCTCTCCCCCCTCTTCATCACACAATACTGCGATGCTTGCTTTTGCTTTTGTTGGAAAAGTGTTTATAAAAATCGGAAAGTTTCATTATATATCGCGGTGCATTGAATATCCTGGTATCGTGTCTCCAGTTGTGCAGAATTTCACTTTGATAACTGAAAGTTTCCTTGAATTTCAAGATTTGCAGACTTGTTTTTTTTCGGTTTTTTTAATTCAAGATATCGTAAAATCGCTTTATCGATTCTCGTCAGATTCAAAAAGGGGAAGAATGGGGGGTTTTTTTTTTTAATTGTAACTTCGTGGATAACAGGATTTATGAAAGTCCATGGAACGCACCGAACGTCGTACAGGCCACCAACATTGTGCTGTACCGTTAATACTAGTCTAGTCTATGACTCCGCCACATTCGCTCAATACACGTTACACGAGAAACGAGATATACACAGAAGAAGACGCAAAGTTGCTTATCGCCATCTATGGAAAAACTGGCATGAACCCCGCGAGTCTCTTACGCTATATTGATGCGAGCTTTTTTGCTCTACTCGTACAGCATACTCGGGAATATCTCTCGATCGTATACGTTATACTAAATACACCGATGGGAACGCGATGGTCATTTATAGCCGACTCGCGATTATACAGACACACGCGGATTTTCCCACGCGCGACTATACAGCGGTCATTCCGCGTATATACGACCATATCGATCGCCAATGACGCGGAACTAACGCACAGAGAGTCATTGAAACATTTCTCAGATCTCTCTCGGTTATCGGAATGAAATTATAGATTAATACTGAACGTACCGGCACTTTACATATACTTGTTCTTACTGTAAGGGGTTGTTTGATCCCTTATGAAACGAACGTTGATTTTTGGAAAGAAATTCTCGACTTATCACGGGAAATAATTCGCAACATGATCTCTGATTTCTAATAAAATAATCAAACAAATTTACAGAAAGTCAGATGAGCGAAAGAAATAATAATGAATGGACGATTTTTAAGTAAATTTTGAAAGGTGTCATTTGACCCCAGCTTGGTACGTTTAGTGTTAAATAGAAAAAAATTCAAGATAGTGTTAAAAAGATTCAATTCAAAAATTCAATCCGTTTTAATTAGCAAACAATCGCGTAGAATGGCGTACAATTTGTCTCCTCTTGAGGGGGGAAATAGGGTTAGGACAGCGTTTTCTCAATGATTTTCATGAATTTTTTTATAGTATAAAAAATGAATATAATTTATTGAAACTTTGAAAATATTTTATACATATATTTAACTATATACTATAAAATTTTTGAAGAATTTCCTTGAAGAACACCGAAGATATTAGCGACCCCGTATTGCAGGTAACAATCAGACTCAGCATTTTGCGTACATTCTGGAAGCCGCAATTTTCATCTGAAATCAAACGAGGTTGGAATTTACTTTTATTATATGTCTCTCTTCTATATGAACCTAAATGCTATAAAAAAAAATAGAAAATTGAATTTTTTACAGGGGTCAAAACGAAAAAGCATGATTTGTTGCCATTTTTTACAACTTTATTTGCAAAAAAAAAAAATATTTTAAATAATGATAATATTCCGATTTTAGGTTCATATAGAGCGCAATACTATGAAGAAAGTAACTGCCAATTTTCAAAACGATTGGTTGAAAACTTTTCAAACTAGCGCGGACGCAAGTTCAAAAAAAGTCGTTTTCAGAAAAATGCGTTTGAAAAAATAGTCAGGAGAGCTACTGAAGGAGAGCTACTCACTTTAATGGCTTATAACAATAGAACGAGTCGGAATTTTCATTTAAAATTTTGGGAACATATTTTTCAATAGTTTTCCTACCAATTTATGAAATTAAAAAAAAATCGATTTTTTGAACCGTCTAATCCTATTTCCCCCCCTTAAGGCAGCCTTAAAATTAAGGTTTCGGAGGTATTTTTTTAAAGTTACTCCTTCACAGCCAACGTTCACGAATTCAACGGCTCCAAAAAATTTTTTGTCCAAAAATAGTTCCGGTTCACGTGGAATACATCATATATCTTTTGTCAGTTTGTGATTTAGTCGTTGTTTTTTTTTTGTAAAGAATGAAAGAATTACCCGTTCTACGTTTTAGTTTTATTTTAAGAAAACCGGTGGTATCGTGATATTGGTACGTCTCTTTACATTCGTGTGGCGAATCGTATTCTATCTGCAAACTGGCTCTCGCGTTCACTAAGATTCTTTTTTCTTTATGAATAATTAAACCCTCGCAGTATACCGAGAAAATCTTTGCACGGGGATTTTTCGTTTTCCTTCCTATAAAATGCATTCCTCGCGTATTGAAGATGTAAAATAAATAATTAATCGGTAAATATGCATTTATGATTCACCGCTTGTATATCGAGATTTTTCCTATCGGGAGATTCACGAGTCTCGAAGAAGAGAACAAGTTTTCTCGCGACAAGTGCATTGAGAGCAGGTAATTTTCGAACGAAAAGACGATATCCCATTTCCGTTGAGTGCGAGATGTTCGGGAAAAGTTTTTTTGTATTTCCCTGTGTTGTATGTGTGTGTGTGTGTGTGTGTGTGTGCGATTGTAAAAGTGCCTCCCCGTGGCACGAATCGCGAGTGCCGAACGACTTCAGGGGCGTGATTTGAATTCGAAATAACGGAGTTGCTCTTCGTCGTCGACGAGCGCCCACTAGACTCTTTTCACACTTCTCGCCTTTTTTTTTCTGCTTTATTTTTTTTAATCATTATCATTTTACTTGGAACGATACCCATGGAGTATTCGCCAATATCTCTCTCTCTTTTTCCCTCTCTTTCTCCCTCTCTCTCTTATTCTCCCTTTTTCTACCTTCCAAACGACTTACTATACCCGACGATACGTACATCCACGCGTTCCGTATACGGCGCCCGAGGGCTCGTAACCGTAAACGTAATAGTCTTTGGCAAATAGAGTCACGTGCGTGCACCGGTGTATATCGAAGAGGGAAAAGACGCAGAAGCTTCCTCGAGAAGACGCTGGAAAATGAAACGAGAAATCTACTTTGTTTTTTCTTTCTTTATCTTCTCATATCTTGTCGCTACTATTCGAAATTAGACTGCTATATCGAAGTAGATAAAATAAACGAAATTTCCGTTTAAAAACTTTTCTCGTTACATACAAAAAACGTTTCAAGATTCACAGCATCATTTTTTTCATTATACGGAAAAAAGGATGCCTAAACTTTTACTATTTTAACACAATATAGTTGCGTTAATTAAAAAAACAACATTTATAAACTTCCGCTCCGAGGGAACAAAAAGGGCATTTAATTTTTTGCTTTCTTGTTCTGTTTTTGGTTTTTGTTATAATTTCCGCGAGCGGCATTACAGAATTGGACGGCACGATGGGTTTTTTCACTTCTCTATATCGGGCCTCTGAATCTTTTATTATTTATCGCAAAAAAAAAGAAACAGAGTCGACAACCGCGCTCCTGCCACTTTCCCCTCGACTTCCTGTTGCTTTAGAATTCATTGAATTGTGAACTCGGAGTTTCCTGCATTCCCTGCCGAACGTGTGGTATGTCGCGTCGTGATTGCCTTGAATTTTCTTTTAGACGGAAAAAATGTTTGCTCGTTTCTTCCATTCTTCCCGCGCGTACGATTCAACTTGTGTATTATGTATATATAAAATTTCCGGCACATACACGCAAATGTAAAGTTCACCAGAGTGCAACTGTGCTTTATATGGATTTGAAATCGAAATGTTTACGTGTGTGCGTTTCTAGGTCATTGCAATTTTCATCGATACGATCGGTTCGCGAACCGTGAAGCCGGGCCCGTTTCCGGTCTGCAGACTACTCTTCGGCACCGGACCGTTCCCGATTTTGCACTTCGGTAATCGAAATCCCCGACGAACGGACACTTTTATAACGGAATGAAGAGAGATTTTTTATTTGCACGGTGAACTTTTTATTGCTACTGCCTTCATTCTCAATTGTGATTTTTTTTTATCACCCCGGGGGGACACCGCAAAAGTATTCACGTTGGTTTTGTTATGAGATATCAATTTATTTGATTTTTTTCTTTCGTTTCTATAATCGCGAGGCATATAGGACGTTTGATCTTACGGCTCTGTCTATATTTCGTTAATATCGTAGTTTGAACGATTTTCATTCAATCATTGGGAAATAAACTTTGCAAATTTTCCATTTTCACTTCATTATTGTCCATATAAGAATTTCTATTATCTCGAATAACAAAAATTATGCAGAAATGCCCTCATCTCTAAGGATCTTATCCGCGTCAAATCCGGAAGTAACTGAAATATGGCTCGGATTGTCGGTGAAAGTCATCGAGAGCTCATACATACATATACACGAAAGGGGAAACTTTCGAATCGACACGGGCTTCTGGGTGGAGATCCTGACCAGTGGCGAGAGATTGCCGCAACATATGCACATACACTTTACACTCATCTAATCCTTGTTCGTGCATTGAATCGCCGTTGCCACTCATATCGTATCGCGAGATATGAAAGACAAAGCAATTATTATCTTCCTCCTCGGCGTCACTTCGCCGTACGGGTAAAGAACTTTCACCGGGCCCATAAAAGTTTTAATCGGCAAATCTCAATTGTTAATTAAACCTGCTTAAAATACTCGTGTGGCTCTTTGGTATTATTAAAAAATAGAAATTCACGGTGTTAATATGCGTAATCCATAATTATTCATTAAATTACATTTTGAATCATTCATCAAATTCAATTCATCGATAAATTACATTTATTCTGTATTTATTAATCACTTCCCTTCGCCGGCAGGTCGGACGCTGTGTAATCCTCAATCTATAGGAAATTTAAATTTCTCCAAAAAGGACTGACGAGTGTTTTTATACATTCGGACTTTTTCGTTTTAATTTTCAATGAAATTTTTCGTTAGTACGAAACATTTTATTTGTTTGCTCAACGGTTAATCGATTTAATGGATCAGAGTATGTTTTTAAAGTGACCAAAAATGTTTTGATAAAGCGAAAAAATTGTTTGATCATCTGTGAACGCAGATTCGACGAAACCTACAATATTTCATCTCGGTACACATCTCCATTGTTGCTTTAAACATTTTTTTTTTTAAGTGAGCGTTCTTTATCCGTTCGAGCTAACGAAAATCGATATTTTCCATTTAGCACCCCCCAACGACCACCCCCCTACTGAGACTGAAGGGTTGTACGTTGAACACGATATATATATGCACGGTCTTATATATAACTATACATGATGTGGCCTATGGCTGTTGCAAGTATCTTCTGTACAGGGGTTGTAAAATCACCCCTCATCGAACAGGGGTTGCTGAAACAAGCGCTCGGTTAGGATAAAGCGTTCCTCGATGCGAAAGCTCGGGCAACGGTTGACGACGGTGGGGGATGAAGGCATGCATTATGCAGCCACACGCTACGTAAATATATCCGACCGTGGTCCGACCACCCGCGAGGCTGAGATGCTCTCGTTTCATCCTCGTACGTTCGCGCTATCGTTTAAGGGGCGAAATAGGGTTAGACGGTTCAAAAAATCGTTTTTTTTTTAATTTCATAAATTGTTAGTAAAACTATTGAAAAATATGTTCCGAAAATTTTAAATGAAAATTCCGACTCGTTCTATTGTTATAAGGCATTAAAGTGAGTGGCTCTCCTTCAAGCCCCGAGCCCGCCACCTGTTTCAAACGCGTTTTTCTGAAAACGACTTTTTTTGAACTTGCGTACACGCTAGCTCGAAAAGTTTTCAACCAATCGTTTTGAAAATTGGCAGTTACTTTATTCATAGTATTGCGCTCTATATGAACCTAACACATAATAAATAAATAGAGATAATAAATAGAGACATATAATAAAAGTAAATTCCAACCTCGTTTGATTTCAGATAAAAATTGCGGCTTCCAGAATGTACGCAAAATGCTGAGTCTTTTTTATCTTATAGTATATACTATATAGTATATGCCAATTTTATAGCATATACTTACATATATGTATAAAATATTCTCAAAGTTTCAATAAATTATATTCATTTTTTATACTATAAAAAAATTCATGAAAATCATTGAGAAAACGCTGTCCTAACCCTATTTCCCCCCTTAACTATGTAGGTATATAAATGAAACACTCGCGAACCAAAGTCCGTCATGCACGGCTACCGATCGGAAGAATCAAGCAAACTATCCCTCCCTCATATTTTCATCACTATAATACATTAGCCACCATATATATATATAAATATATGTGTGTGTGTGTGTGTTTGTGTACATATGCGTTGATGTATATACTTATATGTCGATGGATTGCCACACATGTTACGCGCTCGAAGCATTGTCTCGATGGCTGAGCATGCACTCAAACGAAACTTTCCCTTTGCGATTTCCCTTTCGAACGAGTCCAAAGACAAATCAGAAGTAAAATCAAATTCACGGCCATTGTTGAAAAATCCATAAAGAAAAATGGAATGTTAATTACGTTGATATTTTAATTTTATGTGTTTGTTAATATTTTTATATGCGTTTTAACCTAATATCGACGCTGAGTTTTTCAAGATCGTTTATTTTTCAAATGTAAATTTGATTACGTTTTTTTATCAACCCTCGTCAATCTCCGATAACATATTGATCGGTTTTTTTTTTCTTTTTCATAAATACTTCGACTACCAAATGAAATGAGCGCATATAATTCGCGTTAAACAACGATATAATAGGATTCGAAATGTTGGGGACACTTGGTATTCCTGAGTATCCTGGAAATTCACAAGGAGACGTCTTCTCTTCTGACAGTCGTCGTTGTGTCGCCGACACTGTGAACGAAGTGGCGGCACCAAAGGCGTATATATATATATATCGGTGTGTTGCGAATTCCAAATGTCCAAAGGATTCTCTTGAGTGCGCTCTTGGCGTTGTCGTCTAATATCTTCAACGCTGTGGAAACCCTTGCGACAGAGAGTTATCGCGGCAGAACATTCGTAACCCTTTCCCAACCACCCTCCAGCCGTCCTTCAGGGATTCATGGACCTCTATGGAGAATTCTCCACGTTATGGCATACTCGAGAGAGAAAGAGAGGGAGAGAGAGAGAGAGACTCGGATGCTGTTACATATCAGCGAGAATAAGTGGTCTTCGTATATATTGACGTGCAAAATGTGGATGAACCTTATTGTGGCTCCATGTAAGTGACTTTACGACCTTAGTGCCTTGGCCCTCTCGATGTCTGTCTGAAATTTTGTGGTTATGCTATTAACACTAAACTTATCAAGGGAGGGTCAAATGAATCTTTTCAAAATTTACTTTAAATTCTTACATTCATTATTATTTCTTTCGCTCATCTGACTTTGTGTAAATTTGTTTGATGATTTTATTAGAAATCAGAAGTTATGTTACGAATTATTTCCTTCAATAATTAAGAATTTCTTTCTAAAAATCAACGTTCATTTCATAAGGGGTCAAATGACCCTTTATATACCGGTACGTTTAGTGTTAAACGTGTGCAAAATGAAATTTTATTGAAAATTGCCTGTAAACAGTAAAACATTTAAAAAAAATAGTTACCGACCAAAGCAGCATCACTTTTTATATTAGGTTAGTTTCGAACCAATCAGATAATTCGGATTCTTCGACCATCCTCTTTGCTCGTTTGGCTGGGGAGGTTATCTGTAAATACGAAATGCGTATAGAGGGTGGGTGATTCGCGTTTTCCATTGTTGCGACCCTCCGGGGATCGGAGGATCAAAGCGAAATCGGTGCCCTCTCGCTAAATCATATCATCTCTCCGTCGACTAAATATTTGTCGACAGGATATTATCATTGACTTAAACGATTTATTATTGTGTGGGTGTGTGTGTGTGTGCTGAAATCAATGTAGAATTTAGGACAGATCCAATGTGTTATTGAATTTTAAGTTTCTAAAAAGAAATATCTAAAAAGAAGAATTTTTTTTCGCGCAATTATTCGTCCCACTCGATTATTAGTCCCAAACAGATAAACAAGGTCATCTATATTTAAATGTAAATGAGAGCTTTGTCGAAGTTTTATATTTCCTATATTTCAGTCATTTTTCTTTTCTCCATACCATACGATAGTTTTAATGCTATATACTCGTATATAAAACATCAAGTTGACACGATTATATTCCGATATATATTGGTCAACGTATCGAGAATGACGCGCGCGGATAAGGAGAGCACTTGTGTCGATGAGTTTGCGAATCGCGCGTTATTGAATTTCCGTATTATAGAGTCGAGAGTCGACGAGTTATCGCTTCGACGAATGTACAGATAGACGCGTTACTCGATTAAAAAAATAATAAATAACCTGTCGTTTTTCAATCACTCACCCTTCTTTACCGTAACTGACGAGTACAGAGGGTTTCAGAATTGGTCCAACGTATACCAAAATATACGCTATGCACTATCAGTTTATTTCTTCTTTTTTTTTTCCGAAAAATCATCAACGAGCATTTTTTAATCGAAATATTACCATCAATTGGTTTTATTAAATTCATTACAAAGTTATAATTACTGTTCATTCGTAATAATGTTATTTGCAATTGTTATTGTTGTTTTGTCGAGAAATCATTTTTTTTCGTTATTAAGGGAGGGAATAGGGTTAGGACAGCATTTTCTCAATGATTTTCATGAATTTTTTTATAGTATAAAAACTGAATAGAATTTATTGAAACTTTGAGAATATTTTATACATATATTTAAGTATATACTATAAAATTTTTGAAGAATTTCCTTGAAAAACACCGAAAATGGTAGCGACCCCATATTGCAGGTCACAATCAGACTCAGCATTTTGCGTACATTCTGGAAGCCGCAATTTTCATCTGAAATCAAACGAGGTTGGAATTTACTTTTATTATATGTCTCTCTTCTATATGAACCTAAATGCTATCAAAAAAATAGAAAATTGATTTTTTTACAGGGGTCAAAACAAAAAAGCATGATTGCCATTTTTTACAACTTTATTTGCAAAAAAAAAATTATTTTAAATAATGATAATATTCCGATTTTAGATTCATATATAGCGCAATACTGTGAAGAAAGTAACTGCCAATTTTCAAAACGATTGGTTGAAATCTTTTCAAACTAGCGTGTACGCAAGTTCGAAAAAAGTCGTTTTCAGAAAAACGCGTTTGAAACACGTGGCGCGCTCGGGGCCTGAAGGAGAGCTACTCACTTTAATGGCTTATAACAATAGAACGAGTCGGAATTTTCATAAAAAATCAACTGATTAGAAAACGTATAAACATAAAAACACATTTGGTGTTCCGCTTGGATTGTTAATGACGTGACTATACCGTACCACATTTTATTTTGACCCGAACAGCGACAGAATGGGTGGAACATTGGGCAATTCATAAATTACAAATTTCTTCTTCATTCCATTGCATTTTTTGTCCAGTTTTTTTTTATTAAATGTGAAGCGTCGTGTTCGATTTTAATTTGCTAACTCTTGAAACAACCTGTGTTAACACCCTATACATATATGCTTTCGTGTCATCGTTCTCTCGTTTTTATACGTCAATCGACAAATGCCGGGCGCGCGGTACGTTTGTCCGGTTAAGCAGGAGTTTCACTGAAGTACATCCTGGAGTATATATATATATATACACATAATACATATATCCTCTCGCTGGAGCTTTGGACATCAATCTCCAACCCCCGGTGCTGTACTCTCGAAATCCAATTCGATATCAGTCACGTATAGAGATCGATGTTGTTGTGCGTCTCTCGTCGTTTCGCTTTGCTCTCGCGTTGTTCCCTTGATTCACTCGTTTATTACGAGCGAGGGAGGCCTATCGCTATCTTTCTCTCTCTCTTCCTCTTTCCCTTTTGTGAAAGGATGAAACGAGAGATGTCGACAGTCGCCGAATCCTTCTCTAGGTGGCTCGGCAAAGCGTGGGTGAACGGATCGTTAAAAGCCGAATACACGAGAGCGAGAGATTCTCGCGGGAATCAACGATTTGGAGTATACGCACCATACAGCCATTGCAACTTCTTCACTGTTCCTTTTTTCTTTGTTTTTTTTTTTTTTCGCTTTTCATGCTATCCCCTTTAGCGTCCGCGTTTACCGTTAGCATTCAGTATCCCCTTTCGCCTCATACGTGAAAACATTTGTCTCTCATTCGTGGATAAACCTGCTATGAGTGCGGCAGGAAAAATATTTTCTTGATAGGAAATTTGTATTCGTCGTACCAGTGAAGTAAAGCCGGGGTTCCCTCCTCCTATCCTCGGCGACGAATTTATACGTTGGTAAAAAATAACGAATCCGATGTGTTTGTATTGCGTTAACGCGCGTACCACATTTCATCTCGTTTCTCTTCACACCACGTCGTACCACACAAAGTTTATCGATTTGACGACAGAAATGTTATCATTATTACAGTATATTATTACAGTAGATATATCATTTGACAATGTTATGAACGAAAACTGAATACTCGGGGTAAAGAATTTTTTGTGTCTGGCAAATTGTTTTTTTTTCTTTCTTTTTTGTAAGGGGTGAATTTTCGTACGCGAAAAACGGAGGTTTAACATTTGAACGGAGAAATTTACATGAATTTTTGAATGCACGATGAAAATGCGTTACATATATATTGAAGTTATTTAGGTCGTAGCAGTATATTTGTCGAATAAATGGGCTCTACCTGTGGTGGTCGATGCTCTCGAATAACTCGCGGTAGAGAGCGGGGAATCCCATGCACGTACATCATATCCGCGTTCATCGCAATTTAGGGACCCGCACGAACCGAACATATCCAGCCTGGCGCTCGCTCATGCGATGTAATATATTCTTGTGGTTTGCGTAGATATGTAGCGGCGCACATGGTTGTATCATACGTGTGGTTACATAATCATGTCTATAACCGTGTATCCTCCACGGGTATATGCATCTGTGTGGGTCTTTCGTATAGATATTCATTTTGAACGCGTGTATTTGTTTCCAGAAGTCAAAAGGGCGTATCTCGCGCGGCATTACATATACAATTTTGTGGGATAGGGCATTTTGACTTTAGGAGGGGATATACGTCGACCAGAGGGATGCGGAAACCCTCTTTCAGAGAGAGAGCGAAGAGAGTGGATAGTCATGTCTGACGATGCAGTTTGAAATTCGTACAGCAATATATATACAGGGTGTTTCAAAACTAGCATGTCACAGTGACACGGGGGGTTAGATTGGCTCCGGACCTATCAGAATAAACAAATATGAGCTCACTAATAGTCTCATGGTTTTCGAGAAAAATTGTCTTTCTCGATTTCTCGGAAAATCGCTACCCAATACTTGTTATTCCTCTACCATTGCTATGAAAGTTCAAGTCGTAAGCAAATCAAAGTCAAAATTCACGCCAAATCCTAAAGCGGTCAGAAACAGAAACGAAAACGGCGAAATAACAAGAATATCGATTTTCAGAAAAATCGTACTTTTTAATTTATCGGACAATCGCTATTCTTGTTATCTCGCTCTTTTCGTTTCTGTTTCTGACCACTTTAGAATTTGGCGTGAATTTGGACTTTGATTTGCTTACGATTTGAACTTTCATAGCGATGGTAGCGGAATAACAAGTACTAGGTAGCGGTTTTCCGAAAAAAATTAAAAAATACGATTTTTCTTGAAAACCATGAGACTTTTACTGAGGTCATGTTTGTTTATGTTCGATAGGTCCAGAGCCAATCTAACCCCCGTGTTACTCTGACGTGCTAGTTTTGGGACACCCTGTATATATACATTAGGGTGGGTCAAATAAAATGACTAATTTTTTTTTCCTCGATATAATGAAAAATGTATTGTTTAGCATCTCAAAAAAACCCTCTGCTAGTATGAGCCCTTCATATTTAAATTAAGAGGTCCCTCATCGCGAATTTTCATTTACCATTTAAATAACATGGAAACCTTTTTTTTTTCAACTTTGGAATTTTATTAGACTTAAACCGTTGATGTTAGGAGAGTTTTTAGCACATTTTTGTAGACCATTTGTAGAGATAAGTCAAATCCAGAGCTAATTATCACCGATTATTTTTCGTACGGTTACTTTTATCGATTAGACACAAGAGAGCTTTTTTGTAGAGCATTAAATGTTGTACAAAAATGTGCTAAAAGACTCTCCTAACATCAATGGTTTAAGTCTAATAAACTTCCAAAGTTAAAAAAAAAATGTTTCCATGTTATTTAAATGGGAAATGAAAATTCGCGATGAGGGACCTCTTAATTTAAATATGAAGGGCTCATACTTGCAGAGGGTTTTTTTGAGATGCCAAACAATACATTTTTCATTATATCGAGGAAAAAAAAATTAGTCATTTTATTTGACCCACCCTAATATACATACATGGATATCCATATGTTTAGAACATTGGTGCACGGAAATAGTAGTGTAGAAATTGTCTATTGTGTTCATGTACAGGTTGGCGAAAATTAAGATTGAGAAATCGATTATTGGAATTGAATTCCACAATTAGATTCAATTTATTTTTAACCTTTTTTTTGTAACTTATCGTAAAAAAATATTTGTAAAGATTCTGTGGTCCAATTTATTTTGTAAAAGTGATGTTAATCGAGTGTATACCGAAATTGCCCTGCAATCTAAAAATATTTATGTATAGAGCTCCGCGGAGGATCTTCACTAGTTTGCCATTCTCTGTTTTCCGAAATTTTACCTGACAGAGAGTGAAATTGATTTGGTGAAAAAAACAGAACGACAGCAAAATTCCAACGAGAATTTGTAACGTTAAAACGAAGGTGATAGCCCACACTACTCGTGTTTCTCGCGTAGATTCACTCACGCATGCGGATATCTAGTGGAGATCGTGTTCTTCCGCTCATTTGCACGTTGAGTATATAGTCGACGCTGCGAGCCAATAGGGACAGTGTATTTTTGTATGTGTGTACGTGTGTGTGTGGTTTTTTTGCTTCAGCATTCTCTGTCGCTCTCCCACAGTTCCATTTGCTCGGAATTCGTATCATTCTACATACGGTTTTGTCGTGAAACGGGACAAGCGTTGAATTTCCACTATTTCCAACCGTTTCCATTCCCTTTTTGTAGTACCAGAATTTCTCCCTTATTTTCCAGCAGATCTCGTTGGCAATCTTCTTGACTCTCTCTCTCCCGTTTAACAGAAATTAACCAGCATCCGTATAGGAGCTTAACTGTTTTGTCGGGTAAAATCTCACACCTCTCAATTACATAGTCTGAACGCTCCGTTGAAATCTCTCTGAGTTCGAAAGTAATCCATGGAATTTGTGCACGTTTATACGGTGTTTTTATTTTATTTTTTTTTGCCTTTAACAATCTTTTTATATCCTATTTTCACGAGACACTGGCTGTGTGCAGTCGTGCGACGAATTAGTCTCTCGAGTCTTCGAGTCGTGTGAGAAGTGTGTTTTTTTTATTCGCCCAAGAAAACACGAAAGATCGGATATACTTTGCGTAGTGAAAAATACCGAAAGAGTAGATACACGTACAATAATGATTCGTGTAAGTTGAAAGGTGCGATAAGTGAATGAAGTTGAATGCAAGAGTATCATCGTCCCGTTAAATGGATTAATGAAAAATCGACAAAACTCTGTACTCTTTACTTATTTATAAATCATCTTAAATCATGGCCCTTTCGACGAGACTATACATTTCTTCTAATTTTTCTGATATTCTAAAAACCGCGGACTTCCGTTCGTTTCGTTTTTTCTGATCAATGTTCCAGTGGACTATACAGACGTATATCCATACGCGAGCACCTGCTCGTCAATTAGGGACGTTGTAGCAATTAATTATTCGAGAAAGGGAAAAGAGGGACGCGCGCTATATATGCACTTTTTCCTTCCGACGATCCACCGGCAATTTTCTCGTCTTAATTTTTATAATTAGCCAAGGAAATGCTATAAAAATACAGAAGCTCCGCGGAGTAGAAAAAAAAATCGACAATTAAAGCTGTAAAAGTTGAAAGGCGTAACTTATCATAGGGAAACGTTAACTTTTGCAATAAAAAACTGAAGAAAAAAAAGCTATTATCCGGACAAACAATGAACCATTACATTGCAAACTTGTACAACTTTATTTTCTTATTTCAATATTCTTTTTTTTCATCCCTCCGATAACTCCGAGGTTTGAACACGAACACGAAACAAACAATCAGCGTGCTCTGTTTTCATTTCTTTTAATTATAACCCCAAGAAGCGAAAGACGTGACAATTAATTGGCCCATCACCACTCAGACGTGTACTTCACGTCGCGCCGTTGACGCTCTTGGCTGTATCCACTAGCAACCCTCTTACACACACACACACTAATAATATTGCCTTCGCAGAGTGAAACTTTTCTTTCTCTCCGCACTTTTCTTTCTTGGACGTCTATCTTCGCATTGTTTTTTCTTTCACTCCCTTCTCTCTTTTTACCCGTCGTGAATTCTCGCTCTATTTCCTTCCCCGATGAGGCCAACCCACCCCCGGTCTCGAGTCTCGTGAGAGAGAGAGATAGAAAGAGATTCTCGGGTCACGTTGTGTGTATAGTAAGAGAACTAAAAATAGGAAGTTTCCAGTCGATCGTGCGTTGAGATCACTGACTCTCGGGACGTAGTGTCGCACGCTCGAACTAGGATCGAGGATGTTTAATAGCGGTATATCGACTCTTTGTTTTACCACCGTTACGGTGTCCATAGGGGATTCCGAAACTCCCGACGAGAACGGAAATATATATTGCCCCCGATAGGAGTTAAAGTACAATGAATAAAAATAGAGCATCGAGATATCGATACAAGGGTATGGAGCCCGAAGAATTGCTGAATATATATGCGATGATTAATGTTCAAGCGAAGATCCAATTTTACTTTTTTGTTTACAAACGAAAAAAGTTTATATGATTGTGGTAATACCACTTGAGTAACGAAAAACTGTTGAACTACACAATATCTTATTGCGGAATGTAATTTATACAATACGATGAACACGCTTCATTAACGATGTTGAAGTTTGCATCGTTGGAACGCAACGCAAATAGATTTTTAAATTTTCATTTTCAGCATTGATCTTGCTTCTCGTCCCCATTTAGGCCCAGGTCCTTGACGGAGACCCCAATAAAACGTTTTAACAATTTTTGTCATCGATAATCCAATCTTGAAGAGAATTAATGGCGTATAAAATCTATTTCCGTTACAGTACAACGATGCAAACTTCAGCATCATCTTCATTACCAGTACTAAATTATTAGGCAAATATGTATAGAATACCCTTTCGTGTGTCGGAGACGTTGATGCTCGATCTCATTATCCCCCCATAGCTTTTTGTGCGCAGTTTCCGTCTGTTACTACTGCTATCCTCGTGTTTACATTTTCTCTGGCTCGAAAACTCCCAATGTTTCGGTGAATATTCAATCCCTCGGTGCATCGTTTATTCGCAAATGTACCTCCCGTCTCAATTCTGTGCGCGCGGCATACAGCTGTTTTCTCCCGGGAACAATATACCTCTACGTCTCGGAGTACATTGGAAGTCTTGTGCTAGGTGATTCGTATCGAACGTACAGCATGACACGGCGTCTACAGAATGTTTAAGCTGCGTATACATATACATATCCACAGATCCGCGTTACAGGCTGAAATTACAATGGTGAAACAATGCTTCTCGCTCCTCTCAACGGAAACCATTGTCTGTGCATTGATGATTCAAAAAGAAAAAAGCCATTGGAATTAAATAGTTGAGACGAAATCAAGAATGGGCTTTAGTTTTTTAAATTGATCGTTTGGACAGCCCCCGGTTTATAAAATTAAAAAAAAACGAGACACAAAGATATAGTCAGTTTCGGAGGCTTATTAATGTCCCTAAGTAATTCCTCGTGAACGATAGATCTCGAAGGCGGAAAAAAATAAAGAATATCGGATACTCGTTTCGACGTACGAGTTGTGCTGTTGCGTGCGCTCCTCCCCCGAGATTCATTGATCCGCAAGGATGTCTCGCGGTGTCTCATCCGCCCACGTGGACTCTCGTTCAAGTGGGCGTCGGATATATAAGATATAGCAAAATGAGTACGTACACTTACCGATGTGTGTACGTGTGAGCGAGAAATTGTACGAAATTTTTACCGCAGTCTCTCATTCACGTGTGCTTTAAATCAATCGCGATTCCCTCGGCGAAAGATTGCCGCAGCACTCACCGGAAAATCACCATTCCTCCATTAATCATTACAAATCATTGTACTTAATCTCCCGTTTGACTGTAACAGTTTAAGGCAGTAGTCTGGTAACTTAAGCCGATTTTCATGTCTTTTTTGGAGGGCGTTTTTTTGTAGGATAATAAAAATGAATCGTTTTCGATATTTAGGATGTTTTTATTTACATATTAAAGATACAAAAAAAAATTTTTTTGACAAAATTTAATAGTTTATTATTATTATTATTGATCGAAGTTGGCAGCCCGAGTCCTAACTTTTTTTCTACCGAACCGATTGCTTTCAAATTTTAACAGGCTACTCTACACACTTATAGTTCTCGTCGGAACCACCGAGAAATTTTTTTCACCCCTAACTTTTTATTTTACAACCCCTCCTTTGCTAAAGTTCTTTTATTTTAGCAAAGAAGGGGTTGTAAAATAAAAAGTTAGGGGTGAACAAATTTATCGGTGGTTCCGACGAGAACTATAAGTGTGTAGAGTAGCCTATTAAAATTTGAAAGCAATCGGTTCGGTAGAAAAAAAGTTAGGACCCGGGCTGCCAACTTCGAGGTGCCAACTTCGATCAATAATAATAATAATAATAAACTATTAAATTTTTACAAAATTTTTTTTTTCATGTCTTTAATATGTAAATAAAAACATCCTAAATATCCAAAACGATTCCTTTTTATTTTCCTAAAAAAAAAAACGCCCTCCAAAAAAGACATGAAAATCTGCTTAAGTTACCAGACTACTACCTTAAAAGACATTTCGTCACTACGCCCATGCGGGTAAAAAATTTTTTCGTTCTTTTTCATTTTTTTATACTCATTAATAATTCGTTCCACTTTTAAGTCGCGTGTATTTTAACTCGTGATAATAATTAATACACTCGGACAGCGATAAGAGCGGTGAACATTAAACCCCCCCCGGTATACCGAACGAATGGGAATTCGAGATATGTTTTGAAACGGTTAGGAAAGTCGAGATGCTGAACTCGCGCGACTGTTTGTCTCGCGTACGACGTCGACGACACATTGGACACCCGGGATTACAGTTCTCAGGCTCGAGCACTTTTTTTTCTGCTGGTTCGTCTCTGCCTTGTGAGAAAAGAGCCGGAAGTGAGGCTTGATAAATTATCTTCTGATGAAAATAACTACGAATATAAACACGGGCATTAAGTGTTCCTCAGAACAAAAACATTTTTACAACCATACTTTATTCTACTTGGTTTGTAAAAGTCAGAAACATTGGATGATTTGTTGATTTGCTTTACGACTGAGTTATTGTATTATCGATACAGTTTTGCGATTAGAGTTTCGATCGAAAGCTCACGAAACCCAGTTTCGAAAACTAGTTTTCGCCATAAACACACATTTGTCTGTATTCTTCGATACACTCGCACGAGGACTCCCGAAAGCATCGTACGTGACCGTTGGTGTGACGTATATATATAGTCCTATCCTACTACCATCTCGTTTCGTAGAAATGGACGACAGCGAGATTCAGTCGACGGTGGAATCGATTCTCGGACCTGGAGTCAAGGTGATCGACTGTGAGAAAAAAAATTGCGTCAGGGAGGAAGAAGTTCTTCTGATAAACGGCGTGCCAATCGCTCTCGAGGGTCCCGATGGCGTTGCGATACGCGAGGCCATGATAACCGGACAGATACCACCCTGCGATCTTCTCAATCAGATTCTCGTTAGAGCTGGAATTCTGAGGTAGCGCACAGTTTATAAAGTAATCTCTGAACTTCCTTACTCCCCTTCGGATCGCTGAGAGCCTTCCGCAGACATTTTCTTTGATCCAACATTATTCGCAACTTACGAACGTTAAACATCGTTCCCGGGCTTTCAATCTATTCATTGATTCATTTTCATCAAACACGTACAAATTTTGAACAACGAAAAGCTTTTTCCTTAGCTTCAACATCCCTTTTTGGCCTTCAACGGCATTGAGTCATTTAAATGATGGATGAAGTCAAATTTTTAATTAGAGATGCTGGACAAATGAGTATTCAATTTTTAACATCGTTTATACAAAGTTGCATGCATAAATTTGCTATCGTGGAATTGTATTACAGCATATGCTGTTAACCAAGAAGGAACATTAATAACAATGTATTTGCAAAAATATTAATGGCGATTTGTGTCAAGTTAGAAAAAAATGTAAATATTCCTCTAAGTTCTTTTTCAAAGAAAACTCCGTATGTTCCCTCGATTGTCAATAGTTTACGGCTCGTTCTCTTTCTCGAAAAAAATATTACGTACTCACCATACGAATATTTCGTTGCACTCTTCGCTTAAATTTGATAGGCTATTGTTTACCCATCGACGATATTACTTTCATAAAAAACGAGCTGTAGTCTTTGAACGGAGAATACCATAAAATATCTGGAAAGTGAGTTTGTGGACGCTTTTTCAAGAAAATCAAACGAGTCGTACATCGAATATCGAGGAAAAAAAATGGATATTATGGAATTGGAACTAAATTAAATATTTACCTTTTTTTGGGAACTTGGTACAAATCCCGTTAATATTTTTGCAAATCCATTGTTAACTGTGTGCTTCTTGTTTGAGAACATATGGTTCAATACAAGTCACAATTGATCATAGTCAATTTTACCATCGAATCCCCATTAAAAACTTGTTGCTACCTTGGAAGATTCATTCGCGAACGGATTAAAAGAATAAAAAAACGTAATGATAATTCAAAAGGGCCCCGGTTCGTCTGGAGACATCTTTGAGCGTAAAGTCAACGATAGTTACGAAGGAGGAGGTTACGGTAGCACGTGGTGGCAAGGTCGTGGACGAGCGTAGTCGCGAGACCAAGGAGAACAACTTCTACGCGTCGTCGACTAGCGAGATATGGGAACCCGTTGGTATTATTCATCGCCCTCGAAACATCAAGCCCTTTGACAGTTCGGACGAGTCGAGGCCAAATTCAAACGCCAGCTCGGATCAGGGGTACACGACAAACGCGAGCAATAATCATGTGCTTCGTGAACGCGGTGGTGCTGCTTATGGTTGTCCAATTTGCGAGGACACCGATCCCGATTGTGCGAAACGTTGTCTCGGTGGATTAGCCGGTCTTGGCGGTACCAGCGGAAACAGAGTTACCGGTGTTCAGACAACCACTTCGGCGGTAAGCTAAAACGTTTTTTCGCCGTTAATTAAATCACTTTGCTATATATAGCCAATTGAAGATGTTTCTACGATTGTTTTTATTTTTTAAACTCAAACGCTTTGTGAGGGTTAGAAGCAAAGGATGAAAAAAAAAACCCTTACAAAAATTGAGCATCCTTTCGGGAAAAAAGCTCTTTGCAATAGCAAAAATGTATGTACACGGCAGTTTTCGGTGTTGTCTTCATTGAACATTGATTTTTCGTTGATAAATCATCATTGAACCCTTGACCCTTTGGAATTATCGATTAAATTTTGCCAGTCAGTTTTTTCCGCATTTCAACTTCGCAGCAGCTTCTGGCGTACAGTATATTAATGATTGATTTCCGAAAAAATAACGATCTTTTTGCCAATAATCAACAATGCATATTTTTGTGCAATTTTTGTATAGTTCGCGTAACTATTATATATTATCTATCAATTGTGTAGACTGAAAAAAAATTGCGTAAAGTATAAAAATAATTTATTTAACGACAAGGTCATTATCATCAATTAGTCGTTTTTTACCATGAGGATTTCTGATGTCGTTCAAGTTACGAACGTTCTGGCAAAAAAAAAAATTAAATGTGTTTATCTAGAGAAAACTTACTCCTCAATTGTACAGGAGTATGTATTCGTAAATAATCCACATGATTTAGCCTGTGAATAGGCTTAAGAGGCAATAAAATCAAGCTCTGGCTCGATTTTATTGAAATAAAAATTTTTTCTCACATTCCAAACTCGTGTCCTGTTATTTGATTATCCGAAGAGACTGATAGGACTCTCCAGTAAGTAGAAAAATATAAACGAAAATATTTAGGAAAGGAACCTTGATCAACCCCGGTCAAAACGGACCATATTCTGCTTAGGCGTTCATCAAGGTTCCTTTTCGAAATATTTTGGTTTATATTTTTTCAACATAATAGAAAGTCCTATCAGTGTCCTAAACAAAAAAAAAACAAGTGACGAGCTTGAAATTCGAGAAACAATTTTTTTTCAACAAAATAGAGCCAGAGCTTCATTTTATCGCCTCTTAAGCCTATTAACCGACTAAATCATGAGAATTTTGTACGAATATATGCTCCCGTTTATTTAAGGAGTAAGATTTCTCTGATTAACCACATTCAATTTTTTTTGCCAGAACGTTTGCAACTTCAACCACATGATTTTTGTGAGTGTATGAATTCATCATCTGAGAATTGACGAGATGACATCAGTAATTTACAATTTACACTCATTTGTTGATCGAGCGATATCTGAAACGTCTAAATTAACATTATCGGCCGATGGAACAAATGGATAATGTTATCAGGTGAATTGGAAGCTTATCATTCGACGAACTCAGTGAATTCTGTCGAGAACTCGTCAAAGAGAAAAAATTGCGGATTTGAATTGAAAAAATTGCACGAAAAAGTGTTCAGTGTCGAATTGAAAAAAAATTTTACTCTCATGCCGCCCATTGATCGTTATCAATTTTTTTATTCCTGTATCAAATAGACGTTCTTCGCTGTAGATCGACCATCATTCGCATGAATTACGAGATAATTTTTCAAACCACGGTGTGCTCGATTTACCCGGAGCCAAGGTTTACTCCTTGAAGCGATATATTCATAGCCGAGCAATCTCTTTTGGTGTATAAAACAGCAAGAAAAATTCCTTCAAATTCTCTTCACTGCTCTTGAATTCCCTCTGCTCTGGAATATTCTCCTTCTAGCACACCTACTAATTGTTAGTAATTAGGGCACGATTAAAACCCCCCTTCGTCGTGAGCTTCAAATGTGTTAAACCCTCCTCATCCTACTATCGTTCTGCGTTGATGAACACTAACTCTCGTGTGTTTATTTATGTCTATGCGCGCGTGTGTGTGTGTGTGAGTGCGTCCATATGGTTGGTGCGCACTTAATGTTCCTTGCTTGTGTTCCCTTTGGTTTTATTTAGCCGACATTGCCGCTTTATAATGTACTCAACGACTATGTGCCATATACGGAGTATGATATTTACGTTATTACACATATATACCGACAATATGTAGTACAGGAGTAGCATAAAAGTGGGTAAGAGGGTCTCTCTCGTCGGCAGGCTTCCTGCGCCACCGTGGGCTGCTGTTACCGACGCATTTTATTTTCTTATTCATTGGTTAGGCACCGTGAAGCCTCGGACTTGAATAATAATTGATCACTCGTCGCTCTATACCCACTCATCCTCCCCGCCCCATCTCTCTTCCTCGTCCTTCCCTGGATGCAAAGATTCTCGTGCAATGACCGGACAAGAGGTGAATGTGTTTTGCGTGTTACTTTTCTCGTTGTTTTTCTTTTTGTTCTTTTTCTATTTTGTTTGCTCGTTACTTCCTTCGTTTAATAAGTGTGATGAAGAGAGTGAAAAGTACGGCGTGTAATGTTGGCTTTGAACGAGCTGGTAAATCGTGATTCAGGCGTATACACGTATGAAATACGCCTGACGTTTCATTTCGCGAAAGGCATACAATACGAGTCATATAGGGCAAAATTCTCCTCGGTGCTGTGCTCGTGGAAAACTTTTGCGCGCGAGAGACAGAGGGACATGGACAGTGAAATTTCTCATATGTTTCCATATTAGCTTCTTTGACGAGAGCGACGACAATCGCACGAAAATAGTTATTGTCTACCACGTAAGAGTCACTCTGGGCTCGGGAAATCCTCTAATTCCCGCGTGCGTGTGTGCCTATGCGTGTACTGCAAAAAAAAAGTTTAACGTGAAGTAGTAACGCTCGGAGGGCAGATTTTTTAACGATCGCAGGTCTGTTGAACAAAAAAAATCTTCAAAGACTTTGCGAATTTTTTCTGTTTTTTTCTTATTTTGGGACAATTAAAATTTTCATCGCGGACCAGCGGTACGGTAAACGCGGTGCTCAAAAGGGTAGGACAGATAATTTTTATTTTAAATATGTACGAAAAATTTGCTCGCACGTGTAAAAACGCCATTTCCGTCGGTCCTTTGACCGAAGGGTCATTTCTTTTATGTCGCGTCAACAAACTAACTGCGAAGGATCGTATTTTATGACAGGTTGATGTGAATGAAGGTGGAATTAAGAAAAAATACATTCGCGTGACCGTAAAACGATTGGGAAAGTTTTTGTTTTTCGTCATTAAGGTCCATAACGTGTCTCTGTCGTTAAGGCAATGATCGGCATCGCGATGTAGGTGGAAAATCCGGTATTTCCGAACGTGGCGGAATCCGTTCGTTATAGTCGTTGTTACACGACATATTCGTGCACTATCTCAAACGTTCAACTCCACCGTACACTCTAACGAACCAAGTTTTGTTTTGTTTTGCTTTTTTTTCTTTCAATATTTTTATTGCGTCTCACTTTTCAGGAAAATTCCAGAAGGCAACTTGTCAGAGTGTTCCTGTAAGTTAGTCTCCGTTTTGTATCACGTTTCTGCAATAAACTTTAACTCCTGTTCGTGCCTCGCATTAAAAGCAACCGGTGCTCGGTCTCTCAGAAGTAACCAGGAAACCTGTATACTCGTGGGTCATTATAAAGTCGAGCACATTTTTTTTTTTTCTCTCTCTCACCCTCCATCTCTATCTCGCTGTGATTGTGTTTTATTTTTCGTATTATACTTATGGTGACTTTTTCATTCACTCATCGCGTCGAGATTTTTTTCGATTGAGAACACGGTGCGTTTTTCTTTCTCCTTTTTTTTTTTGTCTAAATTACGATTTCATTTGATCAACGAAGCGAGAAAGACAATTTTTGTTATTCATCAAATTAATGAATTCTCTCGGTTGATCATTTTATCTGTGGTAACTCGAGGCTACCGGATTTTGCATAAATCCATAATTATAGTTACGCGTTTTTCCTCGTATCGCGGTATTTCTCACTACGTACGTCTATACTGCAATATCGAAGAATTGGGGCATGAATATTATTTTAGTCTCGCTATACGCACACTTTTTGTTCCAGCGTGTATTTCCACATTATGAAAATTAATCCAAATTACATCGCAATTCTCGGTCCAGTATTTGAAATGTTATATCGTCCCTATCTAGCCATCTGGCGCCCGAAATGCTCCCTTATTTTCCTAGACAACTCTCGGCTAAAAGTTGTCGGGCAATTTGTCCTCACTCCCTCGGTACCTTGCACAAAAATGAGCGACTCGATAATACTTTCCTATCTTACCGATACTCCAGTGGGCGCGGGCTTCTACCATTCTTTGAATATATTATCTACAGTCGGTAATTTAACAACGGTCGGTAAAATGACAATTACCACAAAACGGTACATGATCACGGTCGATAGAGGGATCGAGATAGAGAGAATTTACAGGAAATTACGAGTTTGCTGAAGATAAAAAGATTGCAATCTTCTCGACGGAGGATAATCGGTTGGATACTTTTCGCGCTTCGTTGTTATCGCACACCAATCCCTTTATCGGCGCTCGATGCTAACCGCCATTATCGACCCTTTGAATAATCGAAAATTTCAATAAACAAAGAACACTGCTTTCCCTATGAGGGAGAAAAAAGGTCGCGAGAATAGCGACATTGGGAATTTGAATCCGGACAGAAGTTGATCGGGATGTCTGAGATTGCATCAACTTTTCGCCAAAATATTGTTTGATAAAGAGACAAACATGAATTCAGGTAGAAAACATTACAACTTTCCAATAAGCACTCTCCAGTTTTAGAAATGGATATAGATCCTTCTGAGAATTACACATTCCGTCAATTACCGTGAGTCTTCTGACACCCGTGAGAAAACGGTGAATGACAATTTGCCAAAGGGAAAAATTAATTCCATTAAATATGTCCCATTCTCCGCTATTATTCATTTATCATCGAGAAAACGCCATTACAATGGCTCTCTTTTTTTTTTTGACAAGCACGTGGTCTCGTTCTTCCGGTATATATCAATCGTCACGACAGGCTCTCGATAATGACAGATTTCGATATATATATATATATCTGGTGTAAGACACACAAAAGACTTCGTGGTCTTCGCGAGGATCTGGTGAATAGGAAGAATACACATGGTGTCAGATCGGGAATTTCCAAGTGACGGAATCACGACGAGCGGGAGAAACGTGATCGGCCTACACAGACCGCGCCGCACAGAGTCTCCTAAACGTCATATATATACACGATGGGAAAAGCTTTCTGTCTCTCTGCTCGACAAGATCCGGGCGCGTTACTTCTCGCTTCTCCATAGCCGACATTTCCCGACACGCCCCGCTACATTCCCTTCGAGTCACGGAATCCTCTCTGCTCCCACACCTAAAGTTCACCCTCGACATTCATCCCACTGGCACGTAAAATATAAGTATGTAAGCAACCCGCCCTATCACACACAGAGACACACACACACGCACATACGAACACATTGGCATCTTCACCGCGGAGCATTGCGCTCATATGCCCTCAAAAGCCTTCCATCAATTTTCCTTCGACGTTTCTCTCCTCGTACGGACCTCGTGTACGACATGAGTGAGTATACGGGGGGGGAAGAACGAGAGAAAAAAGAAAAAGCTTGAGAGACTGATGCTGGAAACCACCAAAAAGCGAGTCAACACTTCAACTTTTTCATACATACATATACGTTATCGCGTTCACGAATATTTCAAGATCCCCAGCTATTCAACGAAAATGTCAATGACCCAATGAATGGTCTCGACCGAATGGTACTCCAACTCGTTGGATAATTGCGCTCGTATTTTCGTACTTCTGATACATTTTAATTGCTTTTGATCGAAATCGAACAACTCTATACTCGTACAAATGCTAATGGCCGCAAAGCATATTAATTTTCATTTCATCGTTGATTTTATCAAATTTATACTCTCGTGTTATTGGAGATTCGATGAATCTCATGCAAACAACGTTGACTTTCACAAACGGAAATATTATCATTACGATAAAATTATAAATTTACACGACACTTAAATCGGATCAAAAAGTTCGCTGTACATTATTTATAGATAACGAAAAACGCATCAAATTTGATATTGGTTTTTTTTTTTTTTTTTTTTTTCATTAGCTTTACGTAAATATCGTTTTTGTAAATTCCACTTCAAAGACTAGCGGAACGAGAAGTTAACTGCAATTTTCGTTCGTTGATAAAACGTCGACAACTCACGCGTCACTCCGTATTCGTGGACGTTGATATTTCAAGTGGTGCGACTGGGGGAGGAGGCTGTGCAGAAAAAGAGAGAGAGAGCGAGAGATAACGTTTAAGGGAATCGATTAGCGAGTTGGTGGTCTTTTCGACGCTGTACTCACGGAGATTTACCATATATTCCGCAACGTAACGGTCGCCCAAAGCCAAAGCCGAGGGCCATCGGCCACGATGGTCCTGATGATGCTTCTCTGACGATGCTTTCCGGGGAGCCGGATAGGAGGATGATCGGAAGGTTCAGAAGTGTCCTCTTCTACCCCCTTGCTCTTCCCTCCCCGCCCCATGCAGAGGACAACGCCCCCTCCAACCCCCGTTCGAACGCTCGAGCTCACGGTAAATGGAGAATCCGAAAACCGATCGATAAATTCAATTAAATTTCGTAACACGGCCATCGGTGGGACGGGTCTCCCTCCCCTACCTCGCCCACTCCCCCTCCAGCACCGCCTGACACCCACCAAATTGCATTTTATGCACGGGCTCGACTATATCGGCCGATAACCCGAATCACACGATATACATATGTATATGGGTTGCTCTATCCACTCTGTATCCGAAACTCTAGCTTGCGTCCCCGTTCGTTTTCTTTGTCCATCTCGTTCGATTTTTTTTACGACCCCCCCACCCCACCCCGGAAAAGTTTACATCCATCGAGAAGGTGGGGGATGAAATAATATATATACGGGGGGGGGGGGGCGGTATAAACATGGAATATAAATAAAAATATATTGAAGTTTTACAACTTCTTGCCTTTATATACGGAATGTCCCAAAACTAGCACGTCAGATTGGCACGGGGGGGTTAGATTGGCTCCGGACCTATCAGAAAAAACAAATATGACGTCAGTAAAAGCCCCATGGTTTTCGAGAAAAATCGTTTTTTTTTTTTTGGTTTTCGATAAATCGCAACCTAGCACTTGTTATTCCGCTACCATTCCTATGAATGTACAAATCGTAAGCAAATCAAAGTGCATATTCACACCAAATTCTAAAGTGGTCAGAAAGACAAACGGAAACAGCGAGATAACAAGAATATCGATTTTCAGAAAAAAATCGTCTTTTTTAATTTACCGGACAATCGCTATTCTTGTTATCTCGCTGCTTTCGTTTGTGTTTCTCACCACTTTCGGATTTGGTGTGAATTTAGACTTTGATTTGCTTACGATTTGGACTTTCATAACAATTATCAGAATAACAAGTACTAGGTAGTGATTTTTCGAAAAAATTTTTTGATAGCTCCGGATCCAATCTAAACCCCGTGTCACTGACGTGCTAGTTTTGGGACACCCTTTATACGAACGTGCTGTGTATATAGCTAAAGTTGTATCGTATATATTCCCGGTCATTGGTGCACCGAATGTTCGAAGAATATGGAAGAAACGTTATTTATCTTTATCCCTACATCTAAAATATGAAACACCGACCAGTGAGTTTTGATAGACGTATTGTCGATAGTAATAGAAACAACGGAGATACGGTTGCGGAATACGCGATGCATTTTTCTTTACTCTCGATGAATATTTCTTACGTTATGAATCTAGAATAAAAATAAATACATTTTGACACGGTACACGAGGAAGAATTGTGTGTAATGGTTTAAGATCGTAGTCTGGTAACTTAAGCCGATTTTCATGTCTTTTTTGGAGGGCGTTTTTTTGTAGGAAAATAAAAATGAATCGTTTTGGATATTTAGGATGTTTTTATTTACATATTAAAGATACAAAAAAATTTTTTTTTTGAAAACATTTAATAGTTTATTATTATTATTATTATTATTGATCGAAGCTGGCACCTCGAAGTTGGCAGCCCGGGTCCTAACTTTTTTTCTACCGAACTGATTGCTTTCAAATTTTAACAGTCTACTCTACACACTTATAGTTCTCGTCGGAACCACCGAGAAATTTGTTCACCTCTAACTTTTTATCTTACAACCCCTTTTTTGCTAAAGTCCTTTTATTTTAGCGAAGAAGGGGTTGTAAAATAAAAAGTTAGGGGTGAAAAAATTTCTCGGTAGTTCTGACCAGAACTATAAGTGTGTAGAGTAGCCTGTTAAAATTTGAAAGCAATCGGTTCGGTGGAAAAAAAGTTAGGACCCGGGCTGCCAACTTCGAGGTGCCAACTTCGATCAATAATAATAATAATAATTAACTATTAAATTTTTTCAAACAAATTTTTTTTTGTATCTTTATTATGTAAATAAAAACATCCTAAATATCCAAAACGATTCATTTTTATTTTCCTACAAAAGAACGCCCTCCAAAAAAGACATGAAAATCGGCTTAAGTTACCAGACTATTACCTTAATTTCACGCGAGATTTAGCGCGTTTGAGCTCTCCACTGTCTCGTGTGAAATGCTTACGAATGGCCCGATGTATATACCACCGAAGTTTAATATTTCCTCCATCTATATATTCCCGCCGTTCGGTCTCTCGGCCTTTCCTCTCGTTACTAGAAACTTCGTGAATACTATTTATACACGGGTTTCCGCGTTGTAATGCTGTTTTCTACATGCTCAAGTGAGACAGAGAGAGAGAGAGAAAGAGAGAGCAAAGTAAAATGGTTTCCGCGTTACAAAAGTACGCGAAAATCAGCTATTCAGAAATGGGTTATGTGGAGCAACGAGAATGCCAAAGAATGTGGAATTTTTGTAGGCCACATCGCGTCTCAAGCGGATCGGGAGAAAAAGAAATTTAACTTGTGGATAATTTGAATAAATATTGATGAAATAAATTTTGTTTTTATTTAAGTCATTTTCAATCACTTAGATAGGGACATATTTGAGTTCAGATTGATCGACTAGGCTAACCATGCGAGGGTAAAAAGCCTTTATTTATAAACGCTATGATAATAAAGCTGAAGAGTTTGTTTGTTTGAACGCGCTAATCTCAGGAAATACTTATCTCATTTGAAAAATTCTTTTTGCATAAGATAGCCCGTTTATCCGGGAAGGCTCTAGCCCATATAACTTTATGCTATGACCCTAATCTTACTATCTTACTATAGAGTATGCGGTGAAAAGTATTTTGACAGTTTGTCAAAATCCTTTTGAGCGCTACTGTCTATTCATAAATATACAAGTATATGTATCCGGTGCATAGAGATCGATTGGCAGTGAATGGTGTCGGTCTACCGGAGGTTTGAGCGAGAACCGAGACACCCTTTGGCTTCTATGCTTCGGCCACATCATACCAAAGTAGTGTAAAAATAGATATAGACATCTTGCGCTTCCGAGACGGGTCCAGTCGCTTCCCAACTCGCCGGTGTCCATGCCGAAATTGTCCGACAAACGGTTAATTTTTTTCTTAACAAGATCAACGTATCGTTAATAAAAATTCACGCGCAAGAACACGATTTCCAAAATCATGAAAATTAAAATCTCTCCATTACGATGAACAATTGTGATGATAGGATAAACGTTTATCGGGTCGATTGGTGTGCCGCATCATCGTGGAATAACCACGACGCGAATCGTGATCCCCAAAAGCTTTTTCCTCCCCCGACAAAAAAGTGGTGTTTATAAACACGTCGCCGCAAGTACGATTGAAAATAAAATCGATTAAATAACGGAATTTCAATAAAGACGTGCTACAGCATCCAGACTTGTGTGAAAAGGAAAACGAGAATGGTGTGACTTTAAACGAATGATTTGTCAACTCGTAATCTCCCATAACACGATACTTTTTTTTTTTTTCCTCTAGTTACTTATTCTCGTTCGGTGAAATGTAATTAGTAGCTGTCGGGATTGAAATCGAAAGGGAATTATCGGTGGAGTAAATTTTTTCATTTTTTTTTTTTTTTCATCGTAATACCGGCCAAACGATTGAAGTCGATTAATGTACGCAAATTTTCCAATATTCCGACGGACATACCCGCGTACGTAGCAAATGGTCAATTATAGAGTGTAATGTGATATCGAAGCGAAATCGCAAATCACTTTTCCTCACTCTGGCGTCACGTTCGATCACAAAACGCAAGCGACCGTGAGGATTACGAAACGAATCCCTCTCTCGGAACGCGCGCGCGTGTTGATGCTGTGCGCGTGTTCTCCCGACGATCAGCATCCCTGTACATCTAGTATACACACATTCGTAAATCTACCCTAGATTTACGAATGTGTGTATACTAGAGAGAAATTCCATGCCAATTTAGCTCTCGTTACTTCATCGGTGATTTGACGAAGTTTCATGTGTTGTGAAATAAAAGATTGATTAACGACGAAAACGTGTGATGTTTCAGAAAAACACACGCTTCGCCATCCGCGATGGTCGTTCATATTTTAATTTAATAGTCGACAACTTTGACATTTTTAAAGATACGTTATTCGCGATTTTGTTTCGACAGAGCTTAAAAGTAACGCAATTGAATTTGACTTCAAGGAAAACGAAATTATCGAACAACACTGACATTCATCACTAAATCGCGTTAAGGGCTCACATACCCCTGCGCGTCCTCAAAATCGAGTAAATTTGAAAAATTGTTATAAAGGTTATATGGTAAAAAAAAATGTAATTGTTGATTTCACATTCTTTATTAACTTTTCAACTATAAGAAAAAAAATTAAAATTTTTCTATTTTTATATTAACATTGTTGTTTACGGGTATAAATGGACTACTGATAAAAACCATAGCGCCTCCTTGTCGGCGTCATAACTTCACCAAAAATGATCCAAGCTGCAAAAATACAAATGAATCTAGTAAAATAATGTAATAGTAATATTCTGACGGAGGGAATTTTTATTTTCATTTTTTTTTTTTTTTTTTTTTTTTTTTAATAAACACATTCCAGTATTGTAAGCTTCAGTATGCATTTAAAAAAAAAAAGAGTGTAATAGTTTACAAAAAATTGTCAAACAAAAAAATTAAAAAAACCTTTCGTCAAACTAACGAGAAAATAATTATCAAGATTTAAAAAAAAAAGTTAAAAACATTAAAAATTGACTGAGTTATCGTGCTGACACTGTCTAAAAACATAGTTTCGAGAAAAACGCGTTAATAATGTTAATATTTTAAATAAAAATTTTTTAATGTTTTTTCTCATAATTGAATAGTCAATGAAAAATGGGCAATCAAAACTTTAATTTTTTTTTTCATCATATAACCTTTATAATATTTTTTCAAATTTACTCGGTTTTCAGCGCGCGCAGGGATGTGTGCGTCCTTAAGGGAGGAAATAGGGTTAGGACAGCGTTTTCTCAATGATTTTCATGAATTTTTTTATAGTATAAAAAATGAATATAATTTATTGAAACTTTGAGAATATTTCATACATATATTTAAGTATATACTATAAAATTTTTGAAAAATTTCCTTGAAAAACACCGAAAATATTAGCGACCCCATATTGCAGGTCACAATCAGACTCAGCATTTTGCGTACATTCTGGAAGCCGCAATTTTCATCTGAAATCAAATGAGGTTGAAATTTACTTTTATTATATGTCTCTCTTCTATATGAACCTAAATGCTATCAAGAAAATAGAAAATTGAATTTTTTACAGGGGTCAAAACGAAAAAGCATGATTTTTTGTCATTTTTAACAACTTTATTTGCAAAAAAAAAATTATTTTAAATAATGATAATATTCCGATTTTAGGTTCATGTAGAGCGCAATACTATGAAGAAAGTAACTGCCGATTTTCAAAACGATTGGTTGAAAACTTTTCAAACTAGCGTGTATGCAAGTTCAAAAAAAGTAGTTTTCAGAAAAACGCGTTTGAAACACGTGGCGCGCTCGGGGCCTGAAGGAGAGCTACTCACTTTAATGGCTTATAACAATAGAACGAGTCGAAATTTTCATTTAAAATGTTGGGAACATATTTTTCAATAGTTTTACTAACAATTTATGAAATTAAAAAAAAAACGATTTTTTGAACCGTCTAACCCTATTTCCCCCCTTAATGTGGCTGTCCATTCGCTACCCAACCCCAAGAAAAAACTCGATATTTTTCACCTTTCCTTGCTCTTTCTTTTATTTTCGCAGTCTATATTATTCCACGAGGTTAAAATTATCCTTGCGTCGAAAAAAATTGATAAACGAATTTTCTCAAGTGGTCCATCGCGTACAGTCCCCATTCTCCTATATGGGCCCCTACAAAATAGTCCTTGGAATATATACACAACGCCACAATATATACCATATAACCAGTTACTAAATATATACATATACGGACGTTAACTATATATACAGTAGTTATATATGTGCGTATCCTAGCAGCGACAGCCTCGAATTTAAGCATATACACGCCCGTCATGCTGATTCGACAGACAATGTCACGAGCCCCATTGCGGCGGATGTAGCATCGATAGCTCTCGACTACCGTAGTTCGATGAATTTACACGTTTCACCTACCATTGTCCGGCAAATCCAGTGATCGGGTGATTTCTCGCGGGCTTACTATTTCCGGTTTGTACGAGATAACTGACGTACCAATCTCGTTGTACAACGACAGAGTAGGAGACGGCGACGAGCGAGAAAAAAGTACGAGAACGAGAGAGAGCGAGAGTGAGAAAGAGAAAGAGAGAGAGAGAGAGAGAGAGAGAGAGAGGAATAAATATGGCACAGGGTGATAACGAAGTCGAGACATTACCAACTGCGTACGGTTTGATGATAGCCTTCTTAACTGGCATTCTTGGCTATGTACTGTGGGTAAGTATCTCGGATCCTTGTTCATCCCGCTTTTTCTTAATTACTTTTTTCCTATACTCGTTCATTTTCTATGCGCGAATCTAGTGACAACCCCTTCACTCACACTGCTAAATTAATTTTTTTTTTCCATTTTATCTTTATCGTACACGGAAAGATTAAGTTTCCACCAAAACGTGATCATAATCGCCATGTTCATTCAACAGCGATTAGAGAATCATTCATTTTTAATGTTCTTCATTGGACAGACTATATTGCCCTTTACTTTGAAACTTTGAGGATGACTACTTTATTGTTAAAAAAAAAAAACAACGAAACGGAAAATTGAAATTGGAAAATAAATTGGAAATCTAAGAATCTCTGATGAAATTTTGTCGTCAATATTGAAATTCATACAGTTTTGACACATTCATTAACTTCAATTACAAATTTGTAATATCACAAACAAGAGATCTCTGATTGATCTCTCTGTTAAATAAAACTGCAAAAGATTCCTAGACAGAACTTCGACTGTAAGGGGAAAAAAAAAAGAAATTGAATGCGTTTATGTTTCGAGCGTGAATTCGAAATTCTTAATAATGGTCAGAAAAAGAAGAAGTGTACAATTACAAATTGTTGCAAAAGTTTGCGCTGCTTTCCATCGACTGCGCGGCCCATGTATGCCGTTCCCGTCGAAATTGATATAACGACGAAACTCTTCCACACACGTTAGTCGTAGCCACAAGAGTAGAATCTATTTTAGTTTTCTATTAAAACGCACAAGCGTTATCTCGAGGGGACTCTAAATCAAGCCCGTACGTTCGTTTCGAGCAATCCTTTATTTGCAGAACAAATTTAGCCACATATATACAAATATATATTAAATATATTAATATATGAACAGGGTGCGACGCAAAAAAAAAAGAAAATGAGAACGAGGCTGTCAAACGTTTCTTTCGAAGGCTACCGTTTTTGAAATTTTCTTTAAACCTCGCATACAAATTGATAGTGATGACTGAAAGTGAAAAAAAAAAAGAAACGTACGAGAGATCCGTGTACGTTGGTAAAAGAAAAAGATCTCTCGGATGTGTATTAGCTGAGGATGTGCGACGAGCGGCAATTTCCCGGGAATAGTGGGAGCAACGCGAGCATTAGCCACTCTCACTATCTCCCATCACTCTCGAGTCTAACAGAACGGAAGCAAAAACGTTGCGGAAAAGCTCGTTGACTAAAAGCTTCTTTCGCAACACGACCACGATAGCCCACACACGTAAGAGTACACCTCGGCGAGTAAAGCTCGGCGAATAAACGACGAGTACAGTGATTGGCTTATCTTGAGCAAGACGAAAGAAAGAAAAAAAAAACAGTCATTGGCAATCACGAAAGTTGAAAATATTTATTAATTACCTTCGTACGTAACAATCGTTTCTTAATCACGTATTCCTACTTATCTCGTTCCTTCGGTGTGTTTTTATTGAAGATATAAGTAGGATTTTAGTTCACAATAAAGATCCAGGAAAAAAAATGTAATTATAAAAGTATTATGAACAGTCGACTCTTATATAAATCACGTACGAAGTGGAGAAAAAAGAAAATTGTACTTAAAACTTTCGCTACTATAGTATACATATAGACAATCCTCTGGTACTAGTCCAGAGTTTTCCGCGAACTTATCGAACAGATATAATATATCCTTACTAATCCTATCAACTTTTCGTCTTTCGATGAGATCGAATCTTACTTCACTAACGTACACAATAACGAAGGTAGTATAGTGCGGGGAAAGAGTCGTCTAACTTTCAGCACGATCGTTTAAGTGCGATACCTATATACAATATAGCACTTTGGTACATCTCTGTTGATATCTGTCGGGCGATATAGGTTATATACATACACGTCTCTAGATAACACGAGAACCGGATTTCCACGATAAGTTTGGTGGAGAGCACACTTTGAGTCGTCGCCGATCGACTATTTCATTCGTTGAAAAGTCCCGATACAGTGGGGACGAATTGGCAGCGAGTTAGGAGGGATATAAAGCTAAGTAAACGCGACTGGTATTGGATGATAGAATGAAGGTGGCGAAATAAAGTATTTCTTAACCTCCGGCTAAACTTAATGGCCCGGTAATATTAGCTTAGTTTAAGAACGTGCACCGTTCACCTCTTTCTGTCTCATTCCACAGATTATCCAAGCTGTATAGAACATATATATCGCTTCAGAGTATACGTACATCCTACATATATACGAGGTCTGTTCAAAAAGTATCGCGTATTTTGAATTTTCGCGGGCTACGTATATTCGATTTTCGAATTTTTTTGTGGCGTTACGTTGGTACTCATGTCCCTCACTTATGCTGAAAAAATTGGCCATTTCGATCGTTTAGTTAATTGTTGACAGTTGTTTTGGTTAGACGTGTTTTGGCTTGTCTTTGATTTTTGCCTATTCCAAAAAAGCAGCTTCCATTGCGATGATTGAGCTTTGGTTTCCACGTCATAACCATAAACCCATGATTCGTCACCAGTTATGACCCTCTGGAGCAAATTTGGGTCGTCGCGGACCGAGTCCAACAGCTCCTTAGCAATGTTAGCGCGATACTGTTTTTGTTCGAAATTGAGCAATTTTGGCACGAATTCCGCGGCGATCCGTCTCATGCCCAAATCATTGGTAAAAATCGAATAGCACAAGCCAATCGATATGTTTAGTTCTTCAGCAACTTCTCTAACGGCGATTCGACGATTGGCCAATATTATTTCCTTCACTTCATTAATGTTTTCGTCTGTTGTTGATGTGCTCGGGCGTCTGGAACGCTTTCGTTGTTCGCATCTTCTCGGCCCTCTGAGAACATTTTGTACCACCGATAAACGTTGCTTTGGTCCAAGGTAGCTTCACCATATGCCACAGTCAACATTCGGAATGCGTCCGCGCAATTAATTTTGTTTTTCACACAAAATTCGGTAAAGATTCTTTGATCCATTTTTTGGAATAGGCAAAAATCGAAGACAAGCCAAAACACATCTAACCAAAACAGCTGTCAACAATTAACTAAACATTCAAAATGGCCGATTTTTTCAGCATAAGTGAGGGACATGAGTACCAACCTACCGCCACACAAAAAAAAATCGAAAATCGAATATACGTAGCCCGCAGAAATTCAAAATTCGCGATACTTTTTGAACAGACCTCGTATATGTAGAGTATACTCGAATTTCCTTGGCTAACGACTCTCCAAGGTTTGGAGTCGTTAGTCCGCTAGATGTCGCTTTTCTCTTTTCGAAATTCTCGTAGTACGGAAATCGTCTATGATTTCTAATTGTCGAGCGAACAGACTGCACGTTCCTGCAATTTACTCCATAATTCCGACGGGGATTTCCTCGGCATCTGTGTATGTATATATATATATATATATATATATATATATATATATATATATATATATATATATATATATATATATATATATATATGGATATGTATATGGGCTAGGATGAAATTCTCGATTTCCAACTCGCGTTCGTCGGGCCACGGAATTTAGGAAAATCGATATGGCACTCTAAGATATTGCAGAGTATTCGCCCGAATATCGGTGTAATCACGAAGCCAGAGTTTGTATGATTTCAATTTTTTTTCTCTCTTTTTTTTCCTCGCAAAGATGCGCAGCTACTCAATAATTGTGGATGCTTCGTCGTGCGACAGCAGCAAATATGTGATACGCGGATGAATGGAAAATTGAAAATTTTCAGTGGGATATTATGAAAAATTTCTGTAGAATTTCTCTCACGACTTAATTTTTTCTATTAAATTCATGCATCTCTATATAGGTGGACGAAAGTGCCCAAAGCTCCGCGATCTTTGTGTCACGGGAGCGTGTAAGACTTAACAACTTTTGAATTTTCAAGATATCTTTCTGTCGTTTTGTAATTTTTGGAGAATCACATTCTATAATTGAACTTTTTGTTGTTGCTTTTTGGCCCAAAACGAATTGACAAACTTTAATATGCCGATTAATTTATAGAACTAGAAAGGTATTTATCTTTCATTTTTTTACTGATTTTCAAAGTAGGACTTTTCATTATTTTTCGGCGTTTTTTTGTTTTTTGTTCCTGTGACCTTTATGCTCACAATAATTGAGACATATTCCCGTAAATAAGTTTAAAACCGGTCAAACGAGAGCAAAGTTGTACGGCTATTTGAAATTACCGTATTTTTAGGTTTCTGAAGAAGTGGACAAACACAAATTTGTCTGTCCGGTCGGAAACTTCCCGTTGATTAATACAGTCACGAGTTTCTATCAAAAGCTGAATAAACTTAGTGTAAAATTGCAAAAAAGAAACGATGAAAGGTCACGTATTGCTCATTGACCCAACGTCAATGGTTCACGTATTGCTCATTGCTCAGGACCCACTTCCGATGACCTTGTCCTTCATATATGATGTCAAGGGAGCCTTCCTGAACAACGTTTTCCTCTGGCAAAATTGGGGGCCATTATTTATTAAAAAGTTATTAATAAATAACATTGATAATTCATACAGCTATTTTCCTTATATGTCAGTCCCAATCATCTTGTCCTTCACATACGTTGTCAAGAATAACCCCCTGAGTAACATAATAAAGTTTAATCCGTCGCTCATTGTTTGTTAAAAAGTTATTAACAAAAGGAGTTTCATAAATCGAACATGAAATACTTTTGCTAGTTTATGGCGAACAGTACACGTATGAGCGGGGGAGCTGCAGCCTCTGCATTCCCCCCATACACCAGCCCAACAGCAAACCAATAGCAACCCAAACAAAAAAACCAATAACAACCCAAAGACAACCCTAGATGATTTGGACTGATTGCTATAAGGAAAATAACTATACGAATTATTAACTTTATTTGTTAATAACTTTTTAATAAATAACGACCCCCAATTTTGTCAGAGGGAAAAGTTGTTTCTCGTGCAAAAACACGTCGAATGGGCCTACTCCAAAGGTCATGGGAAGTGGGTCTCCTTTGCTCCATATTTAACGCTTATTGTATGAAAATATGAGGTTGTAAAATTCCCGAGCTGGAATAACTTGTCAGTTTAATCATTGACAACTTTGATTAGCGGATTTGAGTGTACGAAAAATTAATGGAAATGAAGGCAAGTAAAGGTTTAGTAGTTTCGTGAGAAAAGAAAGTTGACGTTATATTTTTATCGTAACAATGATACGATTGTCATAAACGAATGATCGAAACATTGGGTGCGACAGAACGGAAGATCTGTTGCGATATCTAGATTGTCCTATCCACTCTCGTCATCGCGTATATATACTCACCACCGACAACTTGCTCATTATCGTAACGACGTAATGACGCGACATTCACGCCGAACAAGCATGCGGGCTCGCAGTTTAGGGAGAATCGATAGTTTCGCCAGATATGTAATTATAGAGGTACATATGTATAGTAGTTGGGTCTATAGACGATGCTCGGCGATGTATTAGACAGGGCCCCCATTTATACGTGTATTATGTCTCGTGTGATATGCAATTACAATGTTCCGTAACGTTCTCTGGTACTCTCGGTAGAAATCAAATTATGGCAAACATCTCTACAGTCAATTTCTCCGTCTCCTTGATCCTTCATTCAACATCCGTCTGCACTCCAATCAGTGATGCATTATTGTACGGTTTTTTTTGTTCCATAAAAAATTACATTGTGAATATTCAAAAAATTCTAATTAGGGTAGAAACGCGTTTAAAGTACGCACCGCGCGTTTTTCTCAAAATGACGTTTTTTGACGGTTTGTTGATAAAATCTCCGAAACTATCGAACCGATACTTACCAAAATGTTACCATATGTTCTTTATGACTATAGCTATAGCGCATATTATACGATTTTTCAAATTTTGAGTTGAACTATTTTTTTTGTTGCAAAAAACGATGAAAAACACGTGCTTTTTCGTGGTTTTTCGAAAAATGGCCGCCATTTGGTCATTTTTGAAAAAATCAAAAATCGTATGATATGCGGTATAGCTATTAACCTACTGAATCTAAAACCATTTTTTTTCCGATCATCCATTCCAGAGATTTCATCAACAGCGCACACCCATATTTTTTTTGCACCTTTTTTTCTCCCCCATTTTTCTCTACAAAAACTGACTAAAATATATTAAAAAAAAATTTTTTTGTGTATTTTAAAAGTGTATTTATTAGGTCTAACACTTTATATATCAATATTTATAATTTAAAGCCATCAAAAAAATTCATGAAAATAGCCTTTTTTTGCGCATCTAATTAGGGTAGACGCCTTAAGGGAGTAGTCTGGTAACTTAAGCCGATTTTCATGTCTTTTTTGGAGGGCGTTTTTTTGTAGGAAAATGAAAATGAATCGTTTTGGATATTTAGGATGTTTTTATTTACATATTAAAGATACAAAAAAAATTTGTTTGAAAAAATTTAATAGTTTATTATTATTATCATTATTGATCGAAGTTGGCACCTCGAAAAAAAAGCGCGTGGGTGGCCTCGGTGGTTTTGGCTCTTGATGTTATCTGCAATCAAAAATTTTTGATAATTCTTAATGTATAGACTTGTCATTCTGGTCGGAACTACTGAAGTTAAATTTCATGGATAAATAACAAAATGGCGGACTTTGGGAAAAAGTTTTTTTTTTCCACCATTTTGTTATTTATCCATGAAATTTAACTTCAGTAGTTCCGACCAGAATGACATGTCTATTAATTAAGAATGATCAAGAATTTTTGGTTTCAGATAACATCAAGAGCCAAAATCACCGGGGCCATTCACGCGCTTTTTTTTCGAGGTGGCAACTTCGATCAATAATAATAATAATAAAGTATTACATTTTTTCAAACATTTTTTTTTTGTATCCTTAATATGTAAATAAAAACATCCTAAATATCCAAAACGATTCATTTTTATTTTCCTACAAAAAAACGCCCTCCAAAAAAGACATGAAAATCGGCTTAAGTTGCCAGACTACTACCTTAATAAACAATCTCATTTGCACGAAGTAAATATCAACAGGAACGTATCTACTGCGGTAGAGACAGAGAGATTTTTTGTACTTTGACAAAATCTAGTTATTTGCGCATTTTATATTGACCAAAGACGCGAAAAACATCGAGGATATCCATCTATATACATGAATATAGCTGGTTTTCGGATTTGAAGGGTCAACGAAAGCGTGCGGAGACGCCGACGACGTGCGTATTGTAGGTCGTCAGTGGGCACTCGGAGATTTTAGTTTTACGATCGGTACCCGAGACAGTACGACGAAAGGGTCATTCGATGGGTCCTATCCACCCATCGAATCTATACGGATTACGACATCCCCTTTTTGGTCCCTCCCCGTTTGTTCTCCAGCTAATGCTTTCGTCAATCCCGTTTCGTCGTGATGTTTGAGGTTGAGCAGCGGTTTCACCATATACTCTTTCGCCGCAATTCACCGCGTTGCTTTACGATCGAACTTGGACTTTTTTGTTCTTCTCAAAAGAACAAAAAGAGAATTTACCGCGAGATTTCAAAAGCTGAATATGTTTATACATAGATATGTATGTATGTACGGGCAAAGGAGGAAACGTTGAGAGGTTCCATGATGAGAATTCTGTGTATCTCGATACATTTTATAACGCACTTGCATAAAAATGCTTGCGTTTACAAAATTCTACGTGAAATTGTCGGTTATTTTATTATGTTTCACAAAATTTTATCAAATTTTATCACATTTGTTTTACAGCGAGGAAAATTTTACGGGGAGAAAAAAAAACTTCTACCGTGTACATCAGGAAGTTGTGGAAAAGAGTTTGCTTTCAAAAAAATTAATTATCTTCTTCCAATTTTGGTAAATAACATGACGTTACAAAAATCCCTCCATTCAACAATGTTTCAGCAATGAATTTGAATTCAAAGTTTATTTGCATTTAAATTCTGTAGAATCTTTGTAAAAATCCTATTTTCGTTGTCCACCAACTTACGATTCCAAATGTTTCTTCAATTTCTCCAGATTAGTCTCGACGCGTTTGAGATACTTGCGAGATCTGTACACCATTCGATGACATTTTTCATTGTTGTCCTCGATTGGCATCTAATTAACATTTATTCGTGGTTATGTTTATTGAAAATAAAATTACACATTATTGGTTGAAAAAATTGGAAAAAAAAAGTTACATTCGCTGGAAATTGTGAGAAAGTCGTGCATTTTCTTTTATGTTGCCATGTTTCGCCGTTATTTTACTGACCAATTTCATATGCATAACTTTCTAAAGATTCTCGATACTGTATGGATAAAAATTCTCGATACTGTATGGATCAGACCTCATAAGATAAATATTTCATACAAAAAACGAGCTTTTCGAACAGTTGATATACAGAATTTGTTTAAATTATTGTAATGATGTCCTTTTTCTTGGGCAGTGTTGTTCCTTAAAATCAATGTTTTCGGTATTTTTAATGCGGCTGATTGTTTCAAGATTTTCATATTATTGCAATACACTTAACTTCCCAACGAATTTAACTTTTGGATGTGACAGTGCACAAGTAAAGCATTGCCAGTTTAACGGGTTATACGCAGTTGGAAATTTCAACAAATCGATTTTTTTATTATTGCATATTCGGAATGCACATATATTTGAGTATATTCTCTGAAAATTTGAAATCGATCTGGCAAATATTCTTGAAGATACATGCTTACTTGTAAGGACGCTCGGAGCGTTACAAAGTAGACGGCCTAAAGATCGGAGTAGCAGCATGAAACTTTGAACGCGTTTTTCTCAAAACGGTGTTTTCAAAGACGGTGAGTACGATTTCTCAAAAACGGCTCAACCGATCGGTCTGCAATGTTAACACAACCTTGTCAGATATATTCTTTAGGTATTGATCGGAGGAATAAGATTTCCGATAATTATTTCTATTTTTTTAAAACAATTCAACGAAAAAATGTTGACTGTTCCTTCGATCAATACCTAGATTTATCTATCCACTAATAGAATCTTTTTGGTTTTTTTTATTTTAAATAATCCCAACCGGAGATATCGTGCTCACCGCCAGACACCTTTTTTTCGAGGACCTTCAGAAGATCGTCCACAGGAGCAGTGTAAATCAATATTCTTGAAAATGAAAAATGTCGATATAAAGTTAAAAGCTACCACTACATTTATTAATACTTCTTGTATTTGTCAAACAAAATCCCGTTTCAGAAAAAATTCGTAAAAAAACGACTTTTTTTGGCCTTGCAACTGCGTATAACCCGTTAATAATTTATCGAAAATACTCACCATTTTACGACTTGGATATTTTTCTTGTCGTATATTTATATCACCGTGTGGATGAGTCAACTTGTAAACAACATTGGAATTCGGCATCTTTTTAACTATTTCCAATATTTCATTCAATTTCCTTCGATGATTTTCACTTTCCGCCGAGCTCAGCTGACCAGTCGATTGTTTCTGAAGAATGCCGGTGTTTTTGGTACTATTATACATGTATACATATATCTTACTACTATAATAAAGCTGGAGAGTTTGTATGTTTGTATTTTTGTATGTCCGTATGTTTGTTCAAACGCACTAATCTCAGGAAATACTGATCCGATTTGGAAAATTCTTTTTGCATTAGATAGCCCGTTTATTCAGGAAGGCTTTGGGCCACATAACTTTATACTATAACCCTAAGGAGCGGCGGCGGCGCGTTGAATCGAGGGACGGAAATGTAACGCGGGTGAAACCGCGGGGCACAGTTTGTATGTATATTAGGGCGATTTTTTTTTCGACTATTTTTTTCCTCAGTCCCCACCTGAAATTTTGTTGGATATGTCCAACATTTTTTTTTTTTTTTTTTTTTCAAAATTCTATAACTCAGTCGCATTTTATGCTATTATATTGTTCTTGGTTTCGATTTACTCAGAATAAAACAATCTAGAAAAGTGCCTATTGCGGCGAAAGTGTAAATTGTACTGGTGAGTTGGTACGGGTCACTGAAGTTGATTTTTACCCAAAATTCTCGTTTTTTTGCTGTTATCTCCGAAACAATTAACTTTACGAAAAAAATGTAAATGAAAAATTTGTTGGAAATTTAATTTCCTACAAAAAAGGTCCTATCTACCCAATTGCTTAGATTAATATTTCTTAAGATATTGAACTTTAACTTTTGAGTAGTATAAAATTTATAAACTATGAAATATTAAAAATTTTAAAAAATATAAAAAAAGTTCAATATCTCAAGAAATATTAATCTAAGCAATTGGGTCGATAGGACCTTTTTTATAGGATATTAAATCCAACAAATTTTTCGTTCACATTTTTTTTCGTAAAGTTAATTGTTTCGGAGATAACAGCAAAAAAACGAGAATTTTGGGTAAAAATCAACTTCAGTGTTTTATTCTGAGTAAATCGAAACCAAGAACAATATGATAGCATAAAATGCGGCTGAGTTATAGAATTTGAAAAAAAAAAAAAATTCGATTTACGTGTATTTTAGATGGAAAATCTTTTCACGCTAAGGGAGAGTACTTAGAATTAATATGAAGCGCTGTAACTTTCACTGTCACTGTGTATTGTGGAATTTGTTTTTTGACATATCCAACAAAATTTCAGTTGGGGAGTGAGAAAAAAAAATAGTCGAAAAAAAAATCGCCCTAATGTATATATGTATATAGTTTAACAATCTATATATCATGTCACGTTCGATGTGTATATTTTATACTTGCCGATTGTCTTTGTGACGCGTCGTAATGATGCACGTTAACGTTGATGTGGTTCTCGTCGGAATCGATGAGTTCAGAGGAACGTTCAGGCTCGATAGGAGATTTTTCGTAATCCTCCGCGGGCATATTCATGTTGTTCAGCAGGAGATTAACGCGATCGACATAATCGTCCTCCACAGAATCCTCTTGTGCAAGATCAAATTCCAATTCTGATGAATCCCCCCCAGTTGTTTCACTCGTATCGAACGATACATCGCCGTCGCTCTTTCCGATCGCGATGTTGATTTCGCACCTTGTTACTGCCGATTCAATTTGTTATCTACTTTTGTATTAATTAGTACATTTGGAGAAAAAAACAATCCTACCATCGTCATTTTACACGACAGAGCCCAAAGATGAAGCGTTTTTTGTTTCATAATAAAAAAAAAAAAAGAACAATTCACAATAATTCATATATACATTTTAACTTTCACAAAAATTGTACACTGTTGTATCGAATTATCAAAACTAAATTTTGACGGATGGTTAATTTAATAAGCTCCATTATAATTCATTCATTTCAATGATTTCGAAAAATCGACGGTTTTTTCATTTTTTTTTAATCTTTTTTTTTTTTTTTTTTGGGACGTTGTCTTTCTCTTCACGAAAGCGACGATGTCGACGGGAAAATCTCAAAAATACGTTTATCTGTTACTCACAACGAGGCCAGAAAGATAGAATAGTGCAGCCAAAAATTAAACTCTTACAAATCATTGAACTATGAAAGAAAAAAAAATGTATTCAAGAATGACGCCTGGCGTATAATACGTAACCGATATGATTGTCCGAACAGACACAGAATATCATCGCCGATCGACACGTCTTACCGCGAGCAAAATGTTCGTAACCACCGTCCAACTCATATATAGCGCGTTTGTAAAAGTTTTTTTATTTCTTCGCTTCATCATTCGTGTAAAATTGGTGTGTCGATATAAAAGAAAAAAATATATATATAAATTTATTTTATTCCTTTCTTATATATCCCGCGTACGATTCGATACTCTTTGATCGCAATGCCCATAGCGAACATCCGGTTTTAATAACGTTCGCCGAATTGACTTTCATTCGTCAACCATCACTCATCGTTACGGGAAGAGAATTAAACGATTTATCCAATTGACTGCACACCGACACGCTTTATTTTATCCGGCTTGTTCGTTTACGTAGCGGCATATCTAACGTTTCTCGATGATTTAACGTTCACTGTGTATCAACACGACTTCACATTTGTTTCGCTAATTTAGTCACACTCGGTATTTTTATTTGTCTCAATTTTATTTATTTTATTCTTTCATACAATTTTCGTCGTACTGCAATTGATAATTATTCGTTCAATTAACGTAACGGTCGAGATAAATGAAAATATAAATTATCGACATATACACAAATGCACTAAACATTAATCACGCCTCGCTCTCCCGAATATCTGCCAGATGTAAAAGGAATACTTTTAGTTTTTTGTAGGAATGAATGTGTACCGTGGCTCTCGCGAATTTATTGATATTTCTCACAGGAGTTGTAAGTTCCTATCCGCGGTGTTGCGACGAAATTCCACCGTACTCATTGTAGTCAAAATTAATTGACGACAACTAGTTTCGTATAAAGTGACTGAATGAATGAATGCAATATTAAGGATAGCGATAAAAATAGACTGTATTTTAGAATTCCACAGTTAAATTATTACAAGTGTTGTTGTATGTGTGTGTCGAAAGGTTTCGTTTTGTAACTCTCGATGTTGACTCTCCAACTAGTCGCTGTAGACTAACGAAATGTCAAAAAGGGATGACGCTTGAAATGTTACTCCCGTTTTTTGTGAGTGGAAGGGGAAAGCGTCCCCAGTTCGTATCGTGTGTTCTGAATTTTTTATTTTGCCAATAAACATGTGTTTGCCATAAGGGTTGACTTCCCACACAGGTAAGGCGCGAAACGTCTCGGCTCGTAGACTCGCGGAAAACACTCGAGGCTTAACCCGCAATAAAACATCTGGTCGCCGGAGACTAATTCACAGGACCTTCCTGCCATAAACGTTTGGTTATTAAAGTTATTAGGGGATTTTTCCTCAAAATTGGTCTGAGACACCTTTTGGAAATAAGATTTTCTATTTTTCGATTATGTACTGACTATTTGTGTGTACTACAATATTCATTATTTTTTATACAATGAGAAATCGTCGTCGTCGACGATCCAGAATGGCTAATGTATACGGTAATGAAGAGTTTTCAAAAAACAAGCTTGCACATTCGATTATAATGAACGAGAGAAAAGTTCGACGATTATTACGTTGGTACGTATAATTGCGCAATGTCCGCGGATACGATAGTTCGAAACTTTCGGTGAAATCGATGTTTTGGATTCGGCGGAACGGCGGGGCAGCGGGGAAGGAGGCTGATGTTGGTAGTAACAATGCAACAATGTACAGAGTCAACCACCAATTTTCTCGCTGGTCGTATAATTATTGAAGCACCCACGACACGGAATAGTTATATGTCAAAACGGACGGGGGGTTGTTATATTCCCAAAAGTAAATAGCAAACACAGTACACGTTGTATATATGCCCCAGAAAATTCTACCCCTATTCACGCGATATACATATACGTATATATAAATAATATAAATATATACACATACATATCTCTCTTGTCGATATCCCCTGTATATGCATACTCTATCGTTGATACTGGGAAACATGGGAATACCAATTTCATACCGCACGTCCGTGTACTTTGGTGCGAGGAACCATTTGAACGATTTCCAACGCTCCAATGTCCACGAGGATTACAGCACACGAAATACGTTCGAAATATTCCCCCCGGAACTGCGTGATGCTCATAATTTTGGGCGAATTCGTGCTTGGCACAAATCGAAAGGCTTTTTTTTTGTCTCTGTTTTATTTATTTATTTGTCTTTTTTTTTTATCAACAGCCCCATTGTCTGTTTTACCATAGAGACAAAGCTTCTTTTTTGTTTGTTTTTCTTTCTTTTTTTCTCCATTCCGTCTCTTTCGTTATCGATGTCACCATTTTTATTACAACCATTGGGCGTAGGTTTTGGTAACGATTTTTTTTTCTTTCTTTTTTTCTTTCGACTGTTACCCGTCGAATAAAGCTCTCGTGAAAAGTCGGAGAACCGCGAACGCGGTTCGATATCTCAGGCTAGAATTCACTCGAGATAATGTCCTTCCTTCGGGCCAAATATTCAGTCCCAATCGGACGGACGATCCAATGATTGAAAATGCAAAAACATCGTCGATTCCTCATTGATTAATGGATGACAAAGTATTGTGGTAAAATGTATCATAATTTCGTACCATCGTGATTAACCTTTTGTAAGTTATATTTTATTTTACAACGCATCTAACAGAGCCATTTTGTAATGAAGCAGGTTTATACTATATACATAATGTACACGTTATATTCGTCGTATGTACATCGCATACGCAATATGTAGAGTATTATACGGGCTAAGTCCGGAGTAAGCTCTCGGGCAAGCTGAAATGTGCTCCAGCAGCCTCCCTAGATTTATGCGAATCCATGACGCTTTCATAACATATATACAAGGGGATATACACACGTGTATACCGGCAACTTGATCACGCCACCCGTCTTGCTCTCTTCATTTGCATCTGAAATAGCGTACAAGACAGATTGGCCGGGTCGAGAGAAGGTTTGTCGAATGTACACAGTGGTATCGCCAGTGATGAATTGTCACGTTCATAAGAATATTCGTGGAAGAATAATTATTGTTTTTACACGAAATCGTCCTTTAACACTCGTACAGCATTTTCTGTACACGATAAACAATAATTTTATAAAATCGCACGAAATCTTGTTATTCAACAAGTACGTGATGTATTTTCGCATTTTGGAGGATAAACATGTACATATTTTGTGGTTCGTGTTAAACAAAAGAATACATTCATGAAAAAATGTTCATTATCCTTCGGTAAAGATCGAGGGATAATGTAGAATTCTACAATATTTTTCATTACAGACCGGAGAATAATGAAGAATTCTTCGTTATTCCCTGTTAGAGAAATAAAATTGAATAATAAAAGAGATTCTTCTCTATTCATTTCGCATTATATTTTTGAGAAGTTTCCGATCGGATGGAGCCTCCAAACAACGATGGAAAACAAATAACATTTGCACATCTTTACGCACTTTTTCGGCAACCTCAAAATATCGAATTTCAAACAGCCATAACTTTGCATGCCATTCAATCAAATTAGAGCTAATTGGGGTGTTTTGAAAACGCTGTGATGAGGAGACTTTCAATAGAAACAGATAAATTGATTTCAAGCTCTGAAATTATTCTGCCGTATTTTATTCGCCTTGTGAAATTTTAAAACTATATCTCCACTATAACTTTATATACACGTCGAGTCTCGAGCCGATTGTTCAATTAACTCGGCTCGAAGTGGTTAACGACTCGGGATTGGGAGAGTTGGTGCCCCTCTGTAATTTTCATGCGGCATCCGTTCTTCCTTTGTAATTTCGTTCGAGACTCACCATTCTCTGTACCGTTGCCGAATGACCGAAAAAAAAATACGAAAAATAAAGTAAATAATGAAAGAAAAATCATCGTGTGTGGGAATGGCAGGAAAAAGCTGCTTTGTGGTGTAAAAAGAAATTGGAGGTAACAGAATGTAGGATAGTGCGAGAAATTTAGGAAACCGTAATGTTCGATCTTCTTTTATATATTAAGGGGGGAAATAGGGTTAGGACAGCGTTTTCTCAATGAATTTTTTTATAGTTTAAAAAATGAATATAATTTATTGAAACTTTTAGAATATTTTGTACATATATTTGAGTATATACTATACAATTTTTGACGAATTTCCGTGAAAAACACCGAAAATATTAGCGACCCCATATTGCAGGTCACAATCAGAATCAGCGTTTTGCGTACATTCTGGAAGCCGTAATTTTCATCTGAAATCAAACCAGGTTGGAATTTACTTTTATTATATGTCTCTCTTCTATATGAACCTAAATGCTATCAAAAAAATAGAAAATTGAATTTTTCACAGGCGTCAAAACAAAAAAGCATGATTTTTTGCCATTTTTAACAACTTCATTTGCAAAAAAAAAAATTATTTTAAATAATGATAATATTCCGATTTTAAGTTCATATAGAGCGCAATACTATGAAGAAAGTAACTGCCAATTTTTAACACGATTGGTTGAAAACTTTTCAAACTAGCGTGTACGCAAGTTCAAAAAAAGTCCCTTTTAGAAAAACGCGTTTGAAACACGTGGCGCGCTTGGGGCCTGAAGCAGAGCTACTCACTTTAATGGCTTATAACAATAGAACGAGTCGGAATTTTCATTAAAAATTTTGGGAACATATTTTTCAATAGTTTTACTAACAATTTATGAAAGTAAACAAAAATCGATTTTTTGAACCGTCTAACCCTATTTCCCTTCTTAATTCAATGATAAATCGAATTTTATTATCACATTCAATCAATTCGTAACGTACATAGCATATGGTTGTGCTTTTTTTTTATTCAAGAATTGTATACGTCATTGGCATCGATTATCTCGTAATTCAGATAATTCTTTGTCCTCCAACGACTCACTCGTGTTCGTCTCTTTCTCGTTATCTGACGCCAATGGATTGCAGAGATAAACAGCCTCTTCGAAAGAATAAACATAAATATTCGTGCATACGTTTTTATTTGTCCATCGAATTCTCAATGTTCTCGGGTCGATCGTGGATTCACGTCGATATCGAAACGATTGACCAACGCACTACAATCGCTCGCTCGTATTTTTTTTTCTTTTTTAACTCACGATATTTCGTTGAATCGATACGAAGATAGGCCCTCTTCGTTATCGGAACATTTGCCAGTGTGTCGTCGTCCATCGGGTGTCGTTTCGCAAGATCGTAAAGCGCCTTAGAGCACAACGTACCACGAGTAACAGCCATTTTCTTGGACTGACCTCGTCTACCGTACGGGAAAACTTTCGAGCGTTAACGATCTCAACCTTACGATCCCGAGAGTGAGAGAGACAAAGAGAAGGTTAAATTGAGGGAACGTGGAGAATTTCCACTTACGAGAACGCCCACGCAAGATCGTTTCTCATCGACGAAGTCACCTCCTAGTAGTAACTCGTCGTCTTTCGCTTTCTCTCTCTCTCTCTCTCTCACCCTCCATCTCCACTCTCATAGCAAATCGGCAGATGCCACCGGACATGTACGACCGTACGTTGTGCTAAACTCCTGAAAATCGTTACATCCGAAATATCCGGGCTTTGTCATACTTTCTCAGCGTCTATCATGTAATGACTTCTTTTAAGATAATTTTTACGACTATTCAACTCAATGAATTGATTAAAAAAACACTTTCCATGAGGTTATCTAGCAACGATTGAAATTTTGATCGTTTTAGTTGCCAAACGAAAGACATTATCTAATGATAAAATTAGGATTCAATTCTAGATGCTTCAGATACGCTTTATACGCGTTTTATCGAACCAGCTTGCGCTTATACTTATATCAGTTTAACTTCAAGTGATACACGTTTCGAGCAGTGTCGTTAAATTGACATGTTTTTCACGTGACTAGCCGCCTCTTCCGAATTTTCCTTATTCTAAAATCAATCTCTCCATTCTCATTCGCGTATAGTCGCCGGACTATTGGAACACATTGAAGCTTCTTCGTTGCCACAACAATGCGTTCCGTGTGCCATGTTTAATTTCGAGCTCTCGAAGATTATTCCAGTCGATTGTCCACGCCCGAGCCACGGTTTTGTAGTATTTCATCGAAAAGCTCCGACAACAGACCCATCGTGTGAAAAAATTAAAAAAAAAATAACAACGATACGCGTATTCGAGCTTAATTTTTTTGCCTATTTTCTTCTTTGTTTTTTGTTTCATGGTTACATAAAAATCTTTTTGTTACCGACCAGCAAGCTCGAAAACACACAAATACGATCTCGCACCTTTTTCATGCCATTTCGTTCAAGCTCGTTGAATTTTCGCTCGATCGGTATTTCGACTCAAACACCCCGATCGGTCATTGACTCTCTCGCACAAACACATTATTGCCAGTGTGTTGTGCACGCACCACCGTAACCCTCGACCATTCTCGCGAATTTATTCACGGTTGATTTACTTTCTCGACGCGATACCTCTGTTTCCGACAGTAACCGTTTGAAATACACGTATTTCAGAACTTTCGATTCACTGCTGGCATTATAATATAGGCCCAAGTAGATATTTTCATTCTCCGTTCGAATTCTGTCTAGCTTCAATTCCGTTGAATTCTGAGAAATTCGAAGAATTGTCGTTTCTATGATTCGAGCACAAATTCGCAAGTCGATGGACCGTAAAATAACCGTAAATGTTATACGCGTGAAAAAATTGTTAATTTTTATTTTTAACTTACAAATTTCTAGGTCATTGTGTCTGCCAGGTTTGTAAATTGTTGAAAACATTTTTACACTTATAACTGATTGAAAAATTAAAATGATATCGTTCAGGCACATTTGTTATTCTAGGATTTACTTGTGTTTGAGTAACCCCTCTTTGGGTACATATTTCCTGGTCAACGAAAACTTATTTTTGTTGCCAATATATGCGGCGTAAAATAACTGTTTTTTTTTGCTCACGTCCATCGCGTTGTATGGGTGCAGGTTTTACATCTTCAGCGAATACCGTATGATATCAAAACTATAACCGCTACCTCTGTATTTTTCGATGTATTCACGACTGGACTGACAGGAACGAATCGATCACTGCGAGTACGACTACATTACAGATGACCTATATATTGTACATACGTATAAACATACAATGGCTAATAATATCATTTCACGGTGTAAGTACGAAGATTGCGAGACAATCGATTAATAGCTGACAAAGATTTATTGAGCCTGACCAGTGACTGATAAAATTGGAATTTGATTTATCTATGAATATAATTATTCACGCGTCATAGTAAGCTGAAGTCTCAATAATTACATATAAATAACCTGACTTGATTGTGGAAATGAAAAGTTCATTCTTATTGAGATGTTAATAAAAACTGTTAAGTTTTTTAAATATTCTTGTTCAGAGACTAATTCAGTGTTACATTCATTTGGGCCAACCCACCCACACCTATTGCGTGTACAACCGAAATATAACATGGCAAGTTGAATAAAATGATCTTGCAAATGAAAATTCCAACATTTTCTCTTGAACAATTACCGCATTGACGGGATGTCATAATACCAGCTTTATCGCACCATGCAATACGGTTGAATACTTCGAGTAGATTATTATTTATTTCCTTCTCTTTTGTCGGGAAGTTTTCTGATTCGAAAATCGATTTACCGCTTCGCGATGTAGTATTTCCGTTTAGCGAACAATTTACCGATGCACGAATAATAATGCACCTTGAAGCTCGGAGTGACGGGGAAATACCGTGGGTTCACCGAACCGTAATATCAAATAAAGTCGATTTGCCAATAATTGAAAAGTTATCGAGACGTATAACTCGATTTTTTCCGTGTGAGAAGAAAACGTTTCGAACATTACGGGCTTGTCGATGAGTGCTCGCGTGAGCATTCTTGTTCATTCGGGCAACGAATTAAAACGATTCGTTATGCGTGTATATAAAAGAATTTATCGTTAAGATTCTCGGTTCAGGGAGGAGGGTTTCGTACCAGTAAGAAAATAAATATTCTGAAAAGTATTGATTAGAAAAAAACGTGTTGAATTGCATATTACAAAGGTATCCTGAATATTCGGGGCCTTAGGAACGGATAAATGACGTATACGTTATATAAGAATATTCTTGACTTGCTAATCGTGTGTATCAAAAAATGTCAAATATTATATTTTTACAATAATTCATTTAAGGGGGGAAATAGGGTTAGGACACCGTTTTCTCAATGATGTTCATGAATTTTTTTATGGTATAAAAAATGAATATAATTTATTGAACCTTTGAGAATATTTCATACATACATTTAAGTATATACTATAAAATTGGTATATAATATATACTATATACTATAAAATTTAAGTATATACTATAAAATAAAAAAGACTCAGCATTTTGCGTACATTCTGGAAGCCGCAATTTTCATCTGAAATCAAACGTGGTTGGAATTTACTTTTATTATATGTCTCTCTTCTATATGAACCTAAATGCTATCAAAAAAAAAAGAAAATTGAATCTTTCACAGGGGTCAAAACAAAAAAGCATGAATTTTTGCCATTTTTTACAACTTTATTTGCAAAAAAAAAATTATTTTAAATAATGATAATATTCCGATTTTAGGTTCATATAGAGCGCAACACTATGAAGAAAGTAACTGCCAATTTTCAAAACGATTGGTTGAAAACTTTTCAAACTAGCGTGTACGCAAGTTTAAAAAAAAGTCGTTTTCAGAAAAACGCGTTTGAAATACGTGGCGCGCTCGGGGCCTGAAGGAGAACTACTCACTTTAATGGCTTATAACAATAGAACGAGTCGGAATTTTCATTTAAAATTTTGGGAACATATTTTTCAATAGTTTTACTAACAATTTATGAAATTAAAAAAATATCGATTTTTTGAACCGTCTATCCCTATTTCCCCCCTTAAAAATTGCCTTGGCCTACTGACTAATACTAAAAAATTTACCACATTCGACTATCTAGACATTTTTTTATTTCCATTTTTTGTCATTGACATTCCTTGTGAATAGTAAATATTGATATGTAATATTCTTCATGTACCCGAGAATTAATGTTCATTACCGGACTTTACGTAAATTGTCAAAATTATTGAGAGACCGGATGCATTTTACCATAATTTCTTCCCACATATCTTTCACTTTTTGCAGAGGGGTAGGCGATGTGGAAGAAAAAATTTTGACATTTTATAACGAAAGGGTTTATTATTCGCGTAGTCCTTTGGGATTAAAGTTAGGAGCAGTCATGAGGAAGAACAATGAAATAAAAATGCGCTTCACGCTTTTTACCCAGTATATACACCGGACGCTCGCACGGCTTACCACTTGCTGGCTTTCCCAACGGATTAAGTGATACACTGAATTCCATATTACATATTCACAAGGTTTAATAGCCAACTCAAGGCTTTACCAGGTGGTTTAATTTCGAGTTCTACCTATCGCGACGTTACAATCGGTGGATAAACATTTTACTCGATTTTCTTTATATTGCTCGTTTAGGAGGAAAAAAAACTTGTTTCGTCGTGGCTGATCATAATTTTCGAACGATCATTTCTCCACGTTTATAACTGTATCTGAATATAGTAAACCACTAAAAATTCGAGAATGACGTTTGTGATGTGTGTGTGTGTGGAATGAATTCGTTTCATAAGACATTTGAGTTAAAGCGAATTTTTCAAGGATACAATAAGATTTCTTTATTCAGCCTGAATGTCATTCAAATACATATATCCGACTGTAATCCATTGAATCAGTCTATAATTTTTAGTTCTACGTCTCATCGGCCAAATCGGAAAGAGAAAATTCCCAGAACCATAAAACGCTCTCTCATGATCTACTGGTTCATCGTAGAGATTTCAACGTCCAATACCTAATGTATAACGCGCAAAATCTCAAGATGCACATACGACACAACGTATCCTCGGAGTATTGTGGTCCATTAATGTTTTCCAAATCCTCGAATTAATGGAATATTTTGGTAATATTGGTAGTCCAAAAATGCGAGGAACTGATTGTAAAAACAATACATTTGCGATGGTTGGACTTCTTAAAAATATCAATTCACGCGTGCGAGGATTGTTTTTCGGTACTCTACTCCCAAGTAGCTGATCTGAATTCTTGGGTTCGTAGAATTTTACAGTTCCCGCGTGGCCATTTTTCGAAATTTCCCTCAGGAACTCCCTTGGCGGTGAGTTCACGCTCATGCCCCATCGATTTCTCGATAGCACTTTTGAAAGGTTCGTTATTGCTTGTCCGATCATCATTTTATTCTTCTTTTCTCGATCCTCTTTATCGCCATGAATTTTTCTATGTCTCGCGTGTGCCCGATCCTCAACCGGTTTCCACATTTCGTTGGGCTTTTTCCAAGTCTGTGACCTTCGTGACATTTCTTGCAGAAACTCTTTCGGTGGCTCTTTCACGTCAATGCCCCAACGGCCATTTGAAAATGTCGTCAAGATTGTTGGCTTTTTTTCGTAGCTGCTTGAATGATTCGAATGTTCTACAGCAATCGATTGTTCGACCGATGAATCCGCCGTTGTTCCCAATGATTTTGAAGCGATTGACTCTTTATCATTTCCCCATTCCTTCTCTGTTGTTTCCTCGTCATATCGGTTCAACGAATCTCTTGATCTATCAACTTTCGACCTAACCGACATTTCTCTAACAAACTCTTTCGGAGCTTTCTTCACGCTCATGCCCCAACGTCCACTAGGAAAATTTACCGAAAGTGTTGTTTCTTCATGAGCAGAATTTGCGGAAACAGGATCCAATGTTTTTGAAGTATCCTCGAAAGTTCCTTCGTCAGCTGAATTCACAACGCTCATACCCCATCGGCCATTATGTAAATTACTAGTTAATCCAATCGACCCTTCCCGTGAAATTTTCAATTTAGGCGCGGACGATGTCATGGAATCTGTGTTTCCGGTAGTGTGTTTTAAAATATTAGCCGGTGGCGTTGACAACTGATCGGTGGAGTTGGACCGCGAGAGATCGTTGGTTTCGTCAGAGTTCCATTTTTCTCTTTCGCGTCTGGTCACTTCGCGCATCTTATTTTCCCACTCCTCGCGTTCTATCCGCTCCTTCTTCTCCGCCTCAGACTCGGAAACTTTGTCCATTTCCCATGCTGGCTTTTTTCTGAGAAAAATTTAACGCTCTCTGTGAATTTATTCATTCGTTATTTCATAATTTCCAAATCAATAACCTCGGTATCGTTGCAGTATATGTTTCTTTACCGAAATATACCTGGGTCCGTCGATCTTTTCAGGTGGCGTCCACGTATAATTCGGCAACCAATGCGTGTTGTTGCGGTATTTCGACACCGCAAGATTCTTTTTGAATTGTCTCGACTGAGAAAAATCTGCAAACACAAAGAAACATAAAGTGTTGAAATAAAAATCTGTGTTAAAGTCATAAAATCTACAATATTGTCCAACATTTTACAGACAGGCCCGGGTAGAAATTAACTTCATTTCTACCTGGAACTTTAAAAATCAATCGATTTGGATTAAAAATTTCGGTGAGAAAAAAAAAATCGGTTTTCAACGTTGCTTCGGCATGTGGTTGAGAAACGACGTAATCTTTCGGTCTGCTCTCATTCAAACGTTCGACTATTCTCTGGTATTTGATACAGAGTTTCAATCTATTGAATTTGAGGTCAACTTCCCGTTCTCGCTGTACTTCGTTTCAGCGGCAAGTGATGGTTGGTTCAATTCGATGCAATCCTGCGCCCGGGCAGTAAATGCCCAATGGTCAATCACTCGAGTGAATCATTCCCGAGTGATCGATACATTGCAGCAAGGGAAACATGGGCGGCGCTTCGAGTACTGATGGGTTCGCTTTTTTCTAATCGATTTTCAACCTGGTACAAACTACGGTAGAACATGCAGTTTAAACGTGTTCCTGTTTTTCTTATAACATTTCGACCTTTTTTGTGAAAAAAGTTACAACCTTCTGCAGAGACCAGGAGCGTTCATTCGGCTTTTGCTAGTCCCTGTCGACTTCTTATCGTTAAGTAACGATCGTTGTCGGTTAGCGAAAAAATGTAACGAACGAACCCGATGGGGGAGAGAAACAGAGAGAGAGAGAGAGAAGGGTTTCTGCCTTACCAGCTGAGACGAATGACTTCACGAGAGTGCACGGAAATAACGAATCTATTATCTGATCGCCGTACATACGAAAGTTTTTCGTATGGAACGGTTGGGTAGCGATTTGATCGATATCAAACCATCAATCAATCATCTGTTCACACAAGCGCATACTGTTAACATTATTAATCACCGAAAACGCTAGAATAATTAATAAAAGCTTTTCATCCAGCCGGTACATTTGATAAATGTGATCTTTAACCGATTTTTCTTTTGTTCCCACATATCTCACAGTGGACTTTATCCTTTATTGTCTCATTTCTCAAACAGCTGATTAAACTTTTATTGCGGTCTTGCTTCTGAAAAGTGTTAAAGTTATGAAAATGAGAATCTTTTATTCGTTACTGGTTTTCAGTCACTGGCACTCGGCCCCACATATAACCACCCTCCTGTCCTTCCATAAAAATGAAAAAGCCCACATTGTCCGTACGTAGATGCGGGTGAACATTAAACGACAAACATAGAGCGTCGTTATTGAACAACTCTAATGAAATCGTGCAATCTGTTATATAACCGACAATTAAATTGTAAAGCAGATCATACAGTGGGATTAGAATCGTATTACGAGTAATTCCGCAAAGCCACAGCCAATACCGCGCAATGAACTATAACATACGAATGATGACACGAGAATCATATTGTACCGGTGGCCATTTCCCATTCCAGGGTAGTTTAACGATATTTAATTGTCAACGGCAGTACGAACGGTAATTGAATATATAAAAGCGCAGTAATCGGCGCGTGAGGTAGTGTTCCGGTCGCTCGAATACGCTTCTCCAATACACAACACCGCCGATATACCTCCCTCAGCACATGTCCTGTGTCGTTTGAATGTACCACCCATGCGCTGTTTACTTTCGATTCGTTGCCGCAGGCGTTTCGCGTGTGCTGCGATATACTGCTATGGTGCACGGAACCTCTCTTTCTCTCTCACACCCGAACGCTCTTTTTACCCTCCCGGAGTTTCCCATTCGTAGCCCTAAAAGAGAGATTGCACTCCACGCTCCATTGTGTCCATCGTTCTCGGCCAATGCATCATCCTGCTGGTGCTGTTACTGCCGCAACGCTTCGACGCTGCCGTGGATTTTTATTCAAACAGCTCTCTCGCTGAACGACTACTGCGATTAATTTATTTATTGGAAATACCCGCGCGATGAACGCTGTCGATAAGTTTCTCCATTTTCGTTCGGAATTCCATTTTTTTTTGGCTTTTTTTTTTTCGTGCAACGGATGAATATACATTGATAGGGAAAATACATTCGAACGATCACGAATTAATTTCCGATGGGTGGACACTTTTTACGGCTCATATGGCTGTCAGGAAAATCGTCCCGGTCTTTGCACGGAGCCATAGACTAATGCTGCCCCCATTCTCTATGCACAAACGATCAAATTCGTTTTCAGGCACAGACCGGTGTCGTACATATATATATATAAACCACTTCCAAATGTCCCCTCACCCCCCCGCGTTAGAGTGTGTAAAGTAGGAATAGGTAGTGGCGAAAATGGAGTTCGTGAAAGTGGCTGTCTTTGCACACGTAATTTATAGGACGGTAATTCTCTTTATAAAAGCTTCAGCGAGTTTACTTAAAATTGCTGTATATGTATATTAGGGTGGTTCTTAATTTGGTGATGTTGGAAATTCTTGGGTATTGTTCCTTGAAAGTAATCAACATATCCAGAAAAAAAATTGGGCGCAAGCCGAACTTTGTCCAATAATTCTAACCCACCCCACCGAGCTGTCGAATTTTTATATGAAAAAATGCATGCATTCAAAATTTTGTTAAGAAAATTGTTTATTATTTCAAAACTATTAATGATAAAAAAATTTTATATTGTGTTTTTATAAGAAATCTAATGCTCTACAAAAAAGGTATCTTGTAAAATTCTTGTGAATCTAATATTTATCACGTTATTAGCAAAAAAAACTGTCATCATTTATTCCAAAAGTTCATCATTATGGCCAAAACAGGAGTTTGACGTCGAAAAACTGCAATGTATTCTTCATATGCAATTAGAAATATGAAGAGATACGTAGTGCACTCAATAACAGTATGTGAACGATATTTAAATTTTCAATTTTATCAATTTTATTATCATTCATGATAAATTTTTCTTCTTTGATCGGTAAGGACATTGATTTCTTTATCAGTTCCAAATCGATGGCTTTTTTCGAAAGATTTGGAATCAACTCCTCATTATTTGATATCGATGTGAGCGAGTGGATTTCTAATGAAAATTATTTACAAGGCTTAAAAATAGTTAAAGGAATTAAAGTGGTTAACGATGTTGCAGAAAGAAGAGTGAAACTTATTACAGAGTACAATGATCGTCTCACTTGTGATGAAGATCAGAAACTATTCATTGTACAAATAATTGAAGAATATAAAAAAAAATATCCTGATATTAACAAAGCAACTTTGCTCCAACCGATGTGATTCATTATTGTAAGTTGATTTTTAAAATATATGACATCATTCATTATAATTCACAATAAAATTGATAAAATGGAAAATTTGAATATTGTTTACATTTCATTGTTGAGTGCGCTACGTTTTTCTTCATAATCTTATATACATACGAAAAATAAATTGCAGCTATTCGACATCAAACTCCTGTTTTGACCATAATGATCGACTTTTGGAATAAATGATGACAGTTTTTTGCTAATTACGTGATAAATATTAGATTCACGAGAATTTCATAAGATACCTTTTTTGTAGAGCATTATATTTCCTACAAAAACGTTACATAAAATTCTTTTATCATAAATAGTTTTGAAATAATAAACAATTTTCTTAACAAAATTTTGAATGCATGCATTTTTTCATATAAAAATTCGACAGCTCGGTGGGGTGGGTTAGAATTATTGGACAAAGATCCGCTTGCGCCCAATTTTTTTTCTAGATATGTTGATTACTTTTGAGGAACAATACCAAAGAATTTCCAACATCACCAAATTAAGAACCACCCTAATATACATATACAGCAATTTTAAGTAAACTCGCTGAAGCTTTTATAAAGAGAATTACCGTCCTATAAATTACGTGTGCAAAGACAGCCACTTTCACGAACTCCATTTTCGCCACTACCTATTCCTACTTTACACACTCTAACGCGGGGTGGTGAGGGGACATTTGGAAGTGGTTTACGGGTTGTTTCGTTTCGCCGCAGGGTCGTGTGTCTGGTTATCCGGGGAGGTTCTCCGCTTAGGAGCAAGTGAGACACCATATATAGCGTCATCGCGACGAAACGCGTTTGCGAAACGAAGCAGATTGCCCGCCGTCCGTACCGACGTAAGGGACGTTCCGCAAAATGGGGTATGGTATCCCACCGCGTCGCTTATACCGGAGAGAGAGAGCGACTGGAATCGATCGGGTAAACGTCTATCCGTTTAGCAGTCTGTACGCTCCTCGTCATTCGCAGCCACTTCTATATATATCGTTTCGGCTGCTTCTGGCAATAGACAGTTCACTTCGCGATGTTAAAACGGTACCGCCCGGAAGTACTTGGCTCGCGTCTCGTGATTGGTGAAAGCACACATAACCATTGAACATTTACTCCGGCTAAGAGACAACCTGATCGTAAATCTACCGACACCAATACTACTATGCGCGATAAGACGAGAACGGAACGAGCGGACACGTCTAATATAATATCTCGTCGACGCCGGAGTGGCCTTGACACATTTCGTTATTTTTCTTGATAAATTGTACATCGGTAACTGCAGTCCGCGCACGACAATTTCACGATCGTGAATTCGTCTTTGAAAGCCAAATTGTCCATTAATCCGGCGATTCTTACGTTCGAACAGTTTTCATCATATTTTTCCAAACTCCCTATTGTTCCTGAAGACAAATCCTTATGTCGATGACAGTGACGCACGAGGACTCGTTGACAAAAGAAAATAGAACAAACAAACAAAATATGAAAAAAGATTCTTGGCGTTACAGAGCGATGCAACGGAGAAATGTTTTTCGAATGTCTATCGTTTAAACGGCTCACCGTGGGAATCGTTGGTTGCACAAACAGGTTGAAACATCGAAAACGGAACGAGGAGGCTGCTGATGATCGCTACGACGATGCACAGGTGGTTACTAAGTCCGCTGTTGGACATTTTGATCTCGGCACGTTCGCGCTTGTATACACATTATCAGTTCTACATATAGGTTACCATCGAGTTGGTGCGCGATGGAGGGGTCTCGATTTTATCGATCACGGGCGGACCTTGTCACGATCTTGCCCCTCCTACCGTACATTCCTTCGGTCTTGTTCTACGATCCATCAACTTCATTCCGTCCACTCTACCTCTGTGCTAAAAGTACTCTGCGCATCATACTGCGCATAACGTACTATTTCTTTATCCGTTGCACGCGGAAGAATCTCTCAACGGATATATATTACATTTTAACCGGGAGCGATACACGGAATAACTTGATTATATTGGTCACGACAGTCTCAATGTTTCCACGCAGGAAAGGTTTGACCGAGTAAAAATGTTTGCCGAACGAAACTTTGATCACCTCTTCTCGTATACACTTGTCACGAGGAAACTTTGCCCCGAGTCGTTGGACCGGATGAGAACACGAATGTCTCCTGAAATTACAGGATCAACTGATAGTCGTGAAAATCTAATGCTCCTTCTTTGAAATTCGACCTTATGCCGTCGTCATCAGAGGAGGATCTTTGCCGTATGTCGGATACCCAGCAGGAATCATTCTGGAGTAAGGACGAGGAGACACCTTGCGACGACTCTTATCTATTTACTGGCACTATATCTAGTGTCCTTTGTTTCCTCATAGCTTCTCCAATTTCTCATCGGATAATTATACTCCATGCTCTCGGTCACATTCAGTACGTAGTTGTTGTCTGCTTATCAAAAACTAACTGTGCCCCGCGGTTTCACCCGCAATAAATTTGCATTGTATATCTGTTTCATACGCATTATGAGTACATAACCAAGTGCATGTCATATAAATACCATCCGGATATTATGTGGAAAAATAAAAGGATCATTTACTAAAAAATGAACCGACGCTGCTGCCGCTCTTTAGGGTCATAGCATAAAGTTATATGACCTAAAGCCTTCCCGAATAAACGGGCTATCTAATGAAAAAAAGCATCTTTCAAATCTGATTAGTATTTCACGAGATTAGCGCCTTCGAACAAGCATACAAACTCTCCAGCTTTATTATAATAGTAAGATCAAACACTTTACGAAGCTAATGTTCTGAAATAATTAGTTATCGTTCTGTGCACTTTTCAGCATGTATTTTTTGCTTTCACTCGTGAATTTAATCAATGAACCAGCGAGGAAACCAGATGTTTCTCTTGATAGAAGAGTATAATTGGATTATAATGGATTATTCACGCATGTTCGATTTTTTTTTCTTGAAGTCATACTTGATAATCCGATTTCGTCCTTACGAAACCACTTTTTTACTTAAGGGAGGAAATAGGGTTGGGACAGCGTTTTCTCAATGATTTTCATGAATTTTTTTATAGTATAAAAAATGAATATAATTTATTGAAACTTTGAAAATATTTTATACATATATTTAAGTATATACTATAAAATTTTTGAAGAATTTTCTTGAATAACACCGGGGATATTAGCGACCCCATATTACAGGTCACAATCAGACTCAGCATTTTGCGTACATTCTGGAAGCCGCAATTTTCATCTGAAATCAAACGAGGTTGGAATTTACTTTTATTATATGTCTCTCTTCTAAATGAACATAAATTCTATCAAAAAAATAGAAAATTGAATTTTTTACAGGGGTCAAAACAAAAAAGCTTGATTTTTTGCCATTTTTTACAACTTTATTTGCAAAAAAAAAATTATTTTGAATAATAATAATATTCCGATTTTAGGTTCATATAGAGCGCAATACTATGAAGAAAGTAACTGCCAATTTTTGGAACGATTGGTTGAAAACTTTTTAAACTAGCGTGTACGCAAGTTAAAAAAAAGTCGTTTTCAGAAAAACGTGTTTGAGACAGGTGGCGCGCTCGGGGCCTGAAGGAAAGCTACTCACTTTAATGGCTTATAACAATAGAACGAGTCGGAATTTTTTATTTAAAATTTTGGGAACATATTTTTCAATAGCTTTACTAGCAATTTATGAAATAAAAAAAAATCGATTTTTTGAACCGTCTAACCCTATTTCCCCCCTTAATGAGCCGGAATCACGAGGGAAGAATTATAGCCGGGGTAAAAGAGAACGATGAAGAAAAATAAAAAATTAGATTCTTGGGAGATTTTCATTCAACGATTCACCGTAGACGAGATGCGATATGGTCGTACAACGACTTCGCGCCGTTTAAAAGCCACTTTCAACGTTGTCTAGCGATAAATAAGAGACATTTAGTGCGCAACGCTGGGTGGTGGCCAGAGTAAATTTCCTGCCTTCGACGGAGATTTTCTTTCTCTCACTTTTTATTTTTTAACGACTTATCCCTTAAGTCGCGTTTGATGATCCTCGCTGCTACGTGTCTTGCCGTAAAGCCAACGACAAGCTAAGCTCACTGAGAGAGTGATAGAGCGTGGGACCGCAATTTAATTGCATCGTGTAGATTCGCGAAAACCTCTCGATCGTTAATCGATCAAACTTATTATCGATATAGCTTTATAAAAAGAAATATCGAGGCGAATAACCGTATATAAGCAATAAATACTTGACGCAATAATTTACCAATCTTTACAAAAGTTTCAGTCAGTAGTAGAAAATAAACAAAACTCGATTCAATTGTCAGTCGCAATACGTATGAAAAATTTTCTAATTGTAGATAAATCTTCTGTTCACTTTTGTCAGTGACACTATCAGTCGATTAACAAAACGTCATTGGGTAGATAGAAGAAAAAAAAATCAATAACATTTCCATCGGCGAATTGACATGTGCATACATGTATATATGTTTTTCATCGTACTCGCTTCTCCCACGATAAATGTCAAATATCTCGATTTGGAATGGTCGCGTTGCGTGTCGAATCGTGAAAAAGAGCAACGCGGAATAATCGATAAATATTGCCAGTTATAGCACGAACTGTCGCGCAACGTAACCAGCAATCGATGTAGCGATGACACGTGAACGAATTCATATGTTATGCGTGTGTCCATCGGTCGTAATTCGTGATACATTTCTAATGCATAATTATGATTGGCATCGCCGAACCGTCCGATCGGTTTAATTTCATCCCCCACTGCACATACTGCAGCCGAGTGATGGTTGATCAACCGGATGTGTTTCCCAGAAGTTTTGTTATAATGGTTCACTCGCACAGTGAATATATTGGCTGCTAAAAATTAACAAAAAACAAAGTAAGCCATACTGTTTTATAAGTAAAAAAATGTTAATTGCGCTCTTTCGTTTTTTTAGCAACCGATACTTATATATATGTTTACGTGAAACTCGTTGTACACGAGATATCGTCGGTTTCGCAAAATGCGTGAAATTTAACGAGAACCACGATTATTTTTTACCACGACACCATGGCACGATTTAATAATTCGCTCGGGTTTTACGAGCGAAGCCCTCGACCAACCTATCCCCGCTGCAAACTTTAAATGGGAATAATTTTTCTTCTCGTATATATACAACAGGGCGTGTTACGCTTTAAAGCGAGCTTTCAGAGCTCTAATTTCCGTGACCGCCAACCGGTCGAGTCTTTACGATGTTGCATCCCGCGTTCTACTACCCTCTACTTAACCGACCTGATACCGTTAGAGCTTCTCTTGTAAAGCTCGAGTCAGTGCAGCTCGATGAAAGAGTATTAAAGTTAAAAATAATAAATGAACTGCAAAACTGAATTATTCACTGTAATGCCATTGATAAAGAAACGCGATGGAAGAAAATATATTCTTTGGAACATTTTATTTTTCGCTGTGTTGTTAATGCATTTTTTTTTCTTTCGTTCTTAAGCATCTTGGAACGAATTTATGTACCACTCCTGCTAATTGACAAGAATTGTATATTATATATTCCAACTTTTGTATTCATATAAAATTAACCGTGTTTCTCGTACTTTTTTGTGTGCTTACAGCCAACAATCTTTGGAACCGTTGCATCGGACCTGAACCCGAAGGACGGCAACAGTCGAAGGGTGAGTCGGTTACATCATTTATCTGAATGTTGCATATTTAAGAAAAGGTAAAGATTCGACGTGAAAAAGAGGCAAGCAAATTATTGCAAATTTTATTTAACACGAGGTCAGTGACATTTCTTTACACTTAAGCTAGTAGCCTGGTAACTTAAGCCGATTTTCATGTCTTTTTTGGAGGGCGTTTTTTTGTAGGAAAATAAAAATGAATCGTTTTGGATATTTAGGATGTTTTTATTTACATATTAAAGATACAAAAAAATTTTTTTTTGAAAAAATTTAATAGTTTATTATTATTATTATTATTATTGATCGAAGTTGGCACCTCGAAAAAAAAGCGCGTGGGTGGCCCCGGTGATTTTGGCTCTTGATGTTATCTGAAATCAAAAATTCTTGATAATTCTTAATCTATAGACATGTCATTCTGGTCGGAACTACTGAAGTTAAAATTCATGGATAAATAACAAAATGGCGGACCCCTTCTTGGCTAAAATAAAAGGACTTTTTTTTCCAAAGTCCGCCATTTTGTTGTTTATCCATGAAATTTAACTTCAGTAGTTCCGACCAGAATGACATGTCTATAGATTAAGAATTATCAAGAATTTTTGATTTCAGATAACATCAAGAGCCAAAATCACCGCGGCCACCCACGCGCTTTTTTTTTGAGGTGCCAACTTCGATCAATAATATTAATAATAATAATAATAATAATAATAAACTATTACATCTTTTCAAATTTTTTTTTTATCTTTCATATGTAAATAAAAACATCCTAAATATCCAAAACGATTCATTTCTATTTTCCTACAAAAAAACGCCCTCCAAAAAAGACATGAAAATCGGCTCAAGTTACCAGACTGCTACCTTAAAGCAACTTCCCCAAGACTTCCTTCGTAGTACGTGTTTCCGTCATTTTTTAATAGAGTAAGATTGCTCGCTCGTTTGTAATAGTTTTAGAGACCTAATTCTCTCGTTTTGTATGATATAAGTGAGGGAAATATATACATTTATTGAAATTTCCCGTGAGGGTTAATCGAGTAGAAGAACGAGAATTGCTTATATAGACTCTTTGATGTGCGTGGACTTCTTTCTCTCATTTCTCTTATCCGCTTCGCTTTAATGAGGCTAGTTCAAGAAATCCGGCGGCATTACAAAGTATCCCGAGAGCATTATGCAGCAAGAGAATTAAACAACTCGGCTCGAGGGGATATAAGCTCGAATATCTTGGCGAAGAAGAATAAATATAGTAGTGGAAGAGTTGGGAAATTCCCGCTGCTCGCAACCAGGTGCAAACCCAAGGGACGTTTTCATCTTTCTCGTAGGTTTGAACGCACTCCGGGGAATCCTCTTGTCGGGCCTCGGCCTTCGTAATGAGTAAAAATCGTCGTTAAGTCGCGTCAAGCCACTAACCGGCCGAGAGATAGCGGGGGTGGATTCCCTAATTAAAAGTTACGGCAGCGCCAAGTGGTCCGACCGTTTCCCACCCATTTTTCCCTCCTCGCTATATTCTCACCGGGATGACGATTAAAAACTTTGACATCTAAAAAAAGAAACACAACTGCCTGTACGCTTTATGTACGGAATCACCTGATACGGATGGTTTTATTTCGGCATATCTCCTCGCGGTATTATTTAAGGTAGTAGTCTGGTAACTTTAGCCGATTTTCATGTCTTTTTTGGAGGATGTTTTTTGTAGGAAAATAAAAATGAATCGTTTTGGATATTGAGGATGTTTTTGTTTACATATTAAAGAAACAAAAAAAAAATTGTTTGAAAAAATTCAATAGTTTATTATTATTATTATTGATCAAAGTTGGCACCTCGAAAAAAAAAGCGCGTGGGTGGTCCCGGTGATTTTGGCTCTTGATGTTATCTGAAATCAAAAATTCTTGATAATTCTTAATCTATAGTCATGTCATTCTGGTCGGAACTACTGGAGTTAAATTTCATCCTAAATATCCAAAACGATTCATTTTTATTTTCCTACAAAAAAATGCCCTCCAAAAAAGACATGAAAATCGGCTTAAGTTACCAGACTACCTTACCTTAACGAACGGCAATATGAATATTAACGTATTCCACATAAATATCGACACTTGTCAGTTGCAATGCACGGTTACTTAAAATAGAAGGATTCAGTTCAGGCTGTAGTTTAGGTTCTATTCTGTATTCTCAGTACGATGAAAATTCTCATGAATACTATATATACTATATATATATATATATATATATACACAGTTGAAACATTGCACTTATTTCTCGGAGATTCCCTGGGGCAAAAGACTCTTGGAAAATGTAGTACGAAACTACTCAGCTTCCGTGTTGCGATTTCGCTGTAGGGAAGAAAAAAAAAACACGAGTAGAGAAAAATCGTGGTCGCGAGGTATATATACTCATGGATATGCTCGTCTCTATACATACATATATATATTTATGGTAAGTATAGAAATGTTTAAACGTTGCCATTGTCGTTCTACAGAAAATCGACAGCTGGTAAAATTCCATCATCTCCCCTCCCCGGCTGCCGTTCCCCATGCCCCACCTCGGACGGATCTGCAGGAAGAATACACATAAAATAGTACTCTATGGCGTATGTCGTGCAAAGATGTGACGAAGATTTGTGAATATTGTATTTGGACGAAGGCTATATAAGAGAATCGCGAATAGGAAGACAAAAAGAAATGTAACGCGAATGGAAGAAAAGAAATAAGCGTCCCGAACGGATTCTATGAGAGACTTCGACGCGTCATATTTGTGGAGGGTAAATATTGCTGACGTTGAGCGAGATGGTAGGTTCGAGGGAACATCCGCCTGCCGGTTTGGTTATGAATATAAATATCGTCGTCGTTCGTCGTCAACGCGCCTTTCGAGATCTAATAAAGCAACGGTAGATAGATATAGGGGAGAATGAGAGTGACGGGACAGGGTGTTTTCGTCTGGCTCAACGATCATACGGCATAGAGTGCGATAAAATTAATAATAAATTCCACGGGAAGGCGAATGGAGAGCGAGAAATCAAGAGGATTTCGCAATGCTGTCTTTCTCATTTCCCCGGAGCACGCGTACCAATTTCGAAAGATGTATACTATATGCATTTGTATATTACTTGAATTATTTTTCGGCTCACTGAACACGCGCTCCCCTTCTATATAAAGTGAGTATACAGATATGAATTGATTTTTCCAATTCATTTACTCTCAGAAGAGAACTGATTAAATCTCCGTGCAGCTCATACATCGGTGTACGATGTACACATGCATATCGATAACCTCTCAAAGAGAATCTCTCGACGTTACCTAAGAACATTGAATTGGTCCTTGAACTATCGACCCGAAAAATTGCCATACTAATTTTTTAATTTACCTTTGTAGGATGGAAGAAAAGTGATTTTTTACCATAAAGTAATTATTCAAAAACTTCTTGATCGCACTGCAATGTATTGTTAATACATTGTGCTTTGTTTATCCTCCGTGTATACTTATCAGTCCGTCTAACGAATAAGATGCGATATTAATGGTGATCTCCGTACACCATGCGCATGACGGTTTCACGCGATGCGTTATGCACAGGGTATCCCAAAAAGTAGCACGTCAGAGTGACACGAGGGTTAATTGGCTCCGGACCTATCAGAATAAACAAATATGAGCTCAGTAATAGTCTCATGGTTTTCGAGAAAAATCGTCTTTTTTGATTTCTCGAAAAATCGCTACCTAGTACTTGTCATTCCGCTACCATTGCTATGAATGTCTAAATCGTAAGCAAATCAAAGTCCTAATTCACGCGAAATCCTAAAGTGGTCAGAAACACAAACGAAAACAGCGAGATAACAAGAATAACGATTGTCCGAAAAATGGTCTTGTTTTATTTTTTGGACAATCGAATTTAGCCTTTGATTGGCTTACTATTTGGACTTTCATAGCAATGGTAGCAGAATAACGAGTACAAGGTAGCGATTTTTCCAAAAATCAAAAAAGACGATATTTCTCGAAAATCATGAGACTTTTACTAAGTTCATATTTGTTTATCCCGATATGTGCGGCGCCATTCTAATACCTGTGTCACTCTGACGTGCTAGTTTTGGGACACTCTGTATATGTAGAACAATGGTTCTCGTCTCTAGCGACATAAATTCGCCATCATGCCCCCGCACGAAAGCTGGTTTACTCACGTAATCACGGTGAGCAAGTTATCGGTAGTCTCGATATGGATAGTGAGGGAAATTGACGGTTAGAGAGGGAGAGAGAGAGAGAGAGAGAACGGGGAATGAGATTCTCTGATCAAGGATCGAGCCGATCGGTCTATAGCGACGCTCCAATATGCTCGAAACTAGCACCCAATAGAACAACGTCGAGCCACGATGGACGACACTCTGCTCCGAATCAACGATCGAACTACGTGGTCGACGGATAATTCGTAACAATTAGCCGGTTCGGTAATCCGTCGTCCCGCCTCCTTGTTTTAGTCTGTCCCTAGTCCTGGAAGATTCATTAGCTCTGGACGGTATGTGGTGCCAAAAATAAGAAGAAGGAACATTTGAACGGAACGTAAAATGGCAGAAATTTTCGTGGATACTAGTAAAGCTGACATGTGAAAAATTGAGCCGAGAAAAAAGTCAATGGAACATAGCGAGCAATAAAACGCCGCTCATATTTCATCAATGGGAAAATAAAAGAAACTCGATCCCCAACTGAAAACAACGCAACCTATGCTTTCACTGATTTAACTTTCCGTTTTTTTTTCCCTACTCTATTTCTTCCCAGTGCTGCATCGAATGCAAACATCTCTAGATATATAGTGCTGTTCATATTACGTGTGCAAGTTATCCCGCTAACAAACGCGCTGTCTCACTCGATACAATGACATCCCGGATACGACCCTATAACCACTACCTACTCAATAACGTTCACAGCGCGGATAAGCATGAGTTTCCAGAGCAGATCTCGGAAGTGCACAGACATTCTATCCCGTTAACGGCCAATCGAGAAACTCCTCGAAACTCTCGAACCGACTCCAACACGGGAGAAACGATCCGATGACCCTCTCGTCTCGCTGTATCCTCGCGATATGCTCGTATGCCAAAGAGGAAAGAGTACCACGAACAGCGAGACGAGTAGGTGATACATATCGAGAGTACAAGGAACATAGATGCATATTGAGGGAGTACGATAAATTCATATGTCTTTTCATAAACAAATAAAACTATAAATACTAATCTGAACGGTTAATGGTTGAAGCTACAATCAACCGTGTGTCAGAAACTCGCTTTATTCCTTTTCACATTGTCGATATTCACTGTATGGAAAAATAATGTCGAGACGAATAAATAATTAGAAATAGCGATAAAACGTTGAAATTGATCCAACAACGGGGTTCAATACAGTAACGAATAACTAGGTGAAGGAAGCCATTCCCTCACCGATCTTGTTCCCGATTACAGTCACTTCCGGGCCCGTAGACGCTTCTAAACATTTATGAAAATGTCACGAAAGTAGATTATTTTTCATGCACGAAATGAAAGAGGTCACTCTGTCCACAGTAGGCCCTGGGGCAATGCTGTACAAAAGTATTGTAACGTAAACATATACGCCGCATAGTATACGGTATATTTTATATACGTACGAGTGGCACAGAACCGCTACCCCGAAGCTTTTGCAACAGCCCCGAAGCATCAGCTTTTCCACTGCAGCGTTACAACGCAACAAGGAATATTCTCATTCTCCGCGAGACTAATAACAGTAACAATGGCGATAAACGTCTTTATTATCCGGGACGAACCGCGACGGAAGTGGTTGGTGGAAGAGATGCCAGAACTAGATAGGATAAACGAAGTAACGAATTCCGTAGGAACTGCGGCATCCCGCGATATTGGAGCAGCCGCTGTTGCGAGTGTTCTGAGCTCCCCGCAAACGTGTACGCAGTCTTGAGATACTTCTCGAGGTTTTTGCGGTAGTGGAAATAATGATAGCGGGCATTTCGCGCGCCAAGCAATAATTGCGTTACCCTCAGTGTTTTCGAATTATAGGTTGAAACTTTGCTGATGATACGAATGACCTTTTATTACGGAGATTGAAACGTACGTGTACGTAATGCACATGCGATATAAGCTCTCTTCGACCACTGTGGTTAATTTGTCCGAGGCATATGTAAGCTTTCCAAATACCTGTACTTTGATGCATCTTAATTGCAACGAGTGAGTCAGCACTTAACGGGCTTAGAGCAGTTAGGTTTGTCAGTGACTTGCCAATTACAGGTTCTTCTTCCATGCATTAAGTCTTTTTTGTTTTTTTTGGAGGGCGTTTTTTTTTTTGTAGGAAAATAAAAATGAATCGTTTTGAATATTTAGGATGTTTTTATTTACATATTAAAGATACAAAAAAAAAAATTTTGTTGAAAAAATGTAATAGTTTATTATTATTATTGATCAAAGTTGGCACCTCGAAGAAAAAGCGCGTGGGTGGCCCCGGTGATTTTGGCTCTTGATGTTATCGGAAATAAAAAATTCTTGATAATTCTTAATCTATAGACATGTCATTCTGATCGGAACTACTGAAGTTAAATTTCATGGAATGCCGGACTTTGGAAGAAAAAGTTTTTTTTTCCAAAGTCCGCCATTTCGTTATTTATCCATGAAATGTATCTTTAGTAGTTCCGACCAGAATGACATGTCTATAGATTAAGAATTATCAAGAATTTTTGATTTTAGATAACATCAAGAGCCAAAATCACCGGGGCCACCCACGCGCTTTTTTTTCGAGTTGCCAACTTCGATCAATAATAATAATAATAAACTATTACATTTTTACAAAAAAATTTTGTTTGTATCTTTAATATGTAAATCAAAACATCCTAAATATCCAAAACGATTCATTTTTATTTTCCTACAAAAAAACGCCCTCCAAAAAAGACATGAAAATCGGCTTAAGTTACCAGACTACTACCTTAATACTGTGCAATAAGCTGTCATTTCATGAAATTTCTCGTCTTTTTTTGTTTGGTCTATTGGCCTGTTGGTCAAGGATCACTTATCATAAAACTAACTCTCGCCTCAAGTATGCGAGGTCTGTTAAAAAAGTATCGCGAATTTTGAATTTCCGCGGGCTACGTATATTCGATTTTCGATTTTTTTGTGGCGTTAGGTCGGTACTCATGTCCCTCACTTATGCTGAAAAAATCGGCCAATTTGAATGTTTAGTTAATTGTTGACAGCTGTTTTGGTTAGACGTGTTTTGGCTTGTCTTCGATTTTTGCCTATTCCAAAAAATGGATCAAAGTATCTTTTGTGTGAAAAACAAAATTAAGTGTGCGGACGCATTCCGAATGTTGACTGTGACATATGTTGAAGCTTCCTTGGACCAAAGCAACGTTTATCGGTGGTACAAAATGTTCTCAGAGGGCCGAGAAGATGCGAATAATGAAATGCGTTCCGGACGCCCGAGCACATCAACAACAGACGAAAACATTGATGAAATGAAGAAAATAATATTGGCCAATCGTCGAATCACCTTTAGAGAAGTTGCTGAGGAACTAAACATATCGATTGGCTCGTGCTATTCGATTTTTACCAATGATTTGAGCATGAGACGGGTCGCCGCGAAATTCGTGCCAAAATTGCTCAATTTCGAACAAAAACAGTGTCGCGTTAACATTGCTAAGGAGCTGTTGGACTAGGTCCGCGACGACCCAAATTTGCTCCAGAGGGTCATAACTGATGACGAATCATGGGTTTATGGTTATGACGTGGAAACCAAAGCTCAATTATCGCAATGGAAGCTGCTTTTTTCGAATAGGCGAAAATCGAAGACAAGCCAAAACACGACTAACCAAAACAGCTGTCAACAATTAACTAAACATTCAAAATGGCCGATTTTTTTAACATAAGTGAGAGACATGAGTACCAACCTAACGCCACAAAAAAATCGAAAATCGAATATACGTAGCCGGCGGAAATTCAAAACTCGCGATACTTTTTGAACAGACCTCGTACATTCTTCTTCTATTCGATCGGGCCAGGTGTTGGCAGAGATTTTTATCGAAGATACCCATGTCTGCGCATGCACTGCCTTTCATAAGTACCCGTTTACTTCCAGAGAGAGAGAGAGAGAGAGAGAGAGAAGGGGTATTCATTTTCGTTTAACGCATCATACCACGTTGTCATCGTGTTTAGCCTATAAAATTTGCAAATGACCATCGGGACATCAATTTCGTACACGCATATTAGATGAGCTTTACGCTTTCGAGAGCATAGCAGGAAGTCGCTTGCGTCGACGCACAATAAACGCGAGCCAAGCTCACGCGGACGGAAAACCCTTTGCGGTCTGCAGATGAGCAGCGTATGCACCATTGTTCCATTTGCGACTGAGAGCCCCGAGACTAGATCATTCGTATTCAATCGAGTGCACACCCGGTATAGACAATCTCTGTACGTTATCCTATACGTATACTCGATATACAGTCTGCACCAGGGGAATATTGGTGCGAGTTCGCTAGTGAATTTACGATTGATCACAGTATCCGGTTCATCGTGAATTTTCCTCACACTAAATGACTACAAATTGTACCTATCTATGTGCCCATCCTCGTAATTATTATCGTATTTTACATAACGACGTCGTTGTCTATTACGTAGATAACGACTAGTGCTAATATTAAATCAGAGATTTTGCACCAAAAAAATATTCACGCGGCGAATCGGATGATGGAGATATAAAATGAGAGATGAGTGTACGAATGGTAATGGCAGAAGAGGCGAAACATTTCCAACGTTCGGTTAAACATGTATGAGAAACAGTAATGTGGAGAGCAATGGGGGATTAATCGCTGAATTGGATGTACACATTTTGGAGGAAAAGGGTGTGGAACGAAGAGAAATACAGATCGACGTGGTTGACGGGATAACAATATGAAGCAACGCGTCCATCACTGAATTTGATATCATTGCCGTTGGTCGTCGATTCGTTGTTGAACGGGCTTATAGTTGGCAGTCGGTGGTGCAGCAGAGGAGTTGCAGGGATTCTGGTTTCTATCCATCGATTACCGTGTGTCAAACGTATTGTGGTTTAGACATGGTTGCCGGCAAGATCAGGCAGGCTTCTGCACGGGCATCAATGGCGAGGAATGATTAGGGAGTGGTCCCGATATCATACGTACATGATTGTGTCAAACTGTAACAAACTCATGATAATTTGTGGTGAAAAAATTTAATTACCCTTTTCTTTTGCTTACATTCAATTAATTATGATTTTTTAAATTTATTTCAGAATTAATTGACTGAGAATGAAATTGGAATTAATGACAATGAAACGACAACAAACAAATTCAATTTTACCACACTTATTTTTCATCTTGAACTACCTTCAGTAAAAATTTGACGAGTAAAAATAGCAATCATTATTCTCTCGGTTATGAGAAATTTACACATTTTTTGAAAAATCTCACTCCTTTTCACACGAAAAGAGGATATTTTAACGGTTGAAATTCACTGCTAACATTTTTTTTTCGTCGATCAATACCTAAGCTAGCCGAGATTAAAGTTACGCTGAATTATCATCGAGTAAATTCATGGTCGCTTATAAAAAGGAAGTTAATCGTTGAACAGTTTCAAAATTCACCCAAAAACTGTCCCACTTCAAGTGGAATACCGGTTACGTTTAAAACGATGTACATATGTAATAGGCCTATATTGTGCGGGTGACTATAGGAACACAAAACTGCATGTTCAAGCATATGTGTTTATTACACACCACATAGAAACACTCTTTGCACGATCGCGCGAGTATGCATATTACGCACTTGACTCATTTCCGCTTTCATCCCGAAGTGATATATATATATATATATATATATATATATATATATATATATATATATATGCTCCCTAAACTGACGATCTCTCGAGAGACCGAATCTCCCTGCTGCATTGTGGATGAAACTCTCTGAAAAGCCTCCATTATAGAAAATGTTCGTGTACAATCATGCGTACACACACACCGTTTGTACCTCCAATGTAAACGCGTATGCCTCGCGTACGCATATGCGAAAGTCGAGAGGGAATGCTGATCGTTCGCTTCGTCTCGAATTCTCGTGTGCGATGATTTAATCACATTTATGTACCGCATCGATGTGTGCTGCCATGATGAAACAGGTAATAGAGCAATTTTTCGATAATGTTTCGCGCACACGGTATTTACGCAATTATCGAATGGAATATCAGTTACGACGAGGACGGTGTGGCAAGGGGGCAGAACGCTATACGTTGAATGGCGAAAGCGTTTTGGTGACGATAAATTACAGGGGCTTACTCGTCGAGGCCGCTGGAGAGAGTGGAAGATAGATAAAGATAGAAGATCGAAGAAGAAGAGGAGTAGGGTGTGGCGATGGCTATGTCGAAATGGGGGTGAATGGCAGCGAGAAGTGGCGATGAGAAAGTGGAAACTTTGGTCTTTAGCTACTGGCGAAAACGACAACATCAAGGAGCACGAGCTCGCAAAAAAGGATGGAGGGAGAAACAATGCGTACCGTATAGTTGGTTTTTCAGCATAACCATTCCCCCTCCCCCTCCCCCCGCCCCCGTTTGTCACACTGAGTGCAACCCACTCATTCACGATAGCTCTTCTCTCTTTGCCAACCCTTTATCCTTCGGTACACTCGACTCTGCCCGAACTAAGTACAGCCACCCGAACCCTCTAATTACAATATGGAACTTTCGCATATTTATACCACCCTGAGGCGTTAAATGGTCGCGAATGCCAGGGGGAGGGAGAACGACTTCAACGACTTCAACAGGCCTGTTATCCTTTTGCCACGGATGGCGCATCTTGTTGCTCTATACGTTACTTTTTTTTCACGTGAATTAGCAATCAATATAGAATCCATGAAATTAGTGTGGGCATACTGAAGGTCTTTGATTAATCGCTAGCTGTTTCTCACTGGCCTCGTTATGGTACTGCAAGAGAATAAGGATGGTCGTCGAGGTAACATTTTGTCCTCATTCGTTACTGAACGTTTTCATCCATTCGTCGTTGCTGATATAATTACTATTAAGTATCCTCACAAATATCCTTTTGTTTGCGTATCCCTGATGCATGCGAAGAGCCAATAAACGCAGTTACCGGTACAGCGACAAGCGTCCGCAGACTTGAGAAATGAGCGAGCTAGTAGAACGCGGGCGCAAGTAATTACGAATAACTAGACTCATCTCGGGGCGCCGTTTACTGAGAGCTCGCGTTTCCGCCCTCCATGTTCAGTGCGGTACGAGTCTCCAGTGATAAATCGAGGCCGGGGGGAAACACGACGTGACGCGGGTGGTTCCTTTCGCCTCTCTCGCTTTTGCGCTCACTGTGTTCCATCGCTGCGTTTATTCACTGACACGTTTTCTCTCGTTTATTAAGGATTCATTCTGGCGCGAAATGATGAAAGATCGTCACATTTGCTGCTTTGCTAACCGTATGTCACATCCCACTCGACCGATTAAGTCACTCGACAATTTCTCGGGCCAACCCCATTTATTTTCCGTCCCATGCCAAACGCTCGGCAAAATTGAGTCATTTGGATAGTAACTTCCAAATTAAACGCGCCTCTTTACATTTTCGTCACCTCCTAACAAGTTTTAATATGATTTTTCGAGCGTGTACGCTTGAGAACACTTTTGTTCGTTATCGTTCTCTATCTATGGACGACGATGACGATGTTACTTTTTGTACCGACACTTTCTATGTGACGCTACCATCACTGAAACGAGAGGAATTTAACCCTTGGAGTACGCAACGCTGCCGCTTCGCAGTCATATCATAACCATGAGTGGAACGCTGACGGTCAGCGTTGGATGGAAACGAGCGGCTTGCTGGGCCAGGCAATTTCAGGTAATGGTATGTACGGTACTCGTACGTACACCGTATATAGCATATGTATATATATATATATATATATATATATATATATATATATACCATATATATATGGGAGAAAGAAGAAGAAGAAGCAGCCTGATCTTATCGACGGATGCTCCGTTGCCGCTTCTGTACACTGATACACTGGCCCCTACCTATCTCGTTGGCCAACTGGTATTAGCCATACCTGCTGTAGGTTGTATACATATAGCTATAAACGCGGTAGACCTTCCCTCGGGGCTTCTGGGAGATTTGCATAACCCTTCTACTATAAACAGGCAGCAACAACCCGATGCTCCGAGAATCCGGCGATGAAAGTGCGAGGACCGAAGCGGATCCATCCAAAAACTTAGAGATAAACGCGATGTGTAAATGAAAACAGATTTAACCTTATCGCAGATATTACTATCTGTTTAACTGATTAGCAGCAATAATTACGTATTTTATTTATGGAAATAAAAGAAGTGTGAATGTAGAGAATTTGGAAATAAGGCGCTGTCCCATCCGCCGTTTAATGCCGGCAGAATTTACAGTGGGTCAAAAAAGTATTCATACACCTTGTTTTTTTGCGATAACTTTATAGACATAAGCGATACGCGAAGAAAGCCAATTTTATTTAATAGTACATCAGGTACAGAGATCAACTGCAAATGGATAAATTTTTTCCAGGAATAATAGAAGAATTATGCAAAAAAAACGAACATTTTCGGGCCAAAAAAGTATTCGTACACTTACGATTGAGTTGCTAAACCCCGATATTCACTCGCGGACGGTCTGACCTCTGCGTACAATGTAAACAAGTCTTCGTTTACACAATGGTTTTGACTTATTCCATGCGGTAGTAGATCTTCAAGCTCTGAACAGACACGATGGCAAAGAAAAGTGAAATATCAATATCCGTGCGAGATAGAGTGATTTTTCTTCGGAAACGCGGTGAAAGGTATAGAAAAATTAGTAAAGAACTAAATCTAAGTTTCGCAACAGTGCAATATATAATAAAAAAATACGAAAGAACAAACAGCACAGAAAATAAGTAACGAACCGGTCGACCGAGAATACTAACAGTACGAGAGCGTCGGAGTATTGTTACAGAGGCAACAAAAAAACCGTTCACAAGTGCTCGCAGTTTAGCGAATGATGTCGCGTCCCCAGACTATTGGAAACGTTTTGCATTGTGCCCAAATATACGGCGGAACTGCCCGCAAAAAACCATTAATTAATAATATAAATCGAGAAAAACGTTTAGGTTTCGCAAAAACCTACGTAAAAAAATCTATAGAATTTTGGAAACGTGTCGTATTCTCGGATGAATCGAAGTTTAACATCTTCGGGTCCGATGGAAAAAATCCGTTTGGCGGAAACCAAATGCCGAGCTCCAGCAGAAAAATTAAATACCGACTGTAAAGCACGGCGGAGGAAGCGTCATGGTTTGAGGCTGTATGGGATATTATGGCGTTGGTAATCTGGCTTTTATAGATGGTACAATGAATGCCCAGAAGTATATCGACGTGTTGCGCAGCAATTTAAAAGCAAGTGTAGATAAAATGGGCCTGGATGGAAATTTCTACTTCCAACAAGATACCGACCCGAAACATAGTGCCCTGAAAACTAGGGAATGGTTACTCTATAATGTCCGCAAACAATTGATTAAACCACCACAATCTCCGGACGTCAATCCTATTGAAAATGTATGGCACTTGGTGGATGTAGAACTTAGAAAAAGAAAAATAACAAACAAATCCGATCTCCAAAGAGTACTTTTAGAAGAATGGACGAAAATAGCAAAAGAAACAACGCAAAAGCTAGTAGAATCCATGCCAAGAGACTCAAGGCGATAATTGAAGCAAAAGGGATGCACAACCAAATATTAGTTATAATTAACAACTATGATGATGTAGGTTTTCACTATAATCGTAAGTGTATGAATACTTTTTTTGTCCGAAAATTTTCGTTTTTTTGGCATAATTCTTCTATTATTCCTGGGAAAAAATTCTCCATTTGCATTTTATCTCTGCACCTGATGTACTATTAAATAAAATTGACTTTCTTTGCGTATCGCTTATGTCTATAAAGTTATCGCAAAAAAACAAGGTGTATGAATACTTTTTTGATCCACTGTATAACCGGAGTAGGAATCGTCATTGCTAAAAAAATATGAGCACTGGAAATAAATGGGGGGACATGTGGAATGAAAATGAACGAACAGATCCTCTGTTAGACATTGACACTATTATGTACATGCGGAGGGCGCCTGTAAATTGAGTCTGGTAAAGTGTTTTGCGTGATAGTGACGTGTCCTCAGTTGAAAAGCACACTTGAGAGTTCAGTTCAACGGGCGCCCACCAGTGCGTACAAACTTTCTTTGAACGATCGTCGTATCCTTCGTCGACCGCGCTGAATCTCTCTCTGTCTTTCTCTCTCTCGAACCTCGAGATTTATCGTAATGCATTCCCATGCACGCGGATGCGTAAACCTTTTCGAGCGTATTATGGATATATATTCCGGTAGAACAGATACAATGCTATATGAGCAATATGTATACGCGAGTACACGACTGGCCGTAAAGTCTTATGGACCACGGTTCTAACGGCGCGTATAGCACGATCATTTGAGCAAAACTCGGTGTCCTCTCGTCGACTGTGTTTGGGTATTTAGTATTCGTGACTTTTCTCTCTGAACGTACATTTCTGTAGTATCTATCGTGCATAGTAGATACAATCAGATTAATGGGGGAAATAGGGTTAGACGGTTCAAAAAATCGATTTTTTTAAATTTCATAAATTGTTAGTAAAACTATTGAAAAATATACTCTCAAAATTTTAAATGAAAATTCCGACTCGTTCCATTGTTATAAGCCATTAATGTGAGTAGCTCTCCTTCAGGCCCCGAGCGCGCCACGTGTTTCAAACGCGTTTTTCTGAAAACGACTTTTTTTGAACTTGCGTACACGTTAGTTTGAAAAGTTTTCAACCAATCGTTTTGAAAATTGGCAGTTACCTTCTTCATAGTATTGCGCTCTATATGAACCTAAAATCGGAATATTATCATTATTTAAAGTAATTTTTTTTTGCAAATAACGTTGTAAAAAATGGCAAAAAATCATGCTTTTTTGTTTTGACCCCTGTAAAAAATTCAATTTTCTATTTTTTCATAGCATTTAGGTTCATATAGAAGAGAGACATATAATAAAAGTAAATTCCAACCTCGTTTGATTCCAGATGAAAATTGCGGCTTCCAGAATGTACGCAAAATGCCGAGTCTTTTTTATTTGATATTATATGCTTAAATTTTATAGTATATAGTATATACCAATTTTATAGTATATACTTAAATATATGTATAAAATTTTCTCAATGTTTCAATAAATTATATTCATTTTTTATACTATAAAAAAATTCATGAAAATCATTGAGAAAACGCTGCCCTAACCGTATTTCTCCCCTTATCTTCACGGTGTTACTCTGACGTTGACAAACGCCTCGATCATAATCCGCCTAGCTGTTCCACTCATAATAGCGATATGAGCGTTCCTGACACCCCAGCCCCGGGTGTCAACGAATTCCACCCGACATACGATTGCATACAAAGCGAAATTTAAACGGAAAACAAGCGATGCACGTGAGAGAGTCCACCCGATGTTCGGGACTTGGTCCCGGTGCTTCGCGGTTTTCCGCAACGAAGCATCCGTGCTTCCCCCGTTCAGTTACACGTGTACGCAGTGGTATTTCTGTACAGTCGATCTCACTGCCTGATTCGCCGGATAAATGCCGGGAGCCTTGCCCGTGGACCAGTGGGTCTCGTGCTCGTTCGCACGTGGCGAACCGAAATTTCCGGTGGTGAAGTCATCGACCCACACCGTCACGGAGTAACGGCGTGGCAATGGAGGCATGTAGCTCCGATTCAACACCGCAACTCTACCAACTAACTGTACCAACTGCTGTAACTTGGATGGTCCACGAGCGTGCCCGAGTGCAGTTGTACGCGCAGTGCCCTATATCTGCGTACAGTATCCTCATGACACGTGTATATAGTAAGAGAAAGGGGGGTGGTAAAGCTCGGGAGGTAGAGTAGGCGTTGGTTTTGTGAAGGGACGAGGGCAGTTGGCCCGAGAGCATCGAGGCAATTTGTCACCTGTACCGACGCCGGGCGCGCCCGTGGTCGCTCGTTTGATGGGCTTAGATTAATTACCCCTGTCGGTCCATGCGCGCACACGCATCCGCCCTATACACATGCTCAGGTGTCGCGTATACGCGACTCGTCGACTCGGCAGCGCGTTTAATGCACGTACCTTGTTGCTCCTGAAACTGCAGAGAGGAGATGTGGGCACGGTTTGTCTGCTTCGCCAACTCCATACAGACTCCAAATATATATATATATATATATATATATATATGTGTGTGTGTGTGTGTATATATCGAGCAATCTACCCGTACCGGATGCATAATCCGTAGTCCGCGATGCAATAAAACGATAAATTACCGTTGTTCTCACGATGAACCCCACAATCACGCCGAAAAATATGGTAAACCGTTGATCGATTTAAACGCTGCGTCCGATAAAGCATTGAACATTTTATGCAAAGTCCAATGGCAGGGTATAAGGACCAGATCGTAGAAGTTTTGATAATTATTCTTACGTGAATTCAATGATGAAGAATAGAAACAAACGTGTTCTATATAGCACTCGTTATATCACACAATTTTTCGGAATTCATCTGGCTACCGATATAAAATATTTGGAATACTCGAAATGCGAGGTCTGTTCAAAAAGTATTCGCGAATTTTGAATTTCCGCGGGCTACGTATATTCGATTTTCGATTTTTTTGTGGCGTTAGGTTGGTACTCATGTACCTCACTTATGCTGAAAAAATCGGCCATTTTGAATGTTTTGTTAATTGTTGACAGCCGTTTTGGTTAGACGTGTTTTGGCTTGTCTTCGATTTTTTGCCTATTCCAAAAGATGGATCAAAGAATCTGTATCACATTTTGTGTGAAAAACAAAATTAAGTGTGCGAACGCATTCCGAATGTTGGCTGTGGCATATGGTGAAGCTACCTTGGACCAAAGAAACGTTTATCGGTGGTACAAAATGTTCTCACAAGGAAAGTACTCGAGGTGTCACCCTCCGATTTTGTTGAAACTCAAGTATGTTATAGAGAATTGAAAACTAAGCGACACGTATTTTTTTTTATCGGCGGAAAAACGGTTTCAAGGGGTGAAACCACCCCCTAAAGTTACACATGTCAAAGGGCGATTTTGCAGTTTCACATAGAAGCAGTGCATCGATTTTGACGAAACAAAGATTTAAATGTTTCTTGTGCGAAGAAATGAAGAACCCACCAGATGATGAAAAAAAAATATATATCTTAAAGGGGTTGAAACACCCTCGAACATCCACTTTTTGCCACCTACATTAAAAACTTGCGAATCGATTGCAATTAAAACTATGCTATTGTGTAGCGGAAATAAAATTAAAGTTGACGTGTTTTTGTATTTGTGCGAGAAATTTTTTCCAGGTGTCTTCTCGTCATTCCAAATGAGGAACTAAACATATCGATTGGCTCGTGCTATTCGATTTTTACCAATGATTTGGGCGTGAGACGGTTCGCCGCGAAATTCGTGTCAAAATTGCTCAATTTCGAACAAAAACAGTGTCGCGTTAACATTGCCAAGGAGCTGTTGGTCTCGGTCCGCGACGACCCAAATTTTCTCCAGAGGTTCATAACTGGTGACGAATCATGGGTTCATGGTTATGACGTGGAAACCAAAGCTCAATCATCGCGATGGAAGCTGCTTTTTTGGAATAGGCAAAAATCAAAGACAAGCCAAAACACGTCTAACCAAAACAGCTGTCAACAATTAACTAAACATTCAAAATGGCCGATTTTTTCAGCATAAGTGAGGGACATGAGTACCAACCTAACGGCACAAAAAAATCGAAGATCGAATATACGTAGCCCGCGGAAATTCAAAATTCGTGATACTTTTTGAACAGACCCTCGTAGTTTTGGGTTGTTTCGCGAAAAGGAGATTTGTATTGATTTACATTGCCGACCAGTTCGACCATATAGTGAGAATCCAGAGTGATGTAGAAATAACGTACCGGATTATAAACGACCAGTGCTGCGGCTCACGGATACTAGTTAAACACGATGTAATTTAATCCCTTTAAACCGTGTCCAGCTTTTCTCACTTAATCCCTTGCAAACGTCTGAATGAATGCCTTCGTTTTATCTACACGCCATGTATCTCGCATCGTTTTCCCAACAGCTTTGTTCCCTCTCCACCACTTGTCTCTCAATGTACTCGTTGTTTCCCGTTTATTTCGCGAGCAATCGATCCCGGTCCTACGTTCGTTGTTTTTTACCTATTCTCGTCAACGCCGTACTTCTCCTATCGACGCAAAAATTTCCCGATTTAATTCCACCCTAAAGTTATGGTCTATATACACTCATTTACAAATCATGTTCTCATTAGATACACCTATCAACTTATCTCGCGATGGTTTATTAAAATAGTTAAAAAATGATATTTCATCATCGTTACATCCCTGAGAATATTTCAGATACTTAACGTCCAACTTATTTAGGTATGTACATAGTATATTAGGGTGAAAGTTCCTGTAGCGGTTATATATGTATATGTATATATATATATCTCCAGAAGGAAGTTTCGACGAAGCCTGTTCTTGTTCTCTGAGGTTTCGAATTGGTTGCTCGAGACCTACCGGGTTTGGGTGGATTCGAAGCGTGGTACGCTGCGGTAGAGGAACAGTGGACTATCGAACTTGTTCAGCCGACTAAAGTAAGGGAGAAGCTCAATTCATTATTAATAGGGCTGGTAGATGCGGTGGCCGGACGTTCCCCCGATCCGGCAAATTCTGCTCGTATCGTTCTTCGTCTCTGGACCCTGTTTTTGGGCACGCGTACGTACACCGCTTGTATAGCGAACCGGAAGCTTCCATCTCGTTTGGATTATCTGCATCCGGTATACGATATTATACATCGCGCATCCTTATATTAGAGAGCTTATCCAGCGGTGTGGTGTGCAAAAGTGCGCCCAGAGATCGTCGGCCCAAGATTAACTTGCTTTCAGACGTTCTCAAATATTTAACCCCTCCCCTATAAATATTTGAATCACGGCGTCTCCGTCATTCTTCTTCCCTCTCCATCTCTCTTTCTCTCTACCTCTCTTTGCCCGCCTTCTACTCCGACAATTTCGTTCTAACTGTACACACAGTAAGCTAGCGAAGGAAGCTGGGCAGGACTTATAGTTTCCCTCTACCTGAGGGAAACTGGTACGGTGCGAGGAGAAGCGACGGGTAACGTAGAAGTTGGAATAAGGACAGGCGAACGAGCGCAAGAAGGCTTTGTTGTTTATATACGCCTCGAAGTTACTGCATCAACGTTGGCCAAGTGTTGGTGTCTTAAGCTTGCTCGTGGGTCATTCGCGGAAGAAGAGATCAAGTGAGAATTTCCGTAAGTATTGGTTAAGATACCGCAGAGTCGGTGCACTTTTATGATTCAGTACCGTTATTTCCGTCTTTAGCTCACTGGTTTAGTTTTATTTTGCGCGATTGCAATTTTCATGAGTGTTTTGTATATGTTCACCAATAGTCGTTTCGACATTTTCTACCATGATTGCTCCGCAAGTACAAAACTTATCTTTTGTGTTTCGGGTGAAGATATGAAACATCAGTTGAGCCATGATTATATACCTCTCAAATATGTAAGACGACCACTATTTGTTACAATAACAGCTCCGACACACGTTGCTCTGTTCCGGGTTAGGTAACGCGTTGACGTATACCATGCATAGCAGAACAGCGGAATGCAAATGGAAAACCAATACTCGAAGTTCGAACACTAGATACAGGTATATACGTGGAATCGAGGCGCACAATGGCGTATGATACGGGAACACCTCGCTAGAACATCGTGGCTTTTATCGCGACGAAACAATCAGTGGTCTCGGGTCGTGCACGAAGAAAGATCGAGGCGAGAATCATGGTGTCCGATTGAAATTGCGCTTACGCAGTGTTTGAGTTTAGCGATTAACTATGGACGAGAAAACTACAGAAAAAAATTGAAAAAAAAAACGAATTCAGCTTTAGTCGCAAAGGACAGAAACGAAATCCAAAGTGTCAGAAGTACGAAGAGTGAAAGGTAAATTTTGTCGAACGTTATAGCAAAGGGTATGGCGGCCTGGCTATGGGTGGAAGAAGGATCATCTATAGACAACGGGGATAAACGCATCCTGAACGGCACAGTGAGTGTAGTCCAAACGGGATGTACATGTATGAATGTTGAGGCTCCCTTTTTCAGCAGGTGGCATAATAATAATTCCCCCCTCAGGCGCACTATTTGGGCTTTGGCTCGGAGCTGTTCATGAAATATTGAGCATTTCGATGCAAAGTGCCTGGAGAGTTAGAGGAAATCCGGTGAGAAGCTTGGCTTCGCCACGTCTTTCTCGCCTTCTAACGTCTTTGATAATGCAGCATAGTCCTTAGTCGTTGTAGCGTTCGTACAATGATTGGGAACATTTACAGAGAAATGGTGCTTCATTATTGTACTCAAAGATTGGAGCATTCGGGAATTTAAACTGAAGGACTGGCTTAAGTCTGTGGTGGGTCGATGTATCCTCACTTACCCTTACGTATACGTGTATGAATATGGTGTAACATGTATATACCCACTGTAGAAAGATGAAGAACCCACGGTAAACCATTGGCGAGCTGACGGACACGCTTTTCCCACCAGGCTTCTCGCTGTTCGTATTTGTTTAACTTCTGACTTCTCAGACGAACCTCTTTTTTCTTCCTGGCTCTTTCTCGCTTTGAGTTTTCTTTGCCCCGCTCCCCCTTCCGCTCCGTTCCTTCTTTCCTCGTTCACGTTTCCCTTTCGTTTCCGCTTTCTACTTCTTTCGTTCCTTCGTGGTTCCTCCTTTCATTCCCTGGGGAGAAAAGAACAGAGACGCAGAAAAGAGGGAGGTAGATGACAAAAGTGCATAAGAGGGAGGACGCCTCTGTGCGTATTAAAATCAGTCGCTCGAACTTGCGAGGAAACTTCTACGCTGGCGATGCGCCGCCGTTCTCTTTTTTACACACCCACACACAATCTTACTGTCGTTGATGCTCTCTGTTGCTGGAGCTTTTGCTCGCAATTTTCCATCATCCAAGTTGCCCGCACTCCAGACTGGTACCCTATTCACTCCCTTCCCCCCAGGAATCGCTTAAGCTCAGGAAGATACTGTCTTGTATACACGAGAATGTGATAAAGGAAGATCAGAGCCGCCATAGGGAGAGAAACATTATGGCTCGAGCATACAAGAGAGCGCGGCAAAGTATGAAAGAGCGAGCGAGAAACGAACAGCGAATGCGATACCGTCGTTGAGGGATGCCGAGAGAAAGAGATTGCCCCTATGAACCTCCAGCGGACTAATTTCACGGGGCGATTGAAAATTTCCATGTCAATGAAAGCGTGTTGATGGAACGATCGTTTTCAACATGCCCAATTTGTACCCTTGTTCAGGCACAAATTGTTAACAATTTTTTGTTCTTTTCTCAAGGAACCTATCTTGCGTTAGTCAGCATCATTGTTGCAAGTGCCTCTCGGCGTCTGATATATTTTCACGGAAAATTCAAACAATCAATTGAAGTGAATTCGACGAGAAATCTTATCGTCGTCTTATCCTTACACCGTCCAGTGTGAAAGTCTAAACCGAGTGATCTTTTTTCACCGTAGTGATAAGGGTTTCTTGGGCTGAGCGATTTTTTTTTTGCTGACACAGCAAAAGATCGTTTTAGATGATGCCGCGGGTATACAAACGAACTATCTCAACAAAGTTTTCTTAAGGCGAAATGAAGTTGGCGTGATTAAGGTGTTTGAGGAAGCGTTTAATTGGCGTTCGTAAATGTGCGCTACATTGAACGAGCGATCATACGCTCCGACGGCTTTTTCTCTATACATGTATATTTTTTCTCACCTTTCGAAAGGTGCTTATCTTTCGTAGAAATCTCCGAAAATTGCGGTTTCCATATAATTAAAAGAGACAATGCTCGAGTTAACGATCGCTGGGAGTTTTGAAATTGATCAACCTTTGTCGTGATTTCTCGGCTATTCAAACGTTTTCTCCGGATCTTCGTCAGCACGGGAATCTCTGATATGCCGGCCGTTACGAAGAAGAATGAGAACGGTGAACAAACGTACACGTCCAACGTTTCGAAAATTGCATGCACGTTGATAAGTCGTTCTTTTCCCTACAAGCTCGGTACGATCGATAGAAATGAAGTCACCGACTGGTTTCCCACAATTTCGGTCGACTGATTCAATAGCGAGAGAGAAAGAGGGAGAGAGAGGAAAAGGGTGGAGAGGCCGAAAGGATGTCCGAGTACGATTTTCCTAGACCCCAGGCGACGACTGTGAACGATTTAGGCAGCCGATTGTCTTTCGGTTGAATGCGACGAGACGTCGAGACAGAGATGGCTGCTCGAAGGTTCCCATGGGCAGTCTACACATAGAACGACAAGATATATACTCTAGAAACAATGCTCCAGAACTGCAACCCCTCCAGTGAAATGTTTTCCTTCTGACATTCGATTACATAATCTCTTTTTCCGTGCCACAACGTCTGATAAATAAGACCTTTTTTTTTTCACGAACAATCATCTTGGGGCATAAAGACTTGTCGTCAGGATCAGTGTTTTCTCATTGGAATTACAGTGGCGCTCAAAAGTATTTTCACAATTTGTCAAAATACTTTTGACCGCTACTGTAAATTATATCGTATCAATTTCTAAATTATATAACGTGAAACTTTGTTGTATCTATAATACAGATCACGATTATCTTCTCGTAAAATGATCCTTGAATCTAATATTTCTAAAGGTAACATTTTCATATCGAAATCCCTTGATATCTGTCTTTAAGGTAGTAGTCTGGTAACTTAAGCCGATTTTCATGTCTTTTTTGGAGGGCGTTTTTTTGTACGAAAATAAAAATGAATCGTTTTGGATATTTAGGATGTTTTTATTTACATATTAAAGATACAAAAAAAAATTAGTTTGAAAAAATTTAATAGTTTATTATTAGTATTATTATTGATCGAAGTTGGCACCTCGAAGTTGGCAGCCCGGATCCTAACTTTTTTTCTACCGAACCGATTGCTTTCAAATTTTAGGATGCTACTCTACACACTTATAGTTCTCGTCGGAACTACCGAGAAATTTTTTCACCCCTAACTTTTTATTTTACAACCCCTGCTTTGCTAAAATAAAAGGACTTTAGCAAAGAAGGGGTTGTAAAATAAAGAGTTAGGGGTGAAAAAATTTCTCGGTAGTTCCGACGAGAACTATGAGTGTGTAGAGTAGCCTGTTAAAATTTGAAAGCAATCGGTTCGGTAGAAAAAAAGTTAGGATCCGGGCTGCCAACTTCGAGGTGCCAACTTCGATCAATAATAATAATAATAATAATGAACTATTAAATTTGTTAACAAAATTTTTTTTTGTATCTTTAATATGTAAATAAAAACATCCTAAATATCCAAAACGATTTATTTTTATTTTCCTACAAAAAAACGCCCTCCAAAAAAGACATGAAAATCGGCTTAAGTTACCAGACTACTACCTTAAATTTCGTGTCCACTGTATTCAATCTTAGTCCTAGTAACGACACATCCACTCTGTAAAGTAGATGTAGATTATACGCTCGAAGAGAGCATGTTAATGCTACTGAATATATTAAATATTCCTTTTCACACTATTTTATTTCAGCGATGTTTCCGGGATTTCCTGAAATTCACTGTAACTCAAGTATATACGATAGTTAACTCGAGTGTCGGAATGTGCACTTGGGAAACCTCTCAATTCGTTATTGAGTTGTGGATAAATTTGAAAAAAATGCGCATATTCTTTTGATCTCTCATGATTTACATATTTTTTTAATAATAAAAGTTATTGCGTGGAGGCTGAGAGGCGGTGTAGAAAGGGAGGAGCAATTAATTATGTCGGCTAGCGCCTTGTTGGAAATATTACGTTGGATTATGGCAACTAAAAGTAAATATTAGCATAGCCTCAAGTCTTTTATCCCTCAAAATACGTTTAGTTTCTTTTTCGAACTCTCGTACTTATCGCGCACACCGTACTCCGTTACCTGCCATTTTCCTCACTCTAAAAAGTACGGGTACACCGAAAAGTTTTTCAAGACCGGGCTCACCGTACTAGTTCTGGCATTAAGAAAACTAAATATCTAATATACATATATCTATACATGCAGGTGAGAAAGATCTATCTCTTTCGTAATATTGTATGTGCATGTATATGTATTCAAGCAGGGGCCATATAGGATTCGAGGAAGAGAAAGGGGTGGAAAACGTCGGGTCGACGGGGTTCGGTGTAATTAAGCGAGGTAATACATCCTGAAAGGGGCCTCTCGCAAGCGATGAGGTCGCAGCGGCTTGGTACCTCTCCGGTTTTCCAGCACTGATTCCCGTCGTGCGATGCAACGACGCTCGGGCGACCCAGAGGCGCAGAATGAGTTCCCTATACTCTCCGGTGTGTTGAAGGTGCGATATAGTCGCGAACAGCGATTTTCCCCCGCACATTGTGTTCGTGGGTCGGGAGATTCTCCGGAGGGACTCCCAAGATACTCGCACCAAAATCAGTGATGTCTCTCGCGCTAGGGCGCACTCGATCTTCGAGCCATAAACGCGGCAAAAGCTTTTCTCTCTCTCTCTCTCTCTATCTCTCTCTCTGTTTCTCTCCTCCGTCGTCGCTGATCACCCACAGACACTAAATTGCCTTCTGCGCCGACCTCGCGTAATCTCGGAAGTAATCTTCCTCGGTGCGCGCGGAGCTTGCGGTTACGACGTCGACGAAGATGACTGCCTACATACATAGCGATATATCTTTCTTGCGAAGCCCAATTCGCTCATGCATGGCGTGACACGTGAATTAATTCTCTGACATAGTTTTCTCCATATATTCGTACGCCCAAATCTATATTCATACGTATTTGATGTTTTATGGACTTTATGGTCGTCATATTTGCTTAGCTGTTTTTTGCTCCTTTTGGCTACCCCATTGCGCCAATAGTTTCGTTAAGGCGGTAGTCTGGTCTAGAGCGAGATTTTTGACGTCATTTCTAATGCGCAATAACGTTTAAACCGTTGAAGTTGTCTTGATGAAAATGTACACGTGCATTTATTGATCCTTAGAGAATACTTGTACATAAAAAAAAAAATTATTTTAAATATTTTCATATAGTTTTTTGCCTTGTTGCAACATGGTGCGCCGAAAGCCGCCTCAATCGGCGCCCACTCTGGACGATGTTGTATGCATCTGAAAAAAAAAATATATATATATTCTCAATCTGTATGAGTATTCTGAGCACTGGTAGCAGAATTGGTACTTAAAAAAAATTTTTGACAAAATGGCGGCCTGTTGAACTTTCATCGATGATATTCCATACATTTTCGGGTATTCGACGAGTTATAAAATGTCGGCAAAATTATTGTTCGACTCAATTCTGCTACCAGTCCTCAGAAACAGGCTACCTAAGGTACGTGCAGAATTTGAGCTCGATCGGTCCATTAGTTATCGAGATATCGTGGGCGCCGATTTGAAAAACATAGTTCTGAGATACACGCGTTCAAAGTTGCTTCCCGACCGCGCTACGTGAGCGCGCGGCTTGCTTAGAATTTTTTATTCTCGGCTAATTTTTGAAATATCAATAAACGGTTTTCAGGAGCGTATGAAGAAAGGTCTAAGGAATAAGAAAATGAAAAAAAAAAAAAAAAAAAATCGATTTTTTCAAATTTCTAGACCAGACTACCGCGTTAATGTATATAGGGGACTTGTTCCAATGTCACGATACAGCATTATTATCATTATAATGATTTTTATTAACATATTCTGCTTATGTTGCATTATTAAGTTTTTCATCTCTACTGTATGCTTCTTTTATTGTGGGGTTTCCTCGACAACAAATCTCCCCGAACCTCATTGACAAACGATAAGATAACAAACAAAAAACAACAGCTTCCGCATTAGCGAAAGGAACACCACTACAGAAATTTGCCATTCCAATCACGAAATCCATAAGTTTTCGATCAATCACTCGAACTTTTGCAATTAAATTCTTCAAACTGACACCCTCACATCCACCTCACATATTCTCGCGTACTTTATATCTTTGAAAGGAGGAAAGAAAAGAGAACAAATGATAAAGGAAGATAGGGTCTCTCTACTCGTTTCGCGGCTTTTTCAATGCCCTCGTCACGAGAGACGCGACACCCCCGCCGAGCGAGATAAATTACATTTGGACGATCTCCGCGTAGGGGTACGTCGAGATCATCACCAGCTTCGTTGGTTCCAATGTCGTTGTGTGGGCTTCAAATGCCACGCGAGCGTTCCACGAAAGCGTGTGTGTGTGTGTGGGTGTGTTTTATACTCTAAAGAGTGTCTTTGTAGGCGATTCCAAATAGTTGGCCATTTTTCAAGACTTCACTGGCAGTGACGAGAGATCGAATTATTCTGAAATGTTTTTTTTTTCCTTTCCGTCGAACACGTTCGGTGAAGAATTTGCCGAGAGAAAAAAAACTTCATTGATAAATGCATCAGAAGCGTCCCGGAGTTTTCTTATCGATATATATTTTTCTAGAGACATTTTTCATACTTAGTGGAAAACGGTAATTCCTAAAAAATGTTCTTAAAACGTTCATAGCCCCACATTTGTTCTCTTCGTAATTTGTTTTCTTATGATTTTCTCTTTCTTTTCGGAACAGTTGATATTTAAACAAAAAATTAATAATGTTTTATTTCTTTTGCGTTTTTAAGGGAGGGTTTAGGATAAGCGTACTATAATATTTATAAAGAATATATGTAATAACAAACTTCCCGAAGTATTACGTTATTTTTGCCGTTTCTTCGCAATATTCGGAACAGAAAATCAAAACTCGCTGCATTTTCTTCGTTTCCCTTTACTTTTCAGTATTTGCCCAAGTACACATCGTACATTTTCTACCTTCATTTCAATGCTCGAGATAGGGCTCGTGATATTTATATGTAATACGACGGAGAACGATATTTAAGTTTATATGAATATTTGCCAACGTACGATATGAAGTTTGCACTTTTTGAGCTCTAAGTGTACCGCGAGAGTAGTTGCACGTGCGCGCATCCCGGATGATTACGTTTTCCCTACGCTACTCAATCCCCTCCTGCTCCTTCCTCCTCGGCTCGCTTAGATTCTATACTATCTGGGCTCTAAAGAAATTCGCCTGACATGACGCTGGGTATATCTACTGTGAAATAAGATGAATATGTAAATAAAAGTATATACAAAGCCTACCAGTAAACTATAAGAGTATAAAATGTCGAAAGTATTGTTTATGACGTACTCCACAAGGGGCAACAAAAAGTAACAACGGAAACAGTAAAACATCATACTGTAATAAAAATGCTGGAAACATAAATTTAAAAAAATCGTACTAGACAGAGAATCGGACGAAACGGAGGGGAAGCATAATTTGTGAAGGTTCCGACTATGCGGAAAAATTTGGCGAAAGGAAAAAATAAATAAAATTCTGTATCGAAGAGAATTCGGTCAAGAAGCCGAGTGGAAAAACGCCACCGTGGAGAACACTTTTCGTATTCAAGCTTTTCGCTATTCGTCGTATTTACCAGGCTCGTCAGAGTATCCATCTTTCTCCCTTGCTCTCTATCTCTCTCTCTGGTACTACTGCTGTTACGATATCGCGAGTACTCGACCCCCTTCCTTTCCGCACACATTATATATTCATTATGTGCGCTACATACGGCATGCATTCATGGATATATTATATAGTATGTACGCATAAGTATGTACAATGTTAAATATAGTATCCGACCTATATGTGCGGAACACGAGGGTATAGAACGCGTATACGGATGTGCTTTATACACATGCTCGAGCTAGTGACTCCATAGATGAAACTCTAGTGGCGTCTACCCCCTCGTTCCTCATCGTCAAACCACTCTCCAACCCCTTTCTTGCCACGTCTCTCTTCACTCGTCTCAACTAACTTTTTTTTTCTTCCACAAATTCCAATTAAAAACTCATCCTACTTTTCACGCCCTCGACACGTAGTGAGCGACGCCTCAGATTCGACTATAATCATAACGGTTTCTTTTCTCTTTATTTTCGTTCAATAAATTGGTCCAACGCTTTTTTTTATCGTCGAGATTATGCCGGGGATGTGGGACGGGTTTACATTTTTTTCTTTTCGTCACTCGAATATGTCCATTGAAAAAAGCACCGAGTTTTTGTTTCTCATTGAACGTGATAATTCGTGATGGTTCATAGGGTCGTGACAATTTTTCGTTAAGTCAAACGATTCTTCCAAATCATTTTCACTTTACACAATCATTTCCAAAGATCAGATATCAATAAACGCAGTCGTTGATCACGAATTTTTCAAAACGCTTGAGTATCTTTTAGAAAAACATTAAATCCATCTCTTTATCTCAAGTATACACTGCTCCTTCTACGAGGTCTGTTAAAAAAGTGTCGTAAATTTTGAATTTCCGAGGGCTACGTATATTCGATTTTCGATTTTTTTTGTGGCGTTAGGTTGGTACTCATGTCCCTCACTTATGCTAAAAAAATCGGTCATTTTGAATGTTTGGTTAATTGTTGACAGCTGTTTTGGTTAGACGTGTTTTGGCTTGTCTTCGATTTTTGCCTATTCCAAAAAATGGATCAAAGAATCTGTATCAAATTTTGTGTGAAAAACAAAATTGAGTGCGCGGACGCATTCCGAATGTTGACTGTGGCATATGGTGAAGCTACCTTGGACCAAAGCAACGTTTATCAGTGGTACAAAATGTGTTCAGAGGGCCGAGAAGATGCGAACAACGAAATGCGTTCCGGACGCCCGAGCACATCTACAATAGACGAAAACATTGATGAAGTGAAGAAAATAATATTGGCCAATCGTCGAATCACCGTTAGAGAAGTTGTTGAGGAACTAAACATATCGATTGGCTCGTGCTATTCGATTTTTACCAATGATTTGGGCATGAGACGGGTCGCCGCGAAATTCGTGCCAAAATTGCTCAATTTCGAACAAAAACAGTGTCGCGTTAACATTGCTAAGGAGCTGTTGGACTCGGTCCGCGACGACCCAAATTTGCTCCAGAGGGTCATAACTGGTGACGAATCATGAGCTTATGGTTATGACGTGGAAACCAAAGCTCAATCATCGCAATGGAAGCTACTGCATGAGCCAAGACCGAAAAAAGCGCGCCAAGTTCGGTCGAATGTGAAGGTTTTGCTCACAGTTTTCTTCGATTGCAGGGGCGTGGTGCATCATGAGTTCTTGCGACAGGGTCGTACAGTCAATAAAGAATATTACCTGCAAGTTATGCGCAATTTCCGCGAAGCAATCCGCCATAAACGCCCGGATTTGTGGAAGAACAAAAATTGGCGTTGCACCATGATAACGCCCCTGCTCACACATCGTTGCTTGTGCGCGAATTTTTGGCCAAAAACAACACTCTAATGATGCCGCAGCCACCGTATTCCCCAGACCTGGCCCCCTGTGACTTTTTCCTGTTCCCAAAACTGAAGAGGCCCATGAAAGGACGACGCTACGTCACGATTGAAGCGATAATGACGGCATCGAAGGAGGAGCTAAACAAGATCACAAAAAATGATTTTTTTCAGTGCTTCGAGGATTGGAAAAAACGTTGGCATAAATGTATTATATCCGAGGGCAATTACTTTGAAGGGGACAAAATAAATATTAATGAATAAATAAATACTTTTTGAAAAAACACGAAATTCGCGATACTTTTTGAGCAGACCTCGTATTGGGGTAAATATCATTGATTACAAAAGGATACTGGTTTGCACAGGATTGAAAAGGATACCAAATCGCGTATCGGTCGTTTGTGAATTCTTCACTGAGTAAAACCTTTTATCGTAATCGGGTCTGTTAGAGCGCATATGTAATTTGTTTATACCATAAATTATGCCATTTACACCGAAAACTTCCTGTATAGACGTGAGAAAATTCATTTTCATTCTACAATCTGTTAACGATTAGCACACGATGTTGACGGTTGTAATAGAGATGGAGGAAGGAAAGGATCGGGTTGAGATTAATGATAAAAGAGATACGATAGTGAAGAGGTTGCAACGAATGCAAAATGTGAAGAGGAAGCGCGGAACAGACGGATGGATATATAAGATAGAGCGCCAAAGAGCGAGAGAGTTCGGCGACGGGGTTGCCCGGCGAAGGGCGGGGGGCGGAGAGCAGAGAATATTCGGAAAATTACTTTGCCGATTATCACCGACCAGTCCTTTGAACACGTAGCAGTTCGTCATAATCCTTTCAGTCATGGAACTTCCTTTCATCTCGACCGACCAGTGTGGAACGGAGGGACGGTTTTAATAAAGCCCCCCTCTCTCCCCAGTCCCAACCCCTTTTTGTCCATCTATGCCCTCGCACGCGGCCTTCGTTACTTTTAACCTGGACGTCCCTTCTTTTCCTGTCGCCTTCCGTTTTCACCGTATTCAATCCCTTTTTGAGCTACGTTCCGGAGCACTATTTTTTATTTCCATTTCTAATATTCCAACGTAAACCCTTCCGACTTTTTACGATTCTGTTCTTTACCGGGTACAACTTTATCAAGGGCACCACTATCAGCGAACGACTAAAGCTACAATAAAATACTTTGTCGAAAATTCGAGGTATTCAAACGATAAATTTTGTCACTCCGTGGGATTAATATCATAATGTTTGACCGTGAAATAAATGGGATCTAGAAAGCTCGTGTCGCGAGGCACGGTATCGCGCGTTCTCTCGTTCTTACGTAACGAGCGATACGTCTGGAAAACAAATGCGAGCGTATTTATACGTCTCAGCGCTTCCCAAGAAGAATTCGTTTACTCGTGTCACGAGAAATGCAACTTTCCTTGATTTATCGCAAATTTTTAACCACATCAGGGTTTCTCTCAAAGATCTCATTTATGATATGCGCGGACTTCAAAAAGTAAAACAAAAAGAAAAAAAAATGTCTCCTTTATTACGCGAATAGATCTCTTTGTACTTCGATTTAAACCCTCATAGCCGTAACAATTCATACAATATAACTTTGTTTTTTTTTTCCCTTCCCTCGTCGATCCTGAACTCGGTTGCTATCATAAATCTCTCGAATGGCGACGGGAAAAAAATCTACGGGATAATTAATTGTTATATTTTTCTGTTTATGAGAGGCGTTCTGAAGCTACTTCCACGAGGAAAGTCGAGGGGTTTACTTTGAACGAATACACATTCTTTTTATTGAGATGGCCGTTTGATTTCAAGTAATATCTGTACAGTTAGCGAAACGGATTGTCTGAGACGAGCAAAGAAAGTGACGATGAAAGTCATTCAGATTATCGCGGGAATGTGAATGTTGGCGACATGAGGCATTAGGGCAGAGGTGATATTACAGGGATTGGAGATTTAAATAACAAAAGATGGAGCGTAACAAAGAAAAAAGACAGAAAAAGGTTAAATAATGCGGACAACGCAGTATATTTCGTGATAGTCAGTTTAGTAATTTATAAAAATATCATACGAAGTGCATTCCGAATCTGAATCAGTCACAGGTATGCACATATACAATCAAATGTTTTATCTCTCTCTTTCTCTTGCTCTCTTGGCTGTGAGTACCGAATTCTGTACAGACGTTTATCGATGATGTTAAAGTTAGCATCGATGGAATGCAAAGCAAATCAATTTTTAAATTTTCATTTTCAGTATTGCTCTTCGCTTCTCGTGCCCATTTAGGCCCATGTCCTTGTAGGACAACCCAATAAAACGTATTAACGATTTTTGTCATTGATAATCTAATCTTAAGGGGGGAAATAGGGTTAGACGGTTAAAAAAATCGTTTTTTTTTATTTCATAAATTGTTAGTAAAACTATTGAAAAATATGTTCCCAAAATTTTGAATGAAAATTCCGACTCGTTCTATTGTTATAAGCCATTAAAGTGAGTAGCTCTCCTTCTGTAGCTCTCCTCACTATTTTTTCAAACGGGTTTTTCTGAAAACGACTTTTTTTTAACTTGCGTACACGCTAGTTTGAAAAGTTTTCAACCAATCGTTTTGAAAATTGGCAGTTACTTTTTTCATAGTATTGCGCTCTATATGAACCTAAAATCGGAATATTATCATTATTTAAAATAATTTTTTTTTGCAAATAAAGTTGTAAAAAATGGCAAAAAATCATGCTTTTTTGTTTTGACCCCTGTAAAAGATTCAATTTTCTATTTTTTTGATAGCATTTAGGTTCATATAGAAGAGAGACATATGATAAAAGTAAATTCCAACCTCGTTTGATTTCAGATGAAAATTGCGGCTTCCAGAATGTACGCAAAATGCTGAGTCTGATTGTGACCTGCAATATGGGGTCGCTAATATTTTCGGTGTTTTTCAAGGAAATTCTTCAAAAATTTTATAGTATACACTTAAATATATGTATAAAATATTCTCAAAGTTTCAATAAATTATATTCATTTTTTATACTATAAAAAAATTCATGAAAATCATTGAGAAAACGCTGTCCTAACCCTATTCCCCCCCTTAAGGGGGATTAATGATGTCAAAAATCAATTTTCGTTGCATGCCAACGATGCAAACTTCAACATCATGTTTATCTTTGGCTCAGAAAAGAGAATAGTGTATAAAATCGAACGTCCGAGGAACAAGATACGCATCTTGTACGTGGTGGCATTATATCGAAATTGCAAATTAAATTCTTTGTACTTATCATTTGTTTATTCGTAATGATCGTCCTTGTGTGATCAGCGATGAATTTACTTGTAGACGATGCAAATGATGACGAATCTCAACGTGTCATTTGGCACAAAATTCACGGGAGCGACCACTTAGCGTGAGTGAAGCGAGATAGTGTTGGAAATATAAGTATATATCACATATAACAATGCTGTGAGCTTGTTACACGGACGACGATTGGGCCGACAGTGTCTGATTTTCATACCTCGAAAACGTTTTCGTTTGCGTCTTTTATTTTTTTAATTCGTAACGTCCTGCACTTTCACGTGGGGACCGGATTAAGACACGGCAAGCGAATGGGATTGCTTCTCTCTTGCGCTGGTATATGAAACGCGGGTAGGTCGGTAGGAGAGTCTCTCAGCGGCACAGAGACCAAAAACCCAGAAAAGAGTGAGAGAGGATTACATGGAATTAAACGGGCATGCCACAAGCGAATTGCATTGCGCGTCGGGAATTTAAATGGAAACATCTCTCGGGGGTAGTTTTTTTTCTTTTTTTATTATTCCGGATTCTTTTTTATCCTTATATCCGTGGGTGGCATCCGACTGTGTTACCCCGACACATTCATGTATGCGTAATGTAATAATACTCCCCATGAACGGTCCGCAAGTACGACACTTTTGTGCTTTCACCCTTAAGCTTCCTCTCTTCCCTCGCGGAATTTCCGTTTAGCCGCATGAGACTCAAAAACGTAACTACGACGTGAATATAAATATAAAAATAATACATCCATTTAACATAAATCCTCGTTTTATTCTGTTACCGTATAGAAAACTTATTACTGCCACAATCTACATGAGATTTTTTTCAATTACTTAAGAGGGGTAATAGGGTTAGACGGTTCAAAAAATCGATTTTTTTTTATTTCATAAATTGTTAGTAAAACTATTGAAAAATTTGTTCCCAAAATTTTAAATGAAAATTCCGACTCGTTCTATTGTTATAGGCCATTGAGGGGGGAAATAGGGTTAGGACAGCGTTTTATCAATGATTTTCATGAATTTTTTTATAGTATAAAAAATGAATATAATTTATTGAAACTTTGAGAATATTTTATACATATATTTAAGTATATACTATAAAATTTTTGAATAATTTCCTTGAAAAACACCGATGATATTAGCGACCCCATATTGCAGGTCACAATCAGACTCAGCATTTTGCTATTTTTTCAAACGCGTTTTTCTGAAAACGACTTTTTTTTAACTTGCGTACACGCTGGTTTGAAGGTTTTCAACCAATCGTTTTGAAAATTGGCAGTTACTTTCTTCATAGTATTGCGCTCTATATGAACCTAAAATCGGAATATTATCATTATTTAAAATAATTTTTTTTTGCAAATAAAGTTGTAAAAAATGGCAAAAAATCATGCTTTTTTGTTTTGACCCCTGTAAAAAATTCAATTTCCTATTTTTTTGATAGCATTTAGGTTCATTCAGAGAGAGACATATAATAAAAGTAAATTCCAACCTTGTTTGATTTCAGATGAAAATTGCCGCTTAGAGAATGTACGCAAAATGCTGAGTCTGATTGTGACCTGCAATATGGGGTCGCTAATATCTTCGGTGTTTTTCAAGGAAATTCTTCAAAAATGTTATAGTATATACTTAAATATATGTATAAAATATTCTCAAAGTTTCAATAAATTATATTCATTTTTAGCATAAAAAATATGATGGAATTATTCGATTGAAAATTCGAATCGTTGATTGTACAAAAATTGTCATAAACATTTTCAGTGGTATAACGTTGTGATATTTTTTATTGTTGTTTTTTTAGTATCGTCAAAAATTACGAAAAGTGTACTCGTTAAAGTCGTACTGGAGAATAGGATGAAATTGTCGCGAGAAAATCGGGCGTTCCTTGATTTCTTACTCTAGCTCATACATTTACCATCTATATAAATAATATCAGCTTTTTATTTTCCAGCTCGCTCAGGCACAAGTTTCTTTCGCCTTTTGTTCCTCTTCCTTTAAGGTCGTCGCCGGTTTAATTTGTCGTCGAGTTCTCGTTTTTCTCCCAGCTTTTTTTTTATTTCTTCTTCCTGCGTCGCGGCTTAATTCCCTTGTTAAGTGAGTAAAAGCTTGGCATCTTATTTGTTTGCCTTTTTTTTTCTTCTCTTTTTCTTTCCACTGATTTTCCGGCCGTTCCTTTATCGTCTTTTCTCGAGTTTTTCCATTTCTTAGTTTTCTATTCCCCTTACTCCTCCACCCGCCTCCCAGTCTTTCCGTACATTTTTAGATTATATACAGTCTTTCTCTCTTTCTCTCTATCCTTTTGGCCCTTTTTTTCCACTTTTTTTTTGCACGTCTCTCGAGAAATAAAATAAACGCGTTCCCCCGACCCGATGATATGCGTCTTCGTAAACAGGCACCGGAGCAGAGACGGGCAGAGCATGAAAATAGTATTTCTCGAGATATTGCGAAACATTTGTGTTGTGTGCGTAGAGTAAATTGTCCTTTTTCCACTTTATTTTACCATGCAGTCCCGTGCATCCAGCCAAATGATTTCGTCACATTGTTCAACTCGTTTGTCGAATTTCGTCTTACTTTTCACGTTTATATTCTCGACGAAGAGGTATTGTAACTTTTAGAATTATAGTGACGTTTTATTTATTTTTCAACCTTCGGCGGTCGCACTGTAAATACGCTGTTTTCGCGGTCGCACTGGGTCGACAGTTTTCACGTACAGTTTTCAACGTGTTAAATCGCTTTGAAAAATCTGAAAAAAATTCATGAACGCTCTTGAACCCTTCTAGAATGTGAATCCACGATTATTCAAGTGCAAAAATTATTATACTTTTCACTAGAAATCGGTATCTGAGTGAAAACGCTAGGAAAACGTGTTTCAGTTGGAGCGGAGGGTTAAAAATGTTTTTAGATATGAGCGATACATCGGGTTGAATGGTGGTCAGAATTTTTACACGATCAATCTAATTGCGAATATAATTCTTTTATTTTTTTTCATTATTTTAATCCACGTAACCATAGTACTAATTTTTATAATGTATGCTTTCATTTTCGCCTACGATAATTGAGAAATGCATTTTTAAAAGAGTTTCCGGTATTTTTGTCTGTACGACAAAATATTGAATATACGTTGAACATTTTCGTTATTTTTCTTTCTACTTTTTCTTCTGTTCGACGTTCCAACGTCTTCTGTACGATATAAAAGGGTACGAATACGTCGTGTACATGCCTCGTACCTTAACAAGAAAGTCAATCGAAAATGCTTCGAGTTTATACCAACGTAGTTCATAGGTATCTAGAGAGTATATCTATGAATATATTTATGTACAAGTACTATTTATTGTGAAGCGTATAATATAAAAATCCATCTCTTTTTGTATTTTTCTTTCGTGAAATAAGAAATCACGAAGCTTGAAAAATATCGTAGTCGTTGCTGAAACCCAACTTGTTCTCTCGGACTACCTCGACAATCGTCGTTGTTGTGTTGCCATTGCGATTGTGGAGATGCTGCGGGGTTGTAACTGCAAGCAATGGCAATAGACGGTACATCATCCTCTGTACCACCACCACCACCACCACCCCCCCCCCCCCCCCCATCATGGAGAAAACTAGCTTCGTTGTACGCCGCAGTGTAAAGCAGTTCGCCACGTGAAAAAAAGAGAGAAAAAGTAAGATACAGCGTATAGAAGAGAGATTATATGGATCAACTACTCGTTTTTCGTATTTTCAAAGTTCTCGTAGTGCATATCTTGGTTGTTTATTATGGTTCTTAAAAAATACGGCAGCCATCATTTTTGAAAGTTGTTTGAATATCTAAAAGGGAATTTTTCGAATGACGCTTAAGTATCGTTGCATTCGCGATTTTGTTCCAAATTTCATGGATTTTTATCGCTTGTGTCTTTTAATTTAAGGGGCGAAATAGGGTTGGGACAGCGTTTTCTCAATGATTTTCATGAATTTTTTTATAGTTCAAAAAATGAATATAATTTATTGAAACTTTGAGAATATTTTATACATATATTTAAGTATATACTATAAAATTTTTGAAAAATTTCCTTGAAAAACACCAAAGATATTAGCGACCCCATATTGCAGGTCTCAATCAGACTCAGCATTTTGCGTACATTCTGGAAGCCGCAATTTTCATCTGAGATCAAACGAGGTTGGAATTTACTTTTATTATATTTCCTTATTCTATATGAACCTAAATGCTATCAAAAAAATTGAAAATTAAATTTTTAACAGGAGTCAAAACAAAAAAGCATGATTCTTTGCCATTTTTTACAACTTTATTTGCAAAAAAAAATTATGCTAAATGATGATAATATTCCGATTTTAGGTTCATATAGAGCGCAATACTATGAAGAAAGTAACTGCCAATTTTCAAAACGATTGGTTGAAAACTTTTCAAACTAGCGAGTACGCAAGTTAAAAAAAAGTCGTTTTCAGAAAAACGCGTTTGAAAAAATAGTACGAGCAAAAACAAGCAATATGGGGTCGCTAATATTTTATAGTATATACTTAAATATATGTATAAAAATTTTATAGTATATACTTAAATATATGTATAATATATTCTCAAAGTTTCAATAAATTATATTCATTTTTTATACTATAAAAAAATTCATGAAAATTATTGAGAAAACGCTGTCCTAACCCTATTTCCCCCCTTAGTTGCTCATAACAATAGAACGAGTCGGAATTTTCATTTAAAATTTTGGGAACATATTTTTCAATAGTTTTACTAACAATTTATGAAATAAAAAAAAAATCGATTTTTTGAACCGTCTAACCCTATTTATCCCCTTAAAGGAATAACGAATTTATATCGTCTAAAGGCACGTATATATACATATATATATATGCTTATATATATGAGTATGTCCTGTCGACGTTGTCGTTGGCCGCTCCAGGATGGAAAAATAATAAACAAAAGTTTCGTTTGCGAAACTTTGGTTTTAAAATGATATTAGCCAACGGGCAATAGCGGTAGGTTGGTGAGCCTCTCGCAGTTGCGTTGGCGCGGATAGAGAGAGAGGGAGCGAGAGAGAGAGAGAGAAAGAGGGATGCAGGGAGGTCGACGAGTTTCGATATACGAGAGTAAAAAGTAATGATAAACTTTCGAACAAGTCCTGCACCGAATGTGTCTGCGGGCTTTACTTTTCCTCCCCCTTCCTCCCCCGTCGCTCCTCTCTTCGGCCGAGCTTGCCACCTCGCGGCCTTTCATTCCTACGAACTCTTATTCTTCTTCTTCCTCCGATACTTCTATCCCAGTTGCCAAAGCTCACCGTCTCCCCCGAACTTCGACGGACCTGCGCCTCTCGCTACATGCACTCTACCCACGCTGCTTTCCGCCCGCAATGTGTGTGCGAACTTGCGTTTCCGTTTCGGATTTTGGTTTTATCCTGGGAAATCCAGCCTCGCTGGTATAGGCTTTTACATCCTTTCGTAAACGTTCTCTTCGACTCTTTTTCACGGTACGATGAAGCTCGCTCTTAGAACGATGAAAGTTCTTTCGGGACAACGAGACGATCCCTCTGGGATTCGTTTAAGCTTACCGACATAAAGGTTCTCCCTTTATGTTATTATATACATATATATATATGGTGTAACAAGGAAGAATAAAAGCGTATAATACGTGTATATACGTGTGTTTTGCAGTAAAACATCTCAAAGGTCCTTAGCACGGGATCAAATGGTTTTATATATAAATAGAACCGATCTTTCTCTCCACCTCCCCACTAATATTCTCAATTGCGCTGCGTCCAATCAGCGTGAAAACGATAACGAGAGCGAGATTCAGAGAAGAGGGGACGGTATTTTTTTATGCTGCTAAAACAAATTTGACTCGTCGTAAGATAGACACACCTTTTAGTCAACCGTATCGCCTCGTTCAAACTGTCTCAACCTTGCCCGCAGATATTCTTTATAAATTTACGACTCTAAGTCAACGTAGCGGCCAGAAACATATACAGTTACGTGGATAACTTATGCGCTCCGTATCTCGCGCTATATTTCGTTGCGCAAGCACACATCGACTAACAAAACGTTCTCTATATACGTATCGTACGCACGTTCTCGTTGTTATTTCCATCAGCTCATACCAGCGTCCATTGTTTCTCTATTTTAATAATCGCCCACACATATACCTTCGCCACGCCAATCTAATGTTTTACGGTTTTCGTTATGCTCTAATCGCGCTCGCGGTCATACAATTATTTTCGTTTGGATCGTCAATCTTCGTTGTGCAAAAAGACGAAAACTTTTACGGTGGTCCAATCGATAGTCTCGGTCAAACATTGATTTATCACGAAGATTATTGGGATTCGAATTACGAATCGGCGAGCTTTGTCGCGCGTGTGTTGGAAAATATTTTTTGTAAATATGTCGAGTAACTTGTCGTAATAATGAACATATTTTTCTGCAAGTCTGTAACACAGTGCAACTGACTGAAAGGCCACAGCACGATATGTCGTTCGGCAAATACTTTGACGTCAATTATTAATTGACCAATTATTGATTCGATTTATAAACCTATACTCGATTTTACTCTTTACTACCAACACACAATTTCCAACGGGTGATAATTCTGGGCTAAATTCGTTATTTCTATTTGCACGTAAATCATAATACAATAATCATGCAATTTATTTTGAGATTCCCAATTATTTCGGTCGAACGAAGTAATTGGTCACTTCCGGTCGACGGTTTAACGTCAGTTACATTTTTTATATTACATTGTTAACGAATCAATCTTAATTAACAAAACAAGGAAATGGGGAACGAAATATTCAGAGCACGATCTCGTTGAACTCGTTGAAATTTTAATCGGACATTAAACCGACGGTACAAAGATGTTTTCTCGAGGCTCGAAGAGAAAGGGCGGGGCAGAGAGAGAGAGAGAGAAAGAGCGATAGAGGTTTTATACCCCTCAGCGAGCTTCAGTCATTAGCCTGACCAACTGCAAAGAAGCACAGTCGTACGAGAGAACGGGTTTTGGTTCCAAAGTAAAGGGCCTGAACGAGAGACTCCGAGCTTTACCGTGGCACTGTCCGTAGACCAACGTTTCTGACCCCCGCGGATATTTAACAGAAGTGAATAGAGGTTACGTCCACTTTGCTAATTGCATCGGGCAGTATACGGAGTTTTGCTCGTCATGGAATACATTCTTAACGAGCACTTTAGTACCGGAATACAACGAAAAGTTGATTCCTCGGCTTAGTCAAACATCGATAAAATATGCCTCAATTAGTCACATTCGAATAGGTGCTAACACAACCAGACTCTTTTATATAGGCCATACTGTTAAATTTATTGTATTCTCAAAGTTTATCGTACTCAATCGAATTGAAGAAGTTTAATTTCAAATGTTATGTAACTAATTGATAAATATTCGAAATAATTATGAAACCCAAAGAGATACGAAAACTGTTCATATTGTACCATGAAGTTATGATAAAAATCTTTACATTCATCGTTCGCGTTTGCGGGAGAAATAAGACTCTATGGGATGAATTTTAATATTTATAAAAGAGACCTCTGATATAATTCATCAACGAGATCGCTGATGCGAGTCTCGTCGTTTCCTATCTTCTTTCTCTTTCCTTTCCCTTTCACACATCATTCGCTTATTATGGATATTCAATGTTCGTGTTTAACGTAGCACAATTCTATTCATCGGAAAAGTACGTTCGAGTCGGATCGTCGAGAGAGCTATGAAAAATTTAATGAGAAAGAGATTCTCAACCGATTAGTCTGTCTAACGATCTTCCGAATGACTCTGGATTTTGCGCGTCTGGAGAAGCGGAGTTTTAGCCTACTAATATGATATTGATGAAAGGAAAAGTCGAGAACTTTCGTAATTTAATTTTGCGATCGTTCCACGTTTCAAGATCGTGCGATCATGAAACATCATTAAGAAGGTGCCCGCTCGAGGGTGCAAAAAAAAGTATGGCAATGTATTGAAACTTTAACGTCGTACTTGTCATCATTATACTTGTGTATCGCGTGTGGTTGCAAAATTTTAACAAGTATTCGAATTAAATATCTCTTGTTTCACACTTCGAGAAGTTTTTTTAAGATAATAACATTTTTACATTTCCATATATATGTTTTTCCATTTTGTTTTGTTTTTTTTTTTTCATACTAAGCCCCTTTCGCCACTGAAATCGAAAAGTTTGGCCTCGTCAATTGCCAAAAAATGTTGCGGTCCAAGCTCATCATGCCTAGGGCGTATATCCTCCCTGTCGTAATATTCATTCCCTATTCGAGATTCTAAAGAAAACCATTCAACCGTTACCGTATATTATGTAGCTTGTACGATACGTATATTTATGTGTGGTACACAGGACTACAACCTATTCGTAATTCGAAAAGGAGGAGCGAAGTGTTCTTCAATCTTGCGCCCGCATGCATCTTGAATACCGTCGGCGAATGCTTCGGTATTCTCTTTACCGCCGTTCGAAAAATTCAATTCAGTCTCCTCGGAGTCTTGATATATCCATCACTTTATTGCAGTTTCAGGATGCACCGTATACGCGGTTATCCACTGTATATATCCACCGTACTCCACTTTTTCCTTATATAGATATACTAATACAAAAATATATATATAATATATATATATATATTAGGGCGATTTTTTTTTCGACTATTTTTTTTCAGTCCCCACCCGAAATTTTGTTGGATATGTTGAAAAAGAAATTCCCTGAAATTCCCTCTCCCAAAGCGTGAGAAGATTTTCCATCTAAAATGCACGTAAATCGATTTTTTTTTCTTCAAATTTCTATAACTCAGCGGCATTTTATGCTATCATATTGTTCTTGGTTTCAATTTACTCAGAATAAAACAATCTAAAAAAGTGCCTTTTGCGGCGAAAGTGTAAATTGTACTGGTGAGTTGGTACGGGTCACTGAAATTGATTTTTACCCAAAATTCTCGTTTTTTTGCTGTTATCTCCGAAACAATTAACTTTACGAAAAAAATGTAAATGAAAAATTTGTTGGAAATTTAATTTCCTACAAAAAAAAGGTCCTATCGACCCAATTGCTTAGATTAATTATTCTTGAGATATTAAACTTTAACTTATAAGTAGTATAAAATTTGTAAAGTATGAAATATTAAATAATAAAAAAAATAAACAAAAATAAAGTTCAATATCTCAAGAAATATTAATCTAAGCATTTGGATCGATAGGACCTTTTTTAGATGGAAAATCTTCTCACGCTTTGGGAAAGTACTTAGAATTAATATTAAGGGCTGTAACTTTCAGGGAATTTCTTTTTCGACATATCCAACAAAATTTCGGGTGGGGACTGAAAAATAAATAGTCGAAAAAAAAAATCGCCCTAATATACATAATCGAATGATATATCAACTGTTAAAAAAAATAAAACGTAACCCATACGTTTTAACGTGCAGAGTTATTTGGGTTGGGGATTTTTGTTGGCTAGCAGTCGATCCTTGGGCAACCAACAAAGTCTTATCCGAGCATATTTATTCTATATATACTCAAAACCGCCCATATGCTCGTATCTCGTCGTTGCTCTCCGTTCTCTACCCATTGACGACTCGCCCGACTGAACGAAGTACGAATAATATATCAGCCGCGCGCACCGCCGTCGATCGAAAGCCAAAATTGTCAAAGTTTGCGGACGCGCTGGCTACCTCCCTGCCGTTGCTACACCACTATACACTGTTTCGTCTGTTATATTATGCACGTTGCCAACGGTTTCTATGGTCGTGATCGGGGTTGGTGGTGAAACATCAGATGCGCCGATATTTCTTTAGCACTGGCATGTTTCTCGACAGTTAGGTTTCTCGTTCCTGCTCATATTATTCGCAAATGTATTTAAGAACAGGAGCACCCATCACGGTCGCTGCAGTTTGTTTTTTTCATCGATTTTTCATTGTCGCTCATTTCATGAACGGCGAAAACATTTTTTATACCGTGTTATATAGAAATTTGATGAAGAAAATAGTTTTTTTTTAACCGGATAAGAAGAGATCTTGTTAGACCGAGATTTAAAACCACGAATCGTTACATTTAACACGGAAATCTTTCATATTTAGTCAACTGCCGCTTTCTGAATTTCTCATTCTTTTGTTTTTTCCCCAAATAACGGTAGTTACGAATGAAAATATGTTTTAATAATTTACATGCCATAGATATCAACCGATAGATTGTTTACGAAACTCAGCACATATAGTCATGCGTTACCTATATAGCTCGTTCCTATCGCGCGTTCAAACAACAATGCCCCATCAACTTCACATTGATGTCAAACGCATAGAACCTCCTTTGTTCGGTCGGAGTTTAAGGAAAAAAAAAGTACCGAACAAATTTCATTGAAATTTCATAACAAAAGGAATTTTTTTTCGAAAATTGTTTTTCTCCCATGTATCGTGAATGTGAACAGAAAAAAATGGAAAGCAATTTTGTCCTAATAAAACAAGCGTCTATCGAATCAATTTATCAAAACCCAAAAACGGAATACGTTTCGACGACCGAAACAATGGATGATATTCACGCTATAATTTCGTATACACGAACTATTCATGTTCGTAATTGTCCCACACATCTGATGGAGAGTGAAACTGTTGTGCGATGCGTATAAAAATTCACGCAGTTCTGTATATCAGTTAGTCGATGAGTCGAGGCGCGTTCAATTCGAACATATCCATTGAAATTATTTCGGAATATGGCGAGTATCTGTCATAGTAAGATAGGAGAATAGAGTTATTTACAGTCACTCGAATATACAGATTTCTTTGGGGAAAAAGAAAACATTCATTACGGATAAAACTATGGGAAAATCGAAATTGCATCATACATGCTGTTCTCGTCGGTTCGAGAATTTACGAAACTTTTGTTGACCATTGTCGTTTCACAGCCAAACTGAACGATCCTTTGGCCCAATTTCCGTTATCGTTCCCATGGACATTTGATACGACACACTTTCTCAACAAAGCACCGAAACGTATCCATATAGAATACAATATAAATATATATCTATATAAACCGTTCTACCACACTGCACGTTCTTTTTGCGGAAGTCTTCAATTATCTTTTTGCTCTTCTAATCGTCCTTGAGTTGCGAAGATATGTCGATTCGAGCCCTCCGTAGGCTCCTTCGGGGGTAGTTTGCTCTCTCATTCATGCTATATCGACAAACGACCCCGATAGTCTACAACTCCGTCGAAAGCATCCACGACAACTACAGTTTCTTCGTTCCAAGTTTCGAACTAAACGAAAAAGATAAAAGAAAGTGAGGGTGAGGAACAGAGCGAGAGACGTAGATAGATCGACGAAAAAGAAATGGAGGAGCATCGTCCCATTGAGTGTCGCAAGCCTTAATTGTTTTCCGTGTATAGCGAAAACGATACTGGAGAAACTAAGTCCTAGAAGTGTATATGTATTGTGAAAGAAATACGTAAGGAATCGACCATTGACTGGCCGATATATTGCACGGTTCCGATTGTGTTCTCGCCAACAAGATACAGAGAGAGAGAGGGAGAGAGACAAACAGCCTTGGTGTTAGCAATAAGGTGATGAAGAGTTCGCGATGTGTTTCACGTTTCTATACTTTTTTTTTCCATCCCCCTATATGTAGCTGCCCATAAACTAAATGAACTCGGCGTACGTGATCGGACTCTGACAGCGAGTCTCGACTGTTAGCCAAGGGGCGAGAGCATCGAGAAAGATTGTACCCTCGGGGCACTGTCGTTATGCTTTTGATTGAGATGTGTATTGATAGAAAAAACTGGGAGCGAGGCCTTCATCTTTGCTTGTACCCATTTAATTTTCTCGTCATACTTATTATTAATATCAAACCATAAAAATTGTATTCAATTTGGATACCGAACGATGTACGTCCACGAAACATTTTCATATGATCGCACACATTTGACCTGATTACTGGATAAAGTTTTAATTATTTTCGTTATTGTTTCAACGTGAAATTCATTTTCGACATGCTCAACGTAAATAACGTTGTTTATTCAAGCACGTCACTTTATCCAATACTCCCTACCCATTGAAAAACAAATTATACTGGCAATATCATAAAAAATAAAAAAAATTATGTAATATTCTACTGGATTATTGACGATGCTATTGAATTGATTAAAATCCGCGCAACAGATCATTCGTAATAAGCAGAATGTTTCACGTTGATCAGTAAGGTAGTAGTCTGGTAATTTAAGCCGATTTTCATGTCTTTTTTGGAGGGCGTTTTTTTGTAGGAAAATAAAAATGAATCGTTTTGGATATTTAGGATGTTTTTATTTACATATTAAAGATACAAAAAAAAATTTGTTTGAAAAAATTTAATAGTTTATTATTATTATTATTATTGATCGAAGTTGGCACGTCGAAAAAAAAGCGCGTGGGTGGCCCCGGTGATTTTGGCGGACTTTGGAAATAAAAGTTTTTTTTTCCAAAGTCCGCCATTTTGTTATTTATCCATGAAATTTAACTTCGATAGTTCCGACCAGAATGACATGTCTATAGATTAAGAATTATCAAGAATTTTTGATTTCAGATAACATCAAGAGCCAAAATCACCGGGGCCACCCACGCGCTTTTTTATCGAGTTGCCAACTTCGATCAATAATAATAATAATAATAAACTATTAAATTTTTTCAACAAAATTTTTTTTGTATCTTTAATATGTAAATAAAAACATCCTAAATATCCAAAACGATTCATTACCAGACTACTGCCTTAACAGCAGTGAGTAAAATATTATGACATTAATCATTCTTTTCTTTTTCTGTTACAGGTAAGCACACGAAGAATTCTACCGATTGCTTTATGCGAACATTGATTGGCTAATAAGCGGTGAGATTACATGAAAATGAAATATTTTGCAAATTCGTTTGATTTTACAACTGATAATATTAGTCATGTAGGCAGTAGCAATCGTGGGGATCGCAGACAGAGACAAACAATGGCTGCTAATGCTCCTAACTCTTTTGTTTTTGCGTCGTTTTTCACGGTCTTATTCAAATGGCCCATCTACGCTCTTGCATCTCAAGAGATAACGATCCTGCCCGTTCTATCGTCGAAGAACGACGACGACAGTGCCGGCACTTAGCCTTTCCATGTTAGCGACGTCCATCACAAATCTCGATCATAATCCCCGACCGCGTTACTAGATTGATGTTTCCACGTTAATGCAAAACGATAAAGATCACAAATACGCGGCGAGCATCAGCTCCGGTAACGTCGGGTTATCCGAGGCACTCGCGGGAACTTTAGTCCCAGCTGCGTCTTTCCCGTGGCCGAGAATAGAGAATAAACGGAGCTTGATGGAGGAGAAGAATGGTGGAAAATGGGAGACGAGAAAGGGAAAAACGGTTACGTTAATTTCACGGAAGGTGGACGTTGGCACCTGGGAGTTACGACGTTTGAGCCTGAATAAGGCGGCCAAGCTCGTTGGGGGTGTAGAGGCGGATGGAGCTCTACGAAAATGATGCAGAAAGAGATCGGTGGGATGAATGAAGTAGGGAATAAGAGTTAAACTCGAGGTTCGACCAGTCAAACGACCGGGAAGCTAGAGAGGCAGAGCGCGAGAAAGCGCAACGACGAAGGGTGGTTCGAAAGATATGGAGAAGAAGTAAAAGTGATGCGAGGCCGGATAGGACTGGGGAGTGATTCTTCAGTGGTGGGCCGCGAAAGGTCCACGGGGATGGAAACTGCAAACCCGATCTTGGAAGCCAGCATGGTGCCGGGTATTATACCAAAAGCATCAATTGGGAATAGTATGGGGTAACCACCGGTATTCCTCGGTAGTATGAGGAAACCCACTACCGACATCTTCGGAACGCTAGATATATAGTGCCGGTTGTGTCGTACATCAGTAAGTGAACCGTGCGGCTGGTTGTCTGCAGTACGAAGAGAACGAGTCGCGCTACAGAAAGCGCACGAAGAAACAGTGTGGGTTTCACGGTACATCCTGCCACTACTTTTGCTGCTTCTGCGAGGGGTTCACAACTCTGCCCCGTAATTGGAGACTTTTAACGATCTCTCTTCCGCGAAGCTTTAGAACCCCGGCACTCTGTATCTATTTTCCACTTGGTGGTCGATTTGGGGTGTGTATAAGAAATAGGTTACAAGCTTAGTGCACAGGAAACGAGCACAAGCTGAGCCGAATGAAGAAAACAAAAGAGTAACTGATAAGACGAAGGGAAGTATCGACAGGTCAGGAATCAGATAATGGGAAGCAAGTGAACGAGATTCAGGGCAGAAAAGTGAAGTGGGCTTGATTTTTTCTTATTAATTTTTTTGATTTCTTCGATGATCCTCTTTAACTATTTCCATTCTCTTGAACACTACTCTGCCTTCGATATGTTATAATTATTTTTCAAGCTATAGGTATGCTCATATCTTTCTGCTTTCCTCCAACTCACCGGGCCATTCGTTATATGTCGTGGTCGTTGTAGGGTGTCGTGGATGTCGTCCATTACTCTTATTGTCGTAGCTCCGTTGTACAGTTTCCATAGAGCAGTCACTCATACAGCTAGTGGTGTGTGAGTTCTTTAATGGAGACTGCCTCGACTCATCTTCGGGGGAAAAAACGTTTACCGTGTTGTTTTTTTTTTTTTTTTTAATTCATTCTTGTTATCCGAGTGAAACACGTGTACGAAGCAGTTGTGGGAAAACATTTACAAGTCTTTTTTCTTGTTGCCATCTGGCCAGGGGCTTTTTTCGAGATATAAATGAATCCAATTCGCGAGGTATCACAGAGGATGTTTTTTTTTTTCGTTTATTTTTTCTGCTCTCTGCTTTCTCATACCTTACTACGACACGTTATCTTCTCATTTTAACTGAATTAGAAATGTTAAATGATAAAATTATTTCATACCGATCAGAGTAAAGAGGTATTTCAGATGGTTTAACTTATTAAACCGGTCTACAGAAAAAAATAAAATTTATCTCAGTCGGTCGGTTACGAAAATGCATTACGCTATTTTCTCATGAATCTTTTGGCATATACCTAATTGTCCAATTTTAAGTGGCATCCACGTATTTGAGTTGTGGGAGACATATTTTATTTCTGCAAGCTTTCTTGTTAAATCGTCCTTGTTATCCACTTGAGCCTCGTTGTACTGGGGCCAACAATAGATGAACACTCATCAGATTCACTTACATCCCGACCTGAAGCATCACAAAGCTTCTTTATCCACAGCCTATTCTACTTTTTTTTCTTTCATCGCTCGTTCCACTTTTTTTTCCATGTTTCTGTCCTTATACAGTTCTTCAAGTTACGGGATTCACCATCCCTGTCGTTCATTCTCTGTCTCACTCTTCGCCCTATAGCTCGGGGGATGTACGAGTCTTGGATGGTGGAAAGGCGTGTAGATGCGATTTATCTGGCTGTACGAGAAGAGAATACCTAGCTCCACGAGACTGCCTAACCCTCACAGCGCCTCCTCTGTCTCTGTCTCTCTCTCTTTCTCATACACATACACACACTACTTCCGAGAAGCCTCCCGCAACGTGTGGTCTAAGCGCACTAAATCACGGCCCGTTCTTGTTGGCCGACGGTCCTCTATCTCCTCTCTGCCTCCTGGCGTTCTGAGCTCCTCGTGTTCTAGTGGAAGCAGCCAGCCACGGTAGCATCAACCAGTACGGGACATAGCTTCGAATCCCGTAAGGGTGTGCTTTGCTTGCTTTCCTTGCGTGGTCGAGAGAGGCAGCGGAGGGTGGCAAGTATCAGAGGTAGAAAAAGATCGGCTGGTAAACAGACGCGAGAAAGAAGGGAAAAGGAGGTTCGAAGCCTCGAAAGGCTGTGAGCCACTTAGTCCTCGCCATGATGCGAGCAATTTTTCGCTCTATCTCTCTGGTATTCCGAAAGGTGCGATTTCCTTTAATTTCCGCGTCTCAATCCGCTTTTTGTTTGTTAACGTTATTTCGTAATTAACGCTATAATTAGTTACGGAAAATCCACTGTTGTATGGGTTCACCTCATTGGTGTACGACGCGATCAGAATCCTTTCGACTAATTTCGATCATGACTCCTTTCACGGGACAATACCATGGATGACAATACCACGTTTATCACGAACGAAGCTTACTCTAAAGTTTTTACAACACGCGTTATTCTAACGAGTACTGGGGCGTGTGTATGTTGAAAATGTTTCTACCACCACACGTTATGTGGCTTTTGGTACTTGGTTGTGACCAACGGACGGATATCCAGGCTCGCTTGCCCGCAAATGAAAATTAATAGCTCATGGTGTTTGCCTCAGGTCCGGTGTGTTTACAGGCATGTGTGCGTGTGCGAATGTATTTTCAACGAATATACGCCGTTCGATCTTGTCCCAAAGGAGCGTCTGGGTGGCTCTTCTTCTTCTTCTTCTTGGTCATACGTATTTTGGGTCTTCATCCGTGCTTCTCGTAGTCGGTTCTTGTCTCTCACACTGGTACGTCATCAACGGGGACACGGACGATTCGGTTGAGGGGATAGTTCCACCGGGAACTCTTCCTAGATTATGGCCAGTCATTTGAACAGGTTCGTAAAGATGTTTACGATCCTGTCCTATCGGCTCTATATATCTTTATATCTTTATACACTATATATAAATATATGGGTATATCTTCACCGTACGTCTTCAACTCGTTTGTTTCCTCTCCTCGTCCCTGGAAAACGCCACTTCCTGTCTTTCATTCTCGCAGTCGTTTGTTCGAGAGTTACTCGAGCGCGCCGTAGCGTCACGTTGTTATTTCATTTTAGCCGTCATAATCGTAAATATAAGATAACGAAATCGCCACAGCGCCACACACGTATTCGTACGCTTTTAAACGTTGATTTCGTAAACTTTCAATCAACCGTATCACGATCAAAGCTAACTTGAAACGACACAACGCTTGTACCGAGGGAGTTCGATGTTTGTCGTGAACAATTGTTGCTCCGAGTACAATTAGTTTTCTTATAAACTGCAAAAAAGTTTCATCGTTCAGATAACTTTTACACTCCATAATGCTTGTTGCATTACGGTTGTATCTTCGACAAAACAAAGGGTCTGAACTGAAGGATTACCAATGTACTAATTTTACCGCATTTTTCTTCGCCGTCGTCTCAATAATAAATTGTCGTCCCATTGTGAGCTGAGAACCAGCCACAACGGATATAGGAGATAGGTGAAGGAAGATAGAATGTCGTTCCCATAGGGTTCCCGAGACAAGATTCGAGAAGGGGATGGGATACACTGGTCCAGCGCGAGCTCTCGCGGGACGACCAATTAAGGGATACTCGTGAGGGGTTTATAGGCTTAACGTGGATACTCTCCCGAATGCATTAACGATACCGCGAGAGCATAGTAACCGCACGCGATCCGGTATCCGCCGAAGAACGGAGGAGGGGGAGAGGGAGGATCTGGAAACCTAGTTCTCTCTCACACCTCATTTACCGCATCGTCTTGCCGCAAGATAACGTGCGATATTGGAAGCTTCATAAGCTCAAAAGCTTCAAGTTGATTCACCTTGATATAGGCAGTCGAGGGGACTGTAAGCCTGCGTGCACTTTGGCCCTGAATTAACGTTCAAAGGCAACGGCGTCGACTTTTTCGTCATTTTGTAATATCAAATCGTCAGTGCTAATAATTGCTTCTCCGTTCGCACACAAAGGGATATATGCATGTCATTCTTCTATTTTTATTGATTTCGTTAATTTATATTGTAGCGAGTGATAAAAGCAAAATGGAATCGATGAGACGAACAAATTGATAAAATTGCAAAAGAAAAAGTCGACACGCTGCGACAAAAAATGTCGATTTTTAATGTGTCGATTTGCGTCAATATTGCTGCTATACTTTTAGCAATAAAATTAATGAATGTCTCTTTTACGATAATAAAATGAGTATTTTTCGTACCTTTATAAACAGATCGGATTCCATAAAGTAGGTAATGTGGCTGAAAAGTTTAAAATACTGAAAGCGGGCTTTCCATTAAAAAATTTTCCGCGAATCGAGACCAAACGAGTTATTTGTGAAAATTCATCACGTCAACGTTTTTATTAACGACTCACGAGTTCCATTAAAAAGAAACACACAGAAGAGATTAAATGCTACTGCCGCCTAGGGGCATATCGGAGGGAGTAATACACAATTTTTATGGAAAACTCGTTTCCATTAAACATTCAGGAAGGTTGTGAAATTCGAGAGTATATGTCATCGTCGTTGAAGAGTGTTTTTGAAGGGGCATTATAGTTAGTTGAGTTAGCTTGGTGCTGCGCGTTGCCGAGTCACGCCGCCTCATGACGTTCACGAATATCGTTTTCGAGGCTCTCATCTTCCATCGTCGAGCTAAAACGACGAACGATGGTCGATTTTAATGGAAGGAAAACTCGATAGTCATCGAGTGCTGTAGTTTTTTTTCCGTTTTTTTTTTCACGTGAACTCTCCGGGGAATAATTTTGCCCGTGGCTGCGTTCCGGCGTGGGTGTTTTATGTGAAGGAGGGAGCCAATTTGATGCGCACGGCCTACCACGTCACTCGCACACACTTTATCGTATGCACGCGTGGAAATGCCATGAAATTTTGACTTTTATTTAAAAAAAAAGAAGAAAAAAAAGCCGAGTCGTAATGTATAGGGAGTATTTCTTTTAATGATTTAACGTTTAAACAACTGAAAATGTTAAATAGTTTAGAAATTCGCATTAATTAACATTATTAATAACGAATTTTTGAATTTAGATCACAATTTTTATTTAACGGAAAAGACCTTTATCTCGTTAGGGATACTTTTTTGTTTTTCCAATAAAAATTGCTTTGAATTGAATAAATTCATCGTTACTCGAGGACACAAGTGGTTTCCGAAAAGTGCAAGTGTCAAGAGAGTGCACGTTCAAGATCAAGATATTCACCGATTCAACATTCAACGAGTACGTGTCCCGTGCATACGATGCAGGGGTACTTTTAACGTAGTCATACGGTTGCACGAGGAACACACGAGAGTTAGGGGTGTGTGGAGGGATAGTGGCGAGAGAGGGAAAGCTCTCTCGCCCCGCGACGCAACCATAAATTCGAAGATAATGATCGCAGTACGTCTGCGTCCGCGGAATCTACGGCGCGCTATGGGACCCATAACTTATCCGGTTCTCGTGCATGGATCTATGTACACGATGTGGTATATGTATATATATATGTTTGGTTATACGGGAACCGCGGATAGTACTCTCGTAACAACGATTCTCGTCGCGGTGCGTGAAATTCGCGTATTCCTCCCTCACACAAACGGATCCACAACCCTTAACTCTCTCGTCACGATATAACCTTCCAAACGTGCTACGGGGCATAATGATCCAGTGACAAAACATGACGCTCGAACGACGAATATGCATAGCGCGTATAATATAGTCTGGGCCCTCGGACCAAATCTTCTATATGTATACAGGTATACGGACGTGGAATTAAAGAAAATTAGAATAACAAACGGTAATACAAAATAACTGAAGCTGTATAGAACACGTAATACTTGGGAATCTTTTAAAAACGAAATTTACACGAGTCTTGGCAAATAAAAAAAAATGTATCTTAATAGTCATTTGCGTAAAGTTAAATAACCTTGACCGGAAGAAAATATTTTTAACCATTTCGTGTTGGTGAAATCGTGTCAAAAAGATTGACCAAATCTGATGGTATATAAGTGACATTTGTGAAGTTCGCATGGAATACCTCATATACTTTTTGGTTATATATATATGTATATATACGTATGACGCGAATAGTGCCCAGGCCGCACTTTTGAATTTATAGCGTTTAGCCCCATCGATCCGCGCCCGTGAGTTCTCTCACCCCGTTCTCGTGTATTTCCTATAGCACGTGCCTTTCACCGAGGGGCATCTGTGCACCTGCGTATATAGAACAATATACACACGCATATTTATTTTAGTACGCAAAGTGATCGATATTACTATGGAGATTTGGCGTCCATTTTATTTTTCGGTAAATATCGTAGTGAAAATAAATTTGTATCGGTATATGCAAAAATAAAAAAAGAAACAGCCAATTTACTCTTGTAGGTATTTTAATAATCATTCAGCGTCCATTTACAGTTGATTGGTCTGCGTCTACTTTTATTTCCCTTGTCATATTGTATGCATTGCCGTACATTGACGATTTGGATTTATTTATTTTACTGGAAAAAAAACAGGGATTGATGCTGCTGCTGCGGAACAGGCAATATCGTAGGATAAATTTTTTACAACCGTGTAGCAGAATGGTCCGTTAATTTCGCGCTGGGCACGGGTAGGGGATGGGGCTTTCACGATTATTCGCATATGAACATATTTGAGTTATTTATGGTGCGCATTCAGTCATCAAATTCAATTATTGCTGGAATTCGATGTTTGAACAATGCAAATGTTTTTCCTAAAAAATTCAAGGTATTTCTGCAATGAACATACATCAAAGCGTGCGATTTCAATCGCGCAGCTTCCAAGAATTCAACGACATGAAATTAGGATTATTATGTATTTCACGAAATAATTATCTTAATTATGCTGTTTGACCTATCCAACATGAATTCCTTTCTCATTCAATAATAAGCAATTTTCGATAAATAAAGTCGATTAACATTTCTTGGAATGATATTGAGGGGATTCGGTGCTGATCGTGGTACGAAAAGACGGATTTATTATAAGAGTAAGGCACGGTATTTATTCATAACAAATTAATTGTGAGTCAGTTGAGTTGTTGCCGCGGCGCTTGTTCGTTAGGAACTGAATTCGTCAACAAGAGAATTCCTGACGGTCTGCTTATTGACGGATAGAAAATATCGGAGAGAGGGTAGGAAAGTTTTTACGAGAAACAAAGGTTTAGAAAATGCAAGAGTGCGTGTGGGCCCTTTTGGCCGCCAGATGAGACTCCCCGTAAAACAGCCTCGTCTCGGGAGAGACTCGACTGGGACCCGCACGCATTCGAGTTTTATGACAGGGAAAACTGAGAGACGGTTGTTCTATTTTGTAGACGAAGGAATGAAACGAGTCAAAGAAATAAACGCGTGAGAAAGAATCGAGTCCTTACAAAGAGATGACTGTTGAGAAGAAAATGCATATTGAAAATGAAATAAAATAAATGCGTGTTTATATATGATCAGAGGGTGGTGGCGACGCCGTCACCACAATATCAATGCGAAAACTCGAAATTCATTAACATTTATGCAGTTATCGAAAACGAAAGGCAATCGGCCTTGTGCGGGTAGGTGGCCACTAAGAAAAATATATATTCTCGGGGAAAAAGGAAACTCGAAGCTTATATAAACACAGGGAGTAATACGGGAAAATAGGAAAATTAAATATATCTTTCGAATGATATATATGTCCAATTGGATTAAAATGGAGCACGAAGTTGGAAAATTTGCGTGACGTTATGTGTGCGAAGCGATGTCCGCGGCGTGTACGCCGAGGATTATTCTGGCGTCCGGCCAAAGCGAAATAAATGCAAATGAAATTAACCATAGAAACAGTCAGAGCCGGAGATAACAGACTCCGTGGGATTCTGGCACTCATCGCGCGGCGAAGAGGCGCGGGGAGGGCTGGACAAGGCTTCTTGATTTTCGCCAGCGGCAATCGGGCCGAGAGGGTAACAGAGTATTTCAATGTTTGTATATATGTGCATATATACAAAAGAGTTGAAAAATACGCGAAAAAAGAGTGTTTCAACACTCACCGACCGGGCACAGGTTTTCTCGTGTGCTGAATGAAAACGATCATCGTGCAGTGCGGGCAGCAATTTAACACGCTTGCGAATTCAAAACTTCCTATTATTGTGAACCCCGAACTATTTGGTAACGAGGCCGGAATTTCATTAAAGTTCAAACCGAGCGAGCACAAATTCGAACAGGTTCAGAGCAGAGATTGGCTATTACGGTTCACTGCTAACAATTCGGTTTTTATTTTATTTTATTTTGTGCACACTCATTTCAAACATGATTTTATGCAGTACGCCATTTTTTTGTCTGTAAGATGAATCATGGACAAACAAATTTTTAAGACAAAGGCAAAGTCTGTTCGAGGAAAGCCAAAAAGTTAATACAATCACTGGTCTCGTGGCATAATATGGTATGTACAAGGTGTGTAAATTAAGTAATGAGACTGGTAACGTAGCGTTCGATCTGGCAACACTTGAGGCGCTGGGCTTGGAGGGGCGGCAGTGGAACATGTGATACGCCTTCAGTAGGGGTTTGAACTCGCTCGAATCATTGGTTGTCCGATGCGATTTTTTTTGTCAAGCAGTTGTTTCTATTGTGTTCTAAAAATGAGTGACATCAATTTCGAGCAACGGTGTGCTATCAGGTTTTGCTTCAGACTTGGGCACAGTGCAACGGAAACTCTTGCTAAACTTCAGCAGGCCTACGGAGACGGTGTTTTGTCAAGAGCCCAGGTTTTTCGGTGGTTTAAGGCATTTTCAGAAGGAAGAGAGTCGATTGAAGATGAACCCCGAAGCGGAAGGCCTTCATTCTCAAGAACCGATGAAAATGTCGACAGAATCTGGGATTTTGTGCGTTCAGATCGTCGGGTGACAGTCAGAATGATCGGGGGAGAGTTGAATTTGACTCACATCATCGTTCATCAGATTTTGACCAATGGATTGAGGATGAGAAAAATCTGCGCAAAAATGGTTCCAAAAAACCTTTCGCAAGAGCAAAAGGACATCAGTAGGGAAAGGTGCCTTGACTTTTTGGATTCGATTGAAAATTACCCCCATTTTCTGGAACGTGTCATTACTGGTAACGAGTCTTGGGTGTTGAGTACGAACCACAAACCAAGCGCCAGAGCATAGAGTGGCACACTTCAACCTCTCCCAGGCCCAAAAAAAGGAAGAATGTGCAAGTCGAAGATCAAATGCATGCTGATTTGTTTTTTCGATACCCACGGAATCGTCCACAAAGAGTTCGTACCTCAAGGCCAAACGGTCAATCAACACTTTTACCGGGAGGTTCTTGAAAATCTTCGAAAAAAGGTCATTCGTGTGAGACCAAACATCAAGAACAACTGCGTGTTGCATCACGATAATGCTCCTTGTCACACAGCAATTTCAATAAACGAGTTTTTGGCCAGTAAAAACATTCCTGTGACTCCTCAGCCTCCTTACTCGCCTGACTTGAGTCCATGTGACTTTTTTCTCTTCCCGAGATTGAAAAATCACCTCAAGCGAACTCATTTTGGGACACTCTCGAAAACATTCAAACGGCTGTAACCGACCAGCTGAAGGCTATTCCAGTATCGGAGTTCCAGCACTGCTATGAGGATTGGAAGGATTGGCGCTTTGTGGCTTCAGAAGGAAGTTATTTTGAGGGTGACAATATAAAATTGTAATTCTATTTGTATAAAAAAAATTAAACAAAATCAGTCTCATTACTTAATTTACACACCTTGTATGTATCTCGACCGCTAGTAAACAAAAGGGCGTAACATATAAAATGTTAAGAGTCACATAATGTGAATGACTGTTATGTTTGTTTGTTTGCTATTAGCTGTCGATATATGCGTACAGCTCTCGTTAATTATCACTCGCGAGTTGTACGGAGAAGGAACTTATCGTGTACAATTCACGTTCGCCACAGCTGGTGCTGTACTACTGTGCCGATGAGGTTTAAAAGTTAAAACGAAACGATGTTCCCAGCGAGCTTGAATTATACTTGAAACGAACGGCTAACACGAGGTGGATGACGATCTCTTTCGAACGGCGAAGAAATGAGAGACGAGCGAGTAGAGTATTGAAATAGGCAACAAAAAAAAAACAGTTGCAGTGAAGTTCCGAATTTTTCTTTGTGCGTTACTTGGGAAAAATTCATGTAATGTGTTTGCAAAAACTTAATCTCACTTTTTTCTTTCAATTCCATTTTTGTTGTATACAAAAACACTGTGTCAAGGATTACGAAGGAGTTTCCAATTAGATTGCCGAAAAATTGCACAACGACGTGAATTTATGATCGTTGCAAAAAAAAACAAACGACTTTGAACAGTCATCAATTCTTGAGATATCGTAAAACTAAAACATAAAATTGAAAATTTATCCTATAAATCTTCAATGAAAGACTCGAAAAATGATTAAAAAAAAAAAAACAAATGAAACGAAAAGTTCGAGGCACCATTAATGGACGTAGAAAATGACTGTGTGTCAACGAGACAATGCTTGGCATTCATTGTGCGCGAGAGAGTTGCCGATGTTTTGTTTCCGGGTAGCGAATGTTGTGCTCCACGATATGTCAAACGAAAATCCGGTATATCGGATTTCGGTGATATATTATAATATACGTCATAGCCGGAATCCGATCTAGAAAAGTGGGGAATGGGATTGGGTGTAGGTGTATAGAAACGAGATGCGTGTGTTTGCACTTCCGTTGTTTGTTACTTCTCTCTATACGTATGATACGTGTATATATGTACGCATGTGCACTCGCTATTCTCTACTCCCGAAAGTTTCGCGTGTCCTGTGGCCCATATGTACATAGATATACAATCACGAGGCTTGGCGACGATCCAAACGGAAAATTAAATCTAAGCGCAGGGTGCCCGAACGAGGGAACAAGAAAAAGCGCGCGAGAGAGAAAAAGAGAGATAGGTTGGGAGCATGGCGGAGACGATGAGAGAGAGACCGTTGTCCTGGCCAATATTTCCGGACGCCTTTCGTCTCGTCCACATGTGTATATACAAGCACGGTGCGTACAGTGCAATTCCAGAATTGCGGAGGAAACTCGTGAGAACGACGAGTTTGACCGGAAGTAAAAGAAACGAGGTGGAATAAGGGAACAATAAAAAAAAAATAATAGCGACCATCATAGAGCGTTTTTCGTGTGAAATTTTAAAAAAAGTTCGAAACAACATCGAACGAATATCATCATCTAACCGGGGAAAAAATTTTTTGTCCATTTTTACGACAATAATATCGTGATACGATGGCCGAAAAGAAAGAAAACAAAATATCTCGTTAATTTCGAAACACTTCACTCGTGTTGGAAACTATCTGGAATTATTGAGGCGATGTGTTTTATCTCAATTTTTCGCTACGATAGATATAGGCCAATAAGCGTGATATAAATAAATAAAAAGTGAGCGTTCTTTTTTATTTATTTATACCGCTCGATGCTGACGATCACGAAGAAAGTAAACAAAAAAAAAGTACAATTTTATGCACTGTTTTCCTTTGCTGATGACATATACCTACGTCCATCTGATCGTTTTTATTTATTTTTTCACGGCAGGACGGCATGAGGAAAATGTTCAGTCCATCGACGTTCAAATATACACTTTTTCAAAGTCTCTCTTTATGTAATTAGCACCTGAGGGCCCGTAAAAATCGGCATTCGTTTGGACACGAGTATCGAAGCGGGCGTATAGAAACACATGCTTGGTGGTCCATGATGAGATCGCTCAAAGTACTCGTTAAAATAAATAAATATATATTTTTTTTATCAGTCTACATAGTCTCGTAGTTGAAACATTTTCTACATAGTCATCAGACTATGTAGAAAATTTTTATATGTCAAAACGTTCAAACATTTTTGGCATATAAAAATTACTTCAATTTATAAACAACGATTGTCGTAATCGATAATCAGATATTGATTAATTAATGAAATATTGTACCGTGGCTCTCGCGAATTTATTGATATTTCTCACAGGAGTTGTAAGTTCCTATCCGCGGTGTTGCGACGAAATTCCACCGTACCTATTGTAGTCAAAATTAATTGACGACAACCAGTTTCGTATAAAGTGACTGAATGAATGAATGCAATATTAAGGATAGCGATAAAAATAGACTGTATTTTAGAATTTCACAGTTAAATTATTACAAGTGTTGTTGTGTGTGTGTGTCGAAAGGTTTCGTTTTTCAACTCTCGATGTTGACTCGGCAACTAGTCGCTGTAGACTGACGAAATGTCAAAAAGGGATGACGCTTGAAATGTTACTCCCGCTTTTTGTGAGTGGAAGGGGAAAGCGTCCCCAGTTCGTGTCGTGTAGTCTGAATTTTTAATTTTGCCAAGAAACATGTATTTGCCATAAGGGTTGACATCCCACACAGGTAAGGCGCGAAACGTCTCGGCTCGTAGACTTGCGGAAAAAACCCGAGGCTTAACGCGGTAGTCTGGTCTAGAGTCTAGAGCAAGTCTTTTGACGTCATTTCTAATGTCCAATAATTTTTAAACCGTTGAAGTTGTCTTGATGAAAATTTACACGTGCATTTATTGATCGTTAGAGAATACTTGTACATAAAAAAAAATTATTTTAAATATTTTCATGTAGTTTTTTGCCTTGTTGCAACATGGTGCGCCGAAAGCCACCTCAATCGGCGCCCACTCTGGACGATGTTGTATGCATCTGAAAAAAAAAAATATATATATATTCTCAATCTGTATGAGTATTCTGAGCACTGGTAGCAGAATTGGTACTTAAAAAAAAATTTCGACAAAATGGCGGCCTGTTGAACTTTCATTAATGATATTTCATACATTTTCGGGTATTCGACGAGTCATAAAATGTCGGCAAAATTATTGTTCGACTCAATTCTGCTACCAGTCCTCAGAAACAGGCTACCTAAGGTACGTGCAAAATTTGAGCTCGATCGGTCCATTAGTTATCGAGATATCGTGGGCGCCGATTTGAACAACATAGTTCTGAGATGAACGCGTTCAAAGTTTTGACACCGTTAAATGAGCGACTCAGTAGCCTCTGCGTTAGCTGCTTCCCGACCGCGCTACCTGAGCGCGCGGCTTGCTTAGAATTTTTATTTCTCGGCTAATTTTTGAAAAATCAAAAAGTCTAAGGAATAAGAAAATGAAAAAAAAAAAAAAAACCGATTTTTTCAAATTTCTAGACCAGACTACCGCCTTAACCCGCAATAAAACATCTGGTCGCCGGAGACTAATTCACAGGACCTCCCTGCCATAAACGTTTGGTTATTAAAGTTATTAGGGGATCTTCCCTCGAAATTGGGCTGAGAGAGCCTTCGGAAATACGATTTTCTTTTTTTCGATTATGCACTGACTATTTGTGTGTACTACAATATTCCTTATTTTTTATACAATGAAAGATCGTCGTCGTCGACGATCCAAATATCTTACAAGTATTAAGTTGAGCAGTGGAAAATAAAAAATTCAACGACACGTGAATTATTCTTTTTACCGGCTAAATGAAAAATCTAATCTCCTCAGAAATCTCTTAAAAATTGATGGATAGGCTCAAACGTCAAAATTTGTAATATTCTTTTTGGAAATTAAAAAAAAATATCACATCTACGGTCGTAAATGAGGAAAATTTATGAAAATGTTTCAACTGGCAGATATAAGCTATTCAATTCCCTTTGTTTCGTTAATTGATAATTAAGTTTATTTAACCGAACATTCCATCACGTATATACGAAATATGCCCACGAACGAATTTGTTTTGTTCCCCATTGAGGACAAATTACAATAATAGCAATAACGATGCTGTGGTTAAATTTGACGAAGCATAAATTGCAGATTGTGTTTTGACGCTCGACGGCAAAGCTCGTAGAATATAGATGTATCAGCATAATGCATAGTTGTCGTGTATACGTAGATACCATACTTCATGTACAACTACAGATTTAATATAAATTCTGTACAATCTAGACGACGTTGATGGTGAGATTCTTGAGCGTTCCTGTCGTCTGTAGGTTGTAAACTCTCTGTACCGCTAATACCAAGTATGTATCCTTGATCTACTACCGTACCATAGATACAGCACTGTCGTAGACGTACTGTCGCGATCCTTCCACATACAGGACACGAACAAACACGCATTTCAGTCTGGGTTAACTGTAGCTTAGAAAGCAAAGACATCTATACGCTCGTGTACAAATGCACGTGCGACAGGATCGTGTAATACGATATCGTTTGCATCTGTTATGTTAATGAGAGACCGAGATATATATATAAACGAAGGGAAACCACGAAGAACCGCACGCGCGAGAGTTTCTTGCTGTATAAGTATCGCGTTTGACGTGCCTATGTCTCTCTGGCACGTTTGCAAATGCCGCGGTATGCGGTTTCTCGCGCGAGAGGTTTCGCGCTATCCTGACAATTTCCAAGCAACGAAGACTGACAATAAAATATAACACTTATCGTCCTTCGACACAATCGGGCAAATGTTATGATCTCACACGTGTTATATGGAATTAATACAATGTCACACGAGACATTGGTGCTTAGAAATGTCGCATTGAAGATCCTCGTCAGACAGATTTTTCATATAGGATCCGTAAAATCGAGAGAATGTTATTTTTAGATGAGGTTTAGAAATGAACTGTTCGAGTGTTGATGTTTTTATATTTTTACTAAAATTTCGGTGTAGATTTTTCTTTATTATTTAATATTCATTTTTTTCTTACTGTAACGTGAAAAACGCATCTGAGAAAATACCTCTGGAAACAGCAGAGTACACAAACAAACAAAAAACTCGAAAAAATAATACAATACATATTATTGTTATTTTTAAACATACTGGCCACTTTTTCAATCGGGGATTTTATGAGGAATAAACATTTTTCCTTTGGATATTCTCAATTATCCGAAAGAAATTAATATATATTTTGATTACTTACTAACGAATTAATTTATATTTTGCTTTGAAGAGCAATGAATCATAATTATTTTGTCGGAAAGGTCTGCTTTTTTTTTCGTTTTTTTCATCTTCGATGCATAAATTAAGTTGCCTAATAAGTTGCCCCGTCTGTTCCGATATGGTATATACAGGTTTTGGTGAACGCGCGCAGGAGTGATTGTTGTAACGCAGGCGCGCCGTTAACTCCCCTGGCAGTTGGTGCTAGAGAGCGAGCAGCAGTTTCGTGCACGAATGGCGGGGGTGGCGGTGGCAGCAGCCACGTCGTTGGCCTGTGTGACGAACAAGAGTGCCAGTTCTGTCTCGCCCTCACCCCGAGTCTACCGGAAATTGTCGGAACTGTTCCGCGGCTACTATCGTGGCGGGAAACTTTGTTTCCTCGATTGTCAAACGTCGTCGTCCATGTTAAACAAGATCGTTCGTCGTTCGTTCATCTAGTGGCCTGTCACTTCGTGAATTAAATACTTGAATATGTTTATATCGATATTTTCGTATAGTGCGGCGACATTTGTACGACGCTTCGTGCAGTGAATTATAGCAAATATTCGGGCAAACTGCCATTTTAGTATAAAAAAGATTAATTAAAAGAAAATTGTAACGAAAAAAATAATAACTTCCGAAAACATCGAACAAATTTAAACCAATGATTGTGATAACGATCACGGAAGAGTTTTCTCATTGGTAATAAATAATAATTAACGAAGAAGCAAATGAGTTCGATAATGATCATGTGTGTCTTTAATGGTTTAGCGAGATAACTTCGCGAGTGACGAGTGTATGTCCGTAGATGTTTTCATAAAGTACAATGTGAGTTGTAGGATTACGACGATATTTATTTCAAGTAAAGAATATATGAGTTTTTTTTTACCCGGCAAGGTTATTTCACGAAAGTTTGACAAACATTTAAAGAATTAAGAGAATAACATTTATTTATTATAAAGGATTCGTTCGTTTTTAAGTTAGAATGGAGTGAGATTCGAACCTTTCTCGATTATTACACTTCGAAGTTTGTTTCTCACCCTCTCTCTCTCGGTTGTATCTCTCTTTCTCTTTGTACGCCAAAAGCGCCAGGAGTTAATCTCATGAGTGCTTGTTCCGCGACGTACCAGTGCCAACAGAGATCGATTGACTCTTCGGCGAAAGGGTTCAGAATCTTCTACAGCCAACCCCCACCTCCCTATCACTCTGTCTGATGCTTGCCGGAAATCCGTGCACCAGCTACGAATCGAGAATCAGAACGGATTATTGGCACACATTCGGGATTTCTCACGTAGCCAGACATGGAACTACATATATACGTACATACGTGTATAAGATTTTTACGCGATAAATGAGCCAACCGATACACACACACAGACACACACGTGTATGTATTCATTTGTGTGATCCCTTCCTTCTCATTTATATTGCCTAAATCTTCGTAATCTGTGCACGAAATCGCCACAAATTGCTCATCTTCTACGCGTTGTCGTGACCGTTTTCAGGTATTTTATTGTAAAAAATTGTAATGACGTAGAGTTTGAGAGTCAATGACGAAAAATATGAGACTGCGACTCTCGATGAGCCAAAATCAATATAATCGGTTTAACTTCGTCGTTGCTATTTCGTGAAACCATAAACTACATTCGCAAGTACATAATTTTGTAGTTAAAGTAGTGGTACTATCACTTAGGCTATTATTTTTCTCTTCTGGTGAGATTTATCGGACTGGCGATTTTTTTTTTTCTAATGGAAGAGTGATCAAGTCATTCTATTATTAAATACTTCATACTTCGTATATTTTTCGTGAAATTTATGAAATCGATTCATTTTGACTTATTTTGTTCTCCTCGTTATTCACATTTTTCGTTCTGCGGGACGGGTCATGGGAATTACAACTTTTTCCACCGCAATTTATTAAATCCCACGTAATTGGACGGCAAATTTGTTGAAAAATAAAAATAACAGGGTCGTTCGAGGTTTTACCGTTACTTTGTTTCGTATCCTGTGAAGCGTGAAAGCTTCTGTGTAACGAGCGTTCGCATTAACGTTCGTCATGGTGATTAGTTTATTCCGACTATGCACACGTCGTTAATGAGACGACACACACACATACACGGAGAGAGAAAGAGAGCGAAAGGGAGTGAAAGGGAGCTCACAAGGATTCGAGAATTTAAATTTACTCGCAGTGATTCGATACGATCGTGTGGCAGGTCATCCGTTGACGAGAGGCAGCGAGAGAGACAGTTAGATCGTTGATCACACGGCAACTTGGCATGTGAAACGTTGAACAACGAAATCTGTTCAACCTGATAATCCTTGTATGTATATATAGCTCAGGAATAGAGTGACATCGAGGGTGTTGCAATAGAAATAGCCAAAGAGGGAGAGAGAGAGAGAGAGAGAAGGAGGAGAACGATGGAAGAGAGTGGAAATCAACACACCAGCAAGACTGTCGGATTTTCGTGTGTACCGAGGATTTCTGAACTCCTTGATTCTGTTGTTGGGAGTTCGATGTTCCTGCTTTAATGTTCCCTGTTTTACTTGTTTTGGTATAGTTCTACCGAAACAGGGAAACCAATGGCTCGTCTGTGTCTCGCGTAACCGTTAATTCTCGACAAGAAAACAAATTATCTTTCACTGGATACGGAAAGAGAATAAAAAATACGAGTAATCTTCAGATTATATTGATAATTGGAGGACGAAGTGAACATAACGAAATAAAAGTTGAGTTATTTCTTCGGAATTATTAATGTTATCAGATGTCATGAGATTTTCTTTGTCTCTAATCCGCATATGATAAAGACGATTAAACATTTATTTCGTCATATCGCATAAAATATTGGTTAAAGTTCAATAATCTGTATGCTGTGAGTATGGGCAATCATTAATCCCAATCAATGACCACGATACATAATGATAAATATTTCAAATAAATAATGGTAGTATTTTTTAAATAATCGTACGAATTATTCAATTATTACAACAAAACTGTCGTTATTTTATTTGTATAATTATTCCGTCAACATCGTTCGAACGATTATTATTAATTACGTGAACATTATCTCAATTCCTCATCTTCATTCATTTCATTCACAGTTTTTTTTAAGACCTCTGCGTCAATTTTTGGACGCATCTTTCTTCCGGAATAATTTCTCAAAATTACATTCGGAATTATCACTAATCAGAATCGTATGGTAATTTTTTGTCAGATAATTCTCTCACGTGTGCGATTTATCACTGTCGTGTCTCGGTAATTTATTCGCACATCAGATATTAATTCGTTTGGGCGTCGACGAAATTGGCGAGGGGGCCGTCAAATGGGAATTGAGGCTAACTATAACGAGTTCAACGATCTGGGTGAAATCTTCGGGGATTTCCACGGGGGTTCTACACTATATAGTCCTTCTGGAAACAGCAAGTATGCGTGTGTGTACGTGTGCACGTGAGGGATTTTCCAGGGTGGCATAAAGTCGTCTCTTTAAGATTCCGTTTAACACCCTACGCTAGAGTTCCGAATAAATTAGCATTCAACGATCTCACGCGCGCCCCTCGCACGAAATGAAGAAGTATCTGAAGTCGCGTGTATCCCATCGCGAACGACAAACGTCTTATATTCTGTCGGGCTTGAAGAATCGGATTCTTCACGAGGGTGTCTAGAAATATTTTCCCGACTTTTCACTATCGCACAGACGATATAGAATCACGAAGAGGTTTCACACGAGAAACGCAAAATCCCATTGGGGAGAACATTATTTCCCTCGACACTTCCCACTACCCCAAAAGACTCGGTCTCCGCGTTTGTGCTTCGTCGCGAGAATTATCCTTGGCAGTTTAATATATCAAAAGGCCTTATAGTAAATTGAAACGTCGTCGAAAAATAAAGTTTCAACATCTCTGCTCGACGTTTTTCGTGCTCCAGTATAATTCTCGTTGTGGTTCCTTCCAAAAGCTTGCTGCAGGGCAATTTAGTAGTGTCGGTGACAAGGGCTTTTCAATTGAGTCATTATTGAAAATAATCCATCATTATTTTAGTTTATTAATTGCATGAAAATACTAATTAGAAAAAAGAATGTATTTTGTCATTAATGAGATCACGATAAAAGTGTCTTCACATCCATCAATGAAATGTACAAAACGAGCTCGACAAGAGCTCGTATACGAGGTCTGTTCAAAAAGTATCGCGAATTTCGAATTTCCGCGGGCTACGTATATTCGATTTTCGATTTTTTTGTGGCGTTAGGTTGGTACTCATGTCCCTCACTTATGCGGAAAAAATCGGGCATTTTGAATGTTTAGTTAATTGTTGACAGCTGTTTTGGTTAGACGTGTTTTGGCTTGTCTTCGATTTTGGCCTATTCCAAAAAATGGATCAAAGAATCTGTATCAAATTTTGTGTGAAAAACAAAATTAAGTGCGCGGACGTATTTCGAAAATTGACTGTGGCATATGGTGAAGCTACCTTAGACCAAAGCAGCGTTTATCGGTGGTACAAAATGTTCTCAGAGGGCCGAGAAGATACGAACAACGAAATGCGTTCCGGACGCCCGAGCACATCAACAACAGACGAAAACATTGATGAAATGAAGAAAATAATATTGGCCAATCGTCGAATCACCGTTAGAGAAGTTGCTGAGGAACTAAACATATCGATTGGCTCGTGCTATTCGATTTTTACCAATGATTTGGGCATGAGACGGGTCGCCGCGAAATTCGTGCCAAAATTGCTCAATTTCGAACGAAAACAGTGTCGCGTTAACATTGCTAAGGAGCTATTGGACTCTGTCCGCGACGACCCAAATTTGCTCCAGAGGGTCATAACTGGTGAAGAATCATGAGTTTATGGTTATGACGTGGAAACCAAAGCTCAATCATTGCAATGGAAGCTGCTTTTTTGGAATAGGCAGAAATCGAAGACAAGCCAAAACACGTCTAACCAAAACAGCTGTCAACAATTAACTAAACATTCAAAATGGCCGTTTTTTCAGCATAAGTGAGGGACATGAGTACCAACCTAACGCCACAAAAAAATCGAAAATTGAATATACGTAGCCCGCGGAAATTCAAAATTCGCGATACTTTTTGAACAGACCTCGTATTACATAATTTGTGGACTATAAAAATCTGAAAAGTGCGAATTTTCGTGAAATTTTGGATGTTTTTTTCAACTCATAAAATTCCATTAAATTTTATACCGAACGAAACAAAATGAATCTCTACTAAAGAGACCTAAGACTTGGCAATTCACTGGCAAATTTCACAATAGCATTAATATACAATTTACGCATAAATACAAATTTATGTTAGCCAAAGTTCTGCTTAAAAAAATACACACAAACAGACACGTGAATTCCAAGCTACAGGTTTTTTTTCAATACGAAACGAGTATTCACTTGAAGTACGGATAAAAAGTGACGGTTATGACGATCCACGATGTTGATATTGTTTTATGAAGTGAGCCGCAAAAGCCTGAGGCTTTCGCGGGTGATATGCCCGTATATATTCTGTCGCTATCTTCATCTTGGCATCGCAGGGTTTAACGGGGACGTTAAACCTTGATGTAATAACGGAGGGTGTATATAATGTTCAACGTGAATAGAAAAAATATTAAATATAAAAAAATTTCCAACGGTATAAGATGTGGTAGTGCATAATCAAGATAAAATATGCATATATCCATCGGCATCCATGTTGTTTTCGCGGAATATAGGTCACGTAGATCACGATACTCTTCGTAACACACGCTGTATATTCCGTTGCGTCGAAATTTAATCATAACGATATTGGTGCTCTCGTTCGTTTCGTTCGAAAATAAATCTGGAGACGCTACTCCGCAAAGATTTTCTTCTCATCCGCTCGTTCATGTATAATACATCCGGAGGTACATACAAAACGTATATATGCGAGTTTGTCGTGCGATAAGATGAGAAAGAATACGAACCGAAATGAAGAAAAATAAAAGGAGGAAGAAAAGTTCCATGAGAAAAGATAACGGGGATATATATACCACAGTTATAGCAGGTACACACATAAACAGACTACGTGATTCAATAACTCGCGTATATATATATTTCTTCTCTATTTCGCTTATTTCATTCCTTCCTCTCTCTTTCTTTCTCTCTATTTTTCCATCTATCTGTCCTATCTCTATCTATTTCTTTCTGTGACGTACTCTCGCTCTCTGCATTCCTCGCAATTTATCTCGTGGTCAGGAGTAAAAGAAAAATAGTCACGTTTTCCCGGGTCCGTTGGTACTCTCGTAGTCACCTCTTTTTCTCTGGATATGCTTGCCCGACACCGCGAAACGCAGTTCTTCCCCTTGCTTTATGTACACAGCCATGTGTGTTTGCGTGTATGTATGTCTGTAAAAAAAAAACTACTCTCGAACGTGAATTCGCTCGTTGCATTACTGCACCGCTGATGACCGAACGTTCAGAAAAGATCGAACTCTCTCCCCTTTCAATTCGCTATTTTCCTTCTACCCCCGGTCATTTTTTTTTCTCCCTACATCCATATATTTCTCTCCCTTTCTCATCTTCGATCCAGTTCCTTTCCGTGCTCTCTATTTTACGTTCTTCGTCTCGTTTACCACTCCAGCAACTTATTTATTAGCTTTTTTCCCTCAATTCTCGTTGTTTATTGCTGCCCGGTGATCCGGTGTTGTAACGAAGAATCGTATTTCCGTGCGAATGGTACATCGAGACTTTGCCATATTCTATGGTCGTCAGGAAAAAAAAATCAATAACCACATTCATCTCGAATTATGGTTATACTTGCACTCAATGTTCCTAACTAATGAATAACAAGGAATTGGAGAAATCTTTCTCAAGCGAATGGAAGATGCGATAAATTGAAAAAAGAAATTGACATTTCGAATTTTTTGGTCCTCCGAAACACGAGTACATTATTGTTAAGATTACAATTGAAAATCAAAGGAAAAGAGAATCCTCGCGGTTATAGAATTTCAGCTGGTAGCCCAAATAAAGCGTTGTTTTTTTTCTGTATGTAACATGCTACGCGTTACTTTGTCGCTTTTTTAGCCTATGGTGGAAAGATGGTTGTAGATTTTTGTCGCGTTTTCCAGCATTCCAAACTGCACAACGTTAAAATCCAGTGAAACGACGAAATCTTTTTATTCACTCCTTTTTTTTCACTGGTCCCCTTTGGGGAATGCAAAAATTTGTTTATGCTCGGAGAAGCGCGAGTGTAGCGTATGCCCGCGGTGTCACGGTGATCGGGAAATTATCGCCGAAGGGTAGCAAAAAGTTGGGCGGGTGAGGTACCGGAAATGCCTATACCGAGCACGACAGTCGCAGTCACAGCAGTAGGATGGTCGATATTTTTTTTTGGCGAAACAAAGTTTTGCGAGGCTTATAAATGTCCATCGACGTTTCCATTGTGAATGTTACTGAACCGTAGGCTAAACTGAATGGCATTTAGGAATATTCGTGTATATACGATAAGAGAATTAATTACCGTTATTCGTGCATTTTAGATCCCGCAACCTTTCAATGTTGCACATTACAAGATTGCAATGATATATATGGAAATTTCTTCACATTGTTTCATTATCAATTCGATTAACAGACAATTGTGCTAAGACAATTACCGCGTAAGAAAAAAAAAATACAATTAACAAAGCGAACGCCTTGCTGCAATAAATATCGGTTTTTTTCTGTTACTAACAATTATTTAAAGACATCGAGAATCGTCCATTAATGCAAAAGGATTTAATCTTTAAAAGCCAGTGATAGGGATCTTCAAGTTACACGAACGTCAGAGATGCTCGACGAATAAGAACGAAAGAAATACAACGAGTCAGAGGAAAAAAACGAACTAACCCCGTGGAGTAAAAGTGGCATTGCTTGGCTTTTTCGATAGATGCACATAGTGTTTAGCCGGAATGTGGTAGGGTCATCGGAAGTGTAGAAACGGCTGAGACCAGGGAGAGCGCATAGAGAGAAACGTGCATAGAAAGTTGCGAGGGTTGATGCCGTTTCAGACCTTCGGGGCTAAGGCCTCGTCCGGGTTACGGCGGGCACTCGCTTCACTCTCGTCTGACACGACACCGAGCCAAACCACTGTGAATGTGGAGGAGCTCCCTCGCACAGAGTCGGTAGTGGCGGAGCACGCTTGCCTAAAGACTTGTTTAGCTATATAGGGGCCGAAGGCTTTGACAGGACAAACCGCAAAGCAGTCGCCTGCTTCTTGCCTCACTGGCATTGCTCCACTTGCTACCGGTTCATTCTGTGCTACAATGTTCTCCATATATAATTATGTATACGATATTCCACGTGAAGTGCAACGGCTTTTCATTACGGTTGAATGATTCTCATGCTTGTTGGATTTGTTGGGTTTTCGTACAGAGCCGATAATCGATTCTAATTATAATTCGTACGTGATTTAACTAAAATTATACCGAAAGTTATATAATTTACCGCATTGCTTACTCCATAACTTTTAAGGTGAACTTTTAATCCGCAAAAATGTTCGCGTTTTAAATAAGGCACAATTGAACTGTTACGAAAAATGTCTAAGTGATCCAAAAGTAAAAAGAAAATAGAATGGAAAATAATGCACGTTTTTGGTCCTTTCTTCGAATGTTCACTCAAGGTAAATAATAATAAGTAGAGAAGAAGAAAATGAAGAAGAAGCCACTCGATCGGGTCATAGAAAGAATATTGAATATATTGCTTTTTTTTTTCTTTTTTCAGCGACTCGGATATATTTTTGTTGAATCTCATTATTATCTCAGTGAAAAGAGTGCACTTTTGCGATTGAAATGCGCTGTTGAAAATATTTTTTTCACAAATTCATACCCAATAGATACGGTACGTGTATTGGTGTAGGACATATATCGGGAAACTTCGAGTACGCTCTACAGAGTGAAGAGAGAAAAAATTGTTTTCACAACCCTATAATATAAAGCTTTCAGAACCAAGCTCGAAAAAAAAAAAAAAAAAAAAAAACCACCCATCATGCGATGTAAAATCTATGATCCTCAACAACAATCTGTCAACCAGTAACATCTATCAACAACATTTTCTCTCTATTTAAAAAAATTGTTTCGTTTACTTAACCATTTTAGAAAGTTGTCGAACAAATTTCTATTGCAAATGGTCTTTCGTTTCTTCCCGCTGAAATCGATCGCCGAGTTTATCGTCTAATCATTCGAGGTTTCATATGTATATATACAATATACAGAGATAGAGAGATAGAGAGAGAGAGAGAGAGAGAGAGAGAGAGAGAGAGAGAGAGAAGAGAGAGAGAGAGAGAGAGAGAGAGAGAGAGAGAGAGAGAGAGAGAGAGAGAGAGAGAGATGTTGCACAATTCATTGAATACGAGTATTTCGGTATGATTTTACAGTCCGATAAACAGTAACGATATAAAAATCATTGTTTGAGAGGAAAACACCAAACACGTTCTCTGTGCACACAAATTCAACGATTCTTGATGTATAATACAACATTAATTAATTTCGTACAACGGTATACAAGCAATTAAAACGGTTAAACATATAAATATCGACATTGAATTTGGTAGTGATGGATTATATCAAACGATTCGATTTATTCGACTCTATTTTCCAAAGATCATAAAAAACTTCTTTTCTCCGAGAAAATATCGATGATATTCTCCCGCCATTTAGATGCAGAGTTCATAGACATTCGCTGTACGCATCGCGAGAACGGTTTTTTTCGCCCGATCAAACTTGCGGGCGAGTATAATGCCAACTGTAAAATAGCTGTAATGCTGACACTATCCGTGACTACACCAGGACGTTTTACGATTGGATGTAATGGTCTATCGTAAATGCTGTGCGATCGGAATAGAAATTTATCGTTTGTCACACTCTCATCGTAATCTACCCTTAGTAAACAGTATATATGTCTAGGTATATGTATAGGTGAGTAATTTAAGATACGCTTAGATCAACGATCGTGACTCGAAATTCGATTATGTTACGTTCATTTGCTTCATTTACTATGTTAGATTCCCTTCATTCTGAAATACAAACCCGAAAAACGATGCAGCAACAGGACGATTGATTGGGGACATCAGCTGAAAAAATACAGTTCGTGCGAGTTTTTGCCGGATCTGTCCGATACGTAAAACGCACAAATGATCCTTATGTAGATTTACTCCGATCCAATGACTAAGCAATGCGATTGCGAAGAAACATAGATAGAGGGAGAATGAGATGTATATGTCCGTTTACTATATATAGCATCATTAGGCATGGCGCGATAAATTTTAAATCTCACTCAAACAGACCGCGTAATTGGCTGGATCATATATTGAAAACATAGAGAGAGGGAGAGGGCGATAGAAGTGCGACTGTGTTTGTGCAGTATATTACAGAATTTGGATGCAAGTAGAGAAGACCCGTATATGGTCAGACGCGAGTTAAACCTTCAGCATGTTAGCTGATTCATATCTCTGCGCCTATATATGTATATATTCTGTTCACTAATATACTACGTGATATATATTCTCTGCTCATAAACCCTGGAGAGACTCCAGCTATAGGCCTCTTAGTTCATATAAGCAACAAGTACTCCCTGCCATTCGTTTCTGTATATAATGCATATATACCATATTGTAGTAAACTACTCTGGATCTATTTGGTTTTGTTAACGTTCCACTGGTCGTAGCTTTATAGTCATAAAGTAGTACATTAAAAAATAAAGTTCGACAAACTTTTCTTGATTACGCCCACGTTAATTGTACTTTTTTTCCGTCATTTCGGAATGTGTAGTCGACGTAAATGAAGATAAATAACTATGAATTCGCATATAAAATCGTCTACTTCGTTGCAATTGGCCGAGAAGATACATTTTTCTTTTATTCTAGCCAATAAAAAATTTGTAATGTTCATGTAATTTTCAGGTTTCACTTTAATGTCACTGTACGAGATATTGAATAATAGTCACGATTTAAGGGGGGAAATAGGGTTAGGACAGCGTTTTCTCAATGATTTTCATGAATTTTTTTATAGTATAAAAAATGTATATAATTTATTGAAAATATGAGGATATTTTATACATATATTTAAGTATATGCTATAAAATTTTTGAAGAATTTCCGTGGATAACACCGAAAATATTAGCGACCCCATATTGCAGGTCACAATCAGACTCAGAATTTTGCGTACATTCTGGAAGCCACAATTTTCATCTGAAATGAAACGAGGTTGGAATTTACTTTTATTATATGTCTC